>VZTJ01000148.1:55846-181558 GCA_013397795.1 Orthonyx spaldingii
GGAAAGGGCAAGGGCCCAGCCTTACCAGAGAGAGAAGCACAAGACTTGCTTCTCTGGCAGCAACAAAACAGGAAAAGAGGGTTTTTTCTTAGGTGTATCTCTCTTAAATATAGTTTTTTCCCTAGAGGCGGAACAACTTTTAATTAAATTATACACTCATCAATACTTAAAACTAGCTAGTCACTGGTTCTGTTTCTTAAGAAGCAAAGTGCACTACTTCCTGCACCATAAGTCACTTAAAAGACTGACTTTTCCTAAGTAAACCCACGACACCAAGTGTCCTTCATGCTGCTACTTCCTCTGGCTTTGTCCTGGATTTTACTCAGAATCACAGAACCATGGGATCGTTAAGTTTGGAAAAGACCTTTAAGGTCATTGAGTCCGACCATCAGCATCACCACCGACCCATATCCCCAAGTGCCACATCCATGGGTTTTCTGAACACTTCCAGGGATGGGGACTCCACCACTGCCCTGGGCAGCCCATTTCAAGGCTTTGCAACCTTTTCCATGAAGAAAACTTCCCCAGTATCCACCCTGAGCCTCCCCTAGCCCAGCCTGAGGCTGTTCCCTCTCCTCCTGTCCCTGTGCCCTGGGAACAGAGCCCGACCCCCCCCGCTGCCCCCTCCTGTCAGGGAGTTGTGCAGAGCCAGAAGGGCCCCCCTGAGCCTCCTTTTCTCCAGGCTGAGCCCTTTCCCAGCTCCCTCAGCTGCTCCTGGGGCTCCAGCCCTTCTCCACTTCTCTATCCCATGGTAAAGTAGCTCAGACCTGCACAGAGACATCAGCTGATTTAAATCTCCCCAGCACACCCTGCAATCATTTCCTTGCATCAGGGCTGAGGTGTTGGAAATGAAAAGCGAGGCTGTGCTGACAATTCCACAGGGGAGGCAGTACAGGGGAGAGCAGAGAGAGGAGCTCCACAAGCAGAAGAACAAGCCCAGTTTCTCAGACCAGCGGGGAAATTGGAGCATTGCAGCACTGAAAGGCTCTGAAAGCTCCGGCTCCAGCAGATGGGATGAGCTGATCCTACAGCTTCCAACAGCAGCCTCTGCTTCCCCTTGCTCCCAGACTGTTCCTCCCTCCCTTGCCCCAAACCTGAGCAGATCCACCCCACCAGGTTACTCACTGTCCTGGCCAGGCTGAACTGACCCATGGGACCCTTACTGGGCAGCCCCAGGACTGGCCCCAGGGAAGGATGAACATCCCACTCCACAGCAATGAGCCCTGATCTCAGCCCACGTGCTCCTGAAATGGCTCCTCCTGGGCCAGGGACTGCAGGGAAGGTGGGACAAGGCCCTGAAAGGACACCAGGAGCCCGATCACCCATGGAAGCCGTGAGGCCACTGCCACAGCTGCAATTGTAATCCTCAAAAATTATTTGTATCTTTATGGAGAATGAGAAACTTAATCATAGAATCCAAGAATTATTGAGGATGGAAGAGCCCTCCAACGCCATCAAGCCCACCCTGTCTGTGACGCCCACCTTGTCCCCAGCCCAGAGCTCTGAGTGCCACATCCAGGCGTTCCTTGGACACATCCAGGGATGGGGACTCCAAACCCCCCTGGACAGCCCCTGCCATGGTCTGACCACCCTTTCCATGGGGAAATTCCTCCTGAGAAGAAACGAAGCAGATCCAGGGCAAGTTTGACAATGACCATGTTATTGTCTGTGGGGAGTGGAACAGCAAAGCTCCTCCGAAATGCTCTTCAGAAATGGGGACGTGTGGACAAGGTCAAGTTTAGATTGGGCTTAAGTTTCCCAAAGCTCTTCCCCTCATCACTGCACAGCCCTGGATCCCCAGGGGAAATTTGTCCACTGAACTCCTCTGCAGCACAAACACACTAAAGAATCTCCATCCCCTCTTATGTTCCTGCCTCTTCTCCATGAAATCCTACAGTGAAGGAAAGCCACTCAGAAACTCTTGGCCAGTGCAGTGCAGGGACCAGGAGGTCCAGGAAGATGGGATACCTGGGAATGTTCATTGCCCTGTCAGGCAGAAGTGCCAGTGGGGGGACAGGCCCAGGTGCCCCTCACTGTCCGTTGGAGCAGGGCACCCTCACACACAGAAAATGCAGATCCATGCCCAATGTCCAGCAATTAAACTCCAGATCAAAAGAACCATAACTGTGGATGTGCTTTGCTTATTATCAGCTCTCTGGTTGCCTGAAGGTCTTTCCAACAACGTTGACTTTAATTACTTTAATGAGAGAGAAAATGATCTGAGGAGTGTCAGCTCAATGGGGCAAGGTCCTGACGGAAATGCTAAGTCTGGGATCATTAGTTCAGCAGTTAATAGTACATTATCTGAAGTTATTGGAGCTAAATGTAAACAGCTCCTGGAGCCCAACTAATGTCAGGAGTGAAGCTGGGGAAATAAATTAGGAGAGGCTTTGAACTGAGCTTGTGTTGGTTCTGCTCCCATCTTCTGCAGAGGCAGCTCTTTGTTGGTCCAGAGCAGAAAAAAATATTCGTAGAGAGAAAAGAAAAGGAAATTGAATCCGCCATGGGCTTGTCTTCACCACAACCCTCCTGACAATTCCTTACAATGAACTTCTTGAAGTGACTGAGTTTATCTAAAGCAAATTAAGATAAAGCAAATGAAGGTCACTTCAGCCGTTCAGAGAAGCCCAAGATGTTAATCTGCTCTTTTACCAGTCCTGAGCCTCCTCTCCAGCTCAAGGAAGGCAAAGATAGAGCAATTTGGCTTCATTTGCAATGAAAAGGGATTAAATTGCATTGTACAACCTCATCTCTGCTGCAGGTGAGAGCTGCCCGCAGCCACCTAGCTCAGCTGACAGGTAATTAATTTGAGGCGGAGGTAATGGGATTCTGATTCTGGCCGGGAGTATTTGTTACAAGGATATAATCTGGTTAAATTAATCCCACTTAATTTTTCACTTGCCTTGATGGGGCCTGCACTTGTAAGAACAGCCCTTCCTTGTGTTCTCTTTGTGAGGATCAGAACTGCTACTTGTTTCAGCCTGGAATTAGAAAGGGAACTGCATGAAAATTGATGAAACCAAGGATTTTACTTCCCAACAAAAATCCTTTCCTGAACTTTCCTGCGATGATGTGGTCCTGTGCATAAGCCAAGCACTGCCCATATCAAAGATAACCAAAGCCATTCTTGGAGATTCCAGCTCATCAGATATGCAGATTCCTATTGCAGGCTTCAGTTTTTCTCTATTTTAGGAATAATTCTTGGGTTTTGTACAAGTGCTTTGAACAGCTTTGCTGGTTTGTGGCTTGTGGAGGCAGAATGCATCTTTTAAATAACCTTGGAGT
This sequence comes from Orthonyx spaldingii, assembly GCA_013397795.1. Taxonomy (NCBI): domain Eukaryota; kingdom Metazoa; phylum Chordata; class Aves; order Passeriformes; family Orthonychidae; genus Orthonyx; species Orthonyx spaldingii. Next base: position 59,132 of record VZTJ01000148.1, read on the forward strand.
CCCCATCCACTGCCAAAGCCCCGCAGGGAGCAGCCCCCAAATCCACCAGAAATGCCTGAGGAGCTGGGCCAGGTGCACGGGGCAGTGAGCAGAGCAAAGGCTCTGCTGCAGGCAGGGCAATGAATTCAGCACCTCAGGGGCCAGGGTTGTCGTGCTTTGTCCCAAAACAGGGAAGTTTGGTCTTGGGGGACTGAGGTGAGAAGCTGTGGCTGGCCCTGGATCCCTGGCAGCGCCCAAGGCCAGGCTGGATGGGGCTTGAGCACCCTGGGACAGTGGGAGGTGTCCCTGCCCATGGCAGGGGTGGCACTGGATGGGCTTTAAGGTCCCTTCCCACTCGAACCATTCCATGTTTCTAAGATCCTGTGTCTCCATGATTCTATTAACACCTTGCCTATTCCAAGGGCAGGGACACCTCCCACTGTCCCAGGCTGCTCCAAGCCCCGTCCAACCTGGCCTTGGACACTGCCAGGGATCCAGGGGCAGCCACAGCTTCTCTGGGCACCCTGTGCCAGGGCCCCACCCTCACAGGGAACAATTCCTTCCCAATATCCCATCCAACCCTGCCCTCTGGCAGTGGAAGCCATTCCTTGTGTCCTGTCACTGTTCTTAGGGATGCTTTAAGATCCCCCTGTGCTGACGGGAACCCCGGGGTGCTTTGTGTAGAAATCCTCTCCTGATCCAGGTGAAAGGAAGAAGACACAGAACATGGCACCACCTCAATGTCTTTCCCACACCTGGCACTGCCAGTGGGAGGAGGAAGAGTGGAAAGAGGGAACACACAGCTCTGCAGATTTTCATACAGAGCAATTGAATTTATTGAAGGAGCTCAGAGCCTTCCCAGCCTGTCCCTTTCACACCATGTTTGCCTGGGGAAAGACAAACGTCCTGTTAACCACAAACAGCAGAAACTGCAACCGTGTAATCTGAGCCATGACCCTGATTGAACAGCTTGGAAGTCCTGGGAAACCTCCAGAGGCAGCATCAAGTTCTTTGCCTTGAAGTAACGGAGAAGGATACAATGAACAGATCTGTGCAGCCTCAGAAAGGATGAGGCATTTCCAGCACTCAAGCAGAGCATGTGCAGTGCCAGGAGTGAGGAATGTAATTACCAGGACACCCAATTTCTCTCCTCCAGGCAGGAGCTGATCAGCAGATGGTTTGCAAAAAGCTCCCATTGCTCCTGGTGGCTCACACGGTGCAATTAGCCAGGGAAATGGGAGCTGTGACAGGAGTCTCACAGTCCCAGCAGCCCCAGACACAGCCAGTGATGTTTCCTGATGCTGCAAACCTGAGTGCAAGAGAAAATTGCTCTGGAATGTGGAGCAGCACCAGGCAGGGACCCAGCTGCTCATTTCTACCTGGGTGCTCCAGAAAAAACATCAAATGAGGAATGTGTTGGACAGATCCACTGAAAAGCAATTTGCTTTTACCTGTGGCAAGACAGGAGTTCATGAGGTGAAAGCTCCAGGGAGAGCTGTACTGGGAATGTCACAAAAATACTGGGGTTTATTGGTGGGAGCAAGACCAGGGAAAAAGAAGGAATTTGGAATTCCTCCCTATGAGGGTGGGCAGGCCCTGGCAAAGGGTGCCCAGAGCAGCTGTGGATCCCTGGAAGCGCCCAAGGCCAGGTTGGACAGGGTTTGGAGCAGCCTGTGTTTACCCCTGGAATTGCTGTTTATTCCAGCAGTACTCTCTGCAGACTGGCACAGGCATTCCAGAGGTGCTTTATGGTGGATGTTTCACTGCCTTTTTCCTTTCAGGTCAGGGACAGACAAAAACCTTTCTAAAAAGCCCAGGGGAAGATTTATGGCCCAGCAGTGCTGAGCAGCCTCAGTTTGTCTTGACTTCTCTTTAAGTTCCTGGGCTTCCCAGACACCTGCAGACTTTCCCCTCTCAAGCCACTCTTTAAACTCATCAGAAACCAGGCCTCCATTTGGCAGGAAATGCCATTCCTGTAAGCCCTGATTTCATCTCAAACCCACCATTTTTGTTTTCTTCCTGCTGGAGTCAGCGAACCACTTGCTCTGGGTGGTGCTGGCATTTCCCTGCTCATGTTGCAGCTCCATTTTCAGCTCAGTGCACTGATCCCATCCAAACCACCTCCTTGGGATCAGACAAAACACGGCATTACTCAGCCACGTCTCTATTGACGAGTTCTCCTGAACAGCTTTTATTTCAACAAAATGGAGCTTCCAAAGAAAAACCCCACTATTGACAGTTTTCCTTGTGGCTCCTCTGTCCTCACCTGGAGCGGGGCCAGCACTGGGGTTGGATCAGTATTTGAACTCATTTGAGGGGAAGGAGCTGCTTCCGTTTCCCCTCTGCAGTCCCAGGATCTTGGATCACCCGTGTCCGTGGTTTCCCTGCCATTCAGCAGCTCCATTTCACAGAGCCCTGATTGCAATGCCGAGGCTGTACCTCCCTGGGCTCCTGTGGGGCACTTTAGGGCAAGTAGAGCACCCTTGACAGAAGTTATTCCGTGTCTTTGTGCCTCAGGCATTGTCTAGTTCCAGCAATAACTGCAGGTTGTGCCATTTCATTACTGAAGAACTTTTGCTGCACCGTATTCAGGACATGAACTGTGGGGATTTCTCATCTCAGGAGTTTAATTACCTCTTTGATTGAAGCAAATGTTGTATCAAGTGGAGAGAGGGAGGTCAGGGTTGGAATGATCTCCTCATACCCAGATTAGAAGTGCAGCTCCTGTATCTGCCATTGGCTCCTAATGAGGAATTTCAGATTCACCAGCTTCAAAGTAATGTCCAAAATGCAGTTGAACAACTCCAGAGAGGAGATTTGACTTTGTTGCTCTGCATTTTGCACCATGCCCCTTTTTTCTCTCCCTTTTGAGCTGTTTGATACTGTCTGTGTTCCTTGTGCTCTGGAAACTCTGCATCAGAGATTTGGGAGCTGCAGTTGGATGATGAATGTGATTAAATGACCCAGAGGAGTTGGTTTCTCTCTGCTTGCTCTTGGACTTGGCTCAGTGTCCTTATAAAAGGTTACAAAGAGCTTCCCAGGTCAGGGGAAACAGCTTGGTGCCATGATTTATTTATTGTCCCACCTTCCCAGCCTTGCCACGCTCCCCACAACATCAAATCCAGCCCCCCCGGAGCAAAGGGGGAGTGGGGAGAGAATTCCCTAAGAAATGTTGCAACAAAAAATAAGGGAGAAGAAACTTCAGAGGTTCATTGGAGCTGGAAAATTTCAATGCAAACCTCTGGTGTGGTGGACCAGGAAAAGGCTGGAGACTGGGAAACCAGGCCTTAGTCCATGACTTGGTGTGTCCAAAGCTGAAGTGTTGGAAGGTGCAACTTTTCAGCACTGGGGACAGAAACCCTGGAGGATTCCTGAGCTCCAACCTCAGTGCAAACTCATGCTGAGCTCTATATCCATTGCCAGAGCTCCCTACAACGTAAACGTCAGGGAGGGAAAGTTGTTCAGCAACAAAATTTGCCCCTTGGTTCTCATCTTTAAAATTCTTGAACCAAGTCCTTCAGAGCTCTAAACTTCATTGGTGAGAATCCAACCCCTGAGTGCCTGAGGTTGGGAATCCAATAACTGAAGGTACTTACAACATGCCTAAAAGTAGGAATTTAATACCTGAAGTCTGCTTTGGATCATAACTCTGGAAGTTGGGTGCCTTGAAGACCAAATTGTTCAGTAAGAGACATCCTGGAGGGTGGGGATTTCTTTTTCTGAAGTTTCCTCGAGTATTTAATGGACCTGAATTCCCCTCCACAAATATTCAGATTTCCTCCTGTTCCCACTCCATTGCAGCAGGATTTCACCAGCTCCTCTCAAGAGTAAAATATTCAATCCATGCATGACCTTTCAGGAGGAATTCAGCTCTTCCAAGGGCCGTTTTGTCTCATACCCAGCCCCTCCCTTGTGAGGGCCCCTCTCCTGCCAGGCTGATTTCCTGAGCAGAAAAACACAGCTGAAAAAGGCACCTCAGCCCAGCCTTTGGAATGTCCTCCAGGAGAATACAGAGGCTCCTTCCAGCCTTAAAGCCCCTGCACATCTCCATGGCACCAAGTATGGAATCAGTGAAAGGAATCTCAGACTGGTTTGGGTTGGAAGGGAACTTAAACCCATCCAGTGCCACCCCTGCCATGGGCAGGGACACCTCCCACTGTCCCAGACTGCTCCAGGCCCCATCCAGCCTGGCCTTGGGCACTGCCAGGGATCCAGGGGCAGCCACAGCTTCTCTGGGCACCCTGTGCCAGGGCCTCCCCACCCTCACAGGGAACAATTCCTTCCCAATATCCCATCTATCCCTGCCCTCTGGCAGTGGGAAGCCATTCCCTGTGTCCTGTGCCTCCATCCCTTGTCCCCAGTCCCTCTCCAGCTCTCTTGGAGCCCCTTTAGGTCCTGCAAGGGGCTCTGAGCTCTCCCTGGAGCTTCTCCTCTCCAAGTGAGCACCCCCAGCTCTCCCAGCCTGGCTCCAGAGGGGCCCTGGCCCTGGGATGATCTCCGTGGCCTCCTCTGGACCTGCTCTGACAGCTCCGTGTCCTGCCTGTGCTGAGGCTCCCAGACCTGGAGCCAGCTCTGCTGGTGGGGTCTCACGAGGGCACAGGGGGACAATCTCCTCCCTCAGTCTGCTCCCACTCCCTTTGGATGTAGCCCAGGGTGCTTGGCCTCCTGGGCTGGGAGTTCACAATGTTGGCTCATGTCCCTTCCCCTTCTCCCATTATTCTGTCTGTGTGGGCAGGACAGGGACAGGGACAGGGACAGGGACAGGGACAGGGACATCCTGCCTGGCCCAAGAGGGCAAATAGAGGAGCCAAATCCTACATGAAAAAGCAAAAGAGGTTGTGACAATGCCAGAGCTCCAACACCAGCCCAAATCCGGCCTGAATTCTCCAGACTGCTCTTTCTCCATGAACCTGCTCCTCCTGCAAAGGCAGCTCCCCAGTAGGATCCTGCAGGATGTCATCCAGGGCTACCACAGCTGCCACCTCCATGCCACACTGGCTTCAAACAGGTCCCAGTTGCCACCAGAGCTGCAGACAGATAAAAGACTCTGGGCTGCCACCACAGAAGCTGCTCTGGGTTCAGCTGAGGTGGAGTAGGAGCTTCCTAGCTCTGCCATCAGCTGGCACCACTGATCAGATCCTTGCTGTCTAACCTGGTTCTGTCAGAACAGCTTTAAAAAATTTGACAAACAAAACCCCACTATTAGCAATGTTTTAAGCTAATCCAGATCATTTTGATAGAACTGGGCTACGGAGCAGTTCCAGCTGTCACAGCAGGAGCAGGGCTGGCCCCTGGCCAGGGCCAGGGCCATGAGCAGGTGGAGCAGGACATGGAGCTGCACCTTTCCCTTGGGGAGCTGGGGGGGCCCAGCAGGACTGGGCTGGGCCGGCCTTGGGTGCCCAGGTGGCTGCAGAGCTGTTCCACAGGCAGGACCACACCAAGACTGGGTCTGAGCTGAGTGCAGAACACCACAGGGATCTGATGGAGTCACTGCAGGTCACACCTTGCTTTGTTCCCCCAGCCTGTGCCCCGGGTTGCCCGGGCAGCCCAGGGATGTGGGCCCATGAGCGGGGCTGAGGGATGAGCGAGGCTGTGACAGGGCACTGAACTGTGCCACAAACACCACTGAGCACTGGCTTTGTGTGACATTATCAGGGTGACAGCAGCACTCCGGTGGTGATTCACCCTGGGCTCTCGGGGCTGAATAATTCAGTGTTTCTGTGATACCACACAAGAGTTCAGGCAGAGCAGCAAAGGCTGCCTTAGCCTCAGCTCCCAGCCTTATTCAGGGACCTGCATCTGGGTGATCACAGAATCATGGAATCAGAGAATTGTTAAGACTGCAAAAGAAAGATCATCAAGCCCAACCATCAACCTGAGGTGATGTTCCTTGAGCAGCCCAGCTGTTCCAACCCCTGCGATAATAAAGAGTTCAGCTGTAATAAGAGGAATCCTTGACCCAATTAAGGATATCCTAACTCTAGGCAGGAGTAAATGAGTGAGGACATAATTCCCTGTGTGCAGGTGGGGCACTGGAACACAGAGACTTTAGGGAGCAGATTTCTAGCTGTGCATGAATCAGAAGTGGGGACAAATTTTTTATGCAGGTGCCAATCTTACCTCAGCTGTGGACACATCTCCAGTCAGTGGAAAGTCAAAGCAAGTGCAGGACTATCCACAAATCCTCCAGGGACTTCTGACTAACAACACCCCCAATTCCGGCCAGCTCTTGGACACCTCTGGTCCACCAGGTGTGGTCACAGCAGTGACCTTACCGTGGCATTGCTGGACTTGGATAAATTCATTTTGGCCCTGCCTTGAGCGTGGCTGTGCCAGTGCAGACTGTGTCCTCACAGACAGGAATTTCTGTGCTCCTGCAGCAGCTCCTCCAGCCCCTCCACCAGCCCCAGTTTAGCCCAGTGTTGGTCCCACTGGGAATCAGAGCTTTTGAGTGGATGAGCAGCAAATCGCTGCAGCTGCCTGGGGATAAGAGGTGTCCCCAGAGCTCCGTACCTTGAAAACTCCCTCAGCACTTCAGAGAGAGCGGGCTGGGGGTGGCTCTCTCCAGGCTCCCTCCCACATTTCCATGCAAACAGGTTTGTTTATCCCTTGCAAACACAGACACATCCAGCAAAAATTGGCCTTTTTGACTCGAGGAAGTAATTTGGTGTCACAGCAATTGTCAGACACCATGTCACCATCTGCCACACTCACATGACTGCAATTTGCCAGACACTGCATCACCTCCCTGTTTCCAATTATCCTTTTCCTCTGAACAAAGCCTGTCTTTAACACAATGCTGGTACATCCAAGGGAAAGGAGGAATCATAATCACTGTTTACCATTATCCAGCAATACATTATTCATGCTTCCCTCTCTTAGCAAAATCTTCCCTTCCCTAATATCAAGTGGTACATGTTGGAGGGGAACGGCAGAGCCTCTGGGATTCCAGATGACTTTGCACTGCTCTCATTAGCACAGGCTCTCAGATTAATCAGGATATTCATAATGGAGCAATTTCACTGCAAGCACTTCTGGGGAGCAGGTGCAGTTCAACCTGGAGTGGGAGCACAGCACCAGGAGCAGCTCCTGTGGCAGTGGCAGTGGCAGTGACCTGGCCCCCTCTTCCACAGACCCCGATAACCCAGGCCAGGCACACCAGTGCCAGGGGGTTCTGAGGGCTCGGCACATTCCGGGCTTGGTTGCAATGATCCCCCTCAGGATCATGGAGCCTCAGGTCAGGTCTATAGTCCACATTACAATATCCAGGTTTCTCAAGGATCACACACACTCCAGGCACAGCTCCAGCCGCTGGGATGGGATTGTCCAATTGCTGGGATGGGATTGTCCAACTGCCAGGTCATAGCCTGGAGGCCCCTGAGCAGCCCTGGAACAGCTCTGCATCAACAGCAATAAAGGACTGACAGGCAGGTGCCAAAAACCAAACTAAAGCAGGCAGGGAGCTGGGCAGCAGATTCCTCCAGCCAAGTTCTGTCTCTGTCAGGCTGTTTTAGCCATGAAAAAGAGATCCAACAGAACTTATGTGGGATCACTCACACAGAGACACAATGCTGGGGCCATAAAATGTCTTGGCTGGAAATGAAAGACCCACTGAATTGAGATGAAAGCCAGAAAATTTGTAGAGTGAAAGAAGACCAAGGTATCAATAAAATATATTAATGAAAAACTGGAGAGATGGCTCTTGCCCAGAGAGGTTGTGGACTCCACATCCCTGGCACTGTCCAAGGCCAGGCTGGACGGGGCTTGGAGCACTCTGGGACAATGGGAGGTGTCCCTGCCCATGGCAGGGGGTGGCAGTGGATGAGCTTTAAGATCCCTTCCCAGCCAAACCACTCCATGACTCTCAGTAAGGATCAAGTGGAGTGGTGCATTCCAGGTTTTGTGATGTCTCTAGCTAAGGACAAACAGCTTCCCCCGCTGAGACATTTCAGTGCTATTCCCTGAGGAGCCAGAGAGATTTCTGCAGCTTCCAGTTTGCAGGAATTGTGTGGGAAGGATGGGGGAGGACACAGTGCTCTGCCATGGCCCTCACACCTTCGCCGGCCACACTCCAGTGACTCCTCCATTAAATCTTAAAGGGCTTCTGCATAAAACAGAAGGGCAAGGACTTAAAGTTTAACAACTGTGACCTTTCACAGCCAAACAAATTCCCCAGCCAAAGGAAAACTTCCAGCACTTCCTCAGTCCTATGAATTCTCCAGGTTTCCTTAGCCCTTGGAGTAGGTCCCAGGGCAGGTTTTCCTCTGTATTTATTCTTGCAAATAGCAAAGGCAGCTGTTTGCAGTGATCAAAATCCACCATCTTTAACCAATTTCTAGAAAAGGTGCTTTAATAAACATATTCAGCCAGAATGACCCAACCCCAGGGACAAGGCTGGTGCCTTCAGCGGCACCAACATTCACATCACAAATCTAAATCCAGGAGAAACAGAAACACAGGGAAGTGCAGATTGGTCCTGCCCCTCCTACCAAGCTTCACTCAGCCTGTGAGTAAAGAGGAAGAAGTGCCTTTGGTTCAGAGCAAACCTGGCACATCCTAAAGGATCTTCCTTAGCTGGGAGTGCTGGGGGTGAAGCAGACTTCAGAAGTAGGAATTTCCAGGGGAAATAGGGCCTGCACCCTCCTGGGCCAATTCTGTCTCTGTTTTGTCACCAGAAAAATTCTGATCTTACAGTGAAACCAAGAAAACTTGTGCACTTGAAAGCTTCTGTAAATTCAAAAGCAAAACTGTAACTTCTGCTGGAATGGTTCCTTTGGGAATTTCTGCCACAAAATAACACAAGGAGAGAGAGAGAGAGAGAGAGAGAGAGAGGGAGGGTCCCATGCTTTAAACATTCAGGTGGTTCTAATCTCCATCCCTGTAGACTACTCTGGAAACCTGAGTCTTGGTTGTTTCAAATTCCACCTTGTAAACACACAATTTATTGAAGCTTTATTAAATGCAATCTACTCTTCCTGCTCAGATTTGCAAACCTTTTACAAGTTGCAAATGATCTTTTATTGATTTTTCCCTTTATAGAGTTGTTGTTGTTTACTTTGTTTACCTGGGAGCTAAAGGCCTGCTGGAGAGAAGGTTCATTTCCTGCAAGTTGGATGAAAATAAGTCCAGCAGTAGCTGCTTAATTGTTTTGAATTATTATTGTTAATTGGGATTGTGTCTTTGATTTGCTGAAAGGCAGTGATTTAATTGTACTGCACCTAATTAGCAGCAGTTTTGATTACTGGGAGCTTCAAGTGGCACCAACCCTTAGCAAAGAGAGCCTTGAGTGAATATTTTGCCAAACATCACGGGAGGAGACAGAGGCAACATTGGTGCTGGGGAAAGCAGAAGGAAAACAAGAGATGGAGAAGGACAGGAAGATCCTCCCAAGCAGGAGCACCTGAGCTGTGTCTGAAAGGAGAGGGGGAGGATCCACGAGCTCCAGGTGTGGAGCTCAAGTTCAGTCCTTTAGAGCACAGAATCATCGCTGTTGGAAGAGACCTTCAAGTTCGTCTGGTGCCAGCACCAGCCCAGCAGTACCATAGTCCCAATAAACCACTACATTCCCAAGTGCCACATCCAGACTCTTGTGGAAAACCTCCAGAAAGTCATTTTCTCTGCAGCATAAGCTGGTTCATCATTCACCAGCTGGCAGAGCTGTGTTCGAACCACATCTCAGATGATTCTAAGGGAAGGACGCCACTAACAAAAAGGCCAAATGTGTTACAGGGAATGTCCTCGGGGTTGCATTATTTGCAAGAGAAGTTGCCTGGCTCCTATCACTGGAGAATCTCTTCTGGGAAGGAAAACATCATTACTGCAGTGTTGAATTGCATGGAGAGATTTATGATCTAATTTAAACGTGCAGGGATTTAGTTGTTAATTGTAATGAACAGCAAGTTTGTTACACTCCAGCCTCCAAAGCAGCATCTTGTAGACAGGGAATAAAATGCTGATTTCATTCACTTGCAGGGCAGAAGTTCATCAGGGATGTGCCAAGAACTGAGAACAAAACCACCACTCCCCCTCTGTCAGAAAATGTCTTTCAATGGGAACAAACACACAGGAAAAGAGGCTCTTCCTTTGGAAGGTCCACCTGGTTCCTGGGAGCACCACACAAGGGGTTCTAAGATTTAGTTTTATTTCTCATGATGTTACTCTGATTTATTGGCAGTAAATTAAACTCAATTCCCCAAGCTGGGTCTGTTTTGCCCAATGCAGCAACTGCTGAGTGATCTCTCCTTGTCCTTATCCCAGCCCAGAGCCTTTCATCCCATTTCCTCTGCCCTGTCCAGTTGGGAAGGGCATGGACAGAGCAGCTTTGGGAGCCACCTGGAATCCAGCCAGAGCCAACCCACCAGGGCCTGAGCACTCCAAGGGAAATTTTGAGTGTCAACAGGACCTAATTTTGTAAAGAAACGGGTTCGCATTTTCCTACATGCTATTCCTCTAAAACCCATGACTTTTCCAGGGCAATAACACCCTGACAAGCTGTGTTGGTTTGGCACAGCCTGGTTTTTCGTAAGGGAGAGGGGCCACAGACGTGGCTTCTGTGAGAAGCTACTGGAAGCTTCCACCATGTCCAGCAGAGCCAATCCCTGATGGCTCTGAAGATGGACATGCTGCTGGCCAGTTAGAGAGGTTGGTAATGCCTCTGTGATGACAGATTTAAGAAGATCAAAAGGAAGAAAGTGTATGGGGAGGCGCCGCGGCCACTGCCATCTCAGCACAGCCCACGGTGAGCCTTGCCTGCCCAGCTGCCCCTAGCTGGCTGCATTGCAGACAGAAGGGCCAAAAGGGCAGCAGCAGCAGCTTCTCCTTCCCGGCATCCCGCAAGAAGGGAGGTGTTAAATAGTGCCAGCGCCGCAGCGGCCACCACTGCTCGCTCGGTGCCGGTGGGGCCGCCTGGCCGGTGGCAGAAACTCCCCAGCGCAGTGCTTGGATGAGCTCGACCTCTCAGCATTGCGAGATCCTGCAGGAGTCTTTGAATTGGTGGAACTTGTTGGCAATGGTACTTACGGGCAATACCTTTTCTTCTAGTCAGAGAAGAGGAGGAAGTGAGGACATGTGAGGGAAACAACCTGCGGACACCCAGTGCAGTGGAGGAGGGGTAGGAGGTGCTCCAGGTGCTGGAGCCGAGATTCCTCTGCAGGCCGTGGTGACACCATGGTGAGGCAGCTGTGCCCCTGCAGCCTGTGGGGCCCATGGGGGATGCAGAGATCCACCCACAGCCCATGGGGAAGGTGCTCATGCCAGAGCAGGTGGGTGCGGGAGAAAGTGGGAAACGCGGTGGAGAGTGGGACCCTGCTCCCAGGGATAGAGAAAGGGACCTTCTTCCAGGCTGGAGCAGCCTGTCCTTGGAGGACTGCACCCCGCGGACGAGTAACCCATGCCGCAGCAGTTTTGGGAGGACTGTGTGCCTGTGGGAGGGACTCACATTACAGCAGGTTGGGTGGGACTGCTGCTTGTGAGATTGGAGCCACACTGGAGAAGTTAATGAAGAACTGTCTCCCATGGGAAGGACCCCTACAGCATAACAGGGGAAGAGATTCCTCTCCCTGAGAGAATGGAAGAAGATCTCAGGTGATGCACTGACCAAACCCCCACGCCCTGTCTCTCTGCACTATCGGTTGGAAGGAGGGAGGAGCTGGGGGGAAAAAGGTATTTTAAGAACTTATTTTACTTCTTATTATCCTTCTCTGTTATTAATAAATTCACTTTGTACCTTTAACTTTGAATCTGTTTTGCCCTTAGACTGTTTTTTTTCTCCCAGTCCTTATCTCAACTCATGAAGCCTTCACCCAGCTGTGGCAGGAGAAGTTAAGCAAGCGACTCTCCTGGGTGCCTGGCATTTGGCCAGTGATAAATCACCACAGAAGCCTTTCCAGGTACCTCACTTGGCTGCTTTGTTGTGGTAACACCCTGACCTTTCTCAGCACTTAAACCATTTTAATTACATTTATATTTGTATTTATTTATATTTATGCATGTGAACTTCAGTTCTTCCTTGCAATGCAGACTTAGCCTTGAAACTTAAATCCTTTCATTTATCTACTTTTATTCCTTTGGATGTTAACAGCCTGTCTTCCTGTGACCAGGAATATTCATTGGAAAATGGCATTAGCCTCTTCCTTCAGTGTGAATGGAAAGATTTAGGAGCTGGTTCATTCAGGAGATCCTCTCCTTCGGCATCTGATGCTTGGCAATGATTCATTATTAAGGGGACATGTCCATGTCAGGGGCTTTTGCTGTTGACGTGTGCAATTTGCTGATTTTATTTGAAAATCTCAATTTAATGTTTCATCTGAGGCAGGGGATGGGCTCTACATGACACTCTGGTGAAAATCAAGGAAGTGTTTGAAGGAATTCAGTGGAAAAAAAAAAGAGAAAAAGAAAAGATCCCAATCAGATGCTGAAAAAAAAAGGAAACCTCTGCCAAAAGCACAACTCCTGCTTGGCAGAATTCATTTAGTTTCACAAGGAAGGAATTTGCTCTCTCCTATATTTTTCTGGCCTTCTTTGCAGTTTTTTGGTCCTCTGGAACACAGCACTGAGTAGTGACAAGTGAGTCTCTGACTTGATTTCAGGCCACCATATCTGACTGGCTTTCCACTGGGAAAGCCTGGAGAAATATCAGCAAGAGAGAGGAATTTACATCTGAGAGACTTGGATGCTTTTCAGCCTTCACAGAGACATGGACTCAGCTGGGCTTGGGGCTCTTTTTCTCCTCATTCCCTCTTTTTCCTGGCTCCAGTCTTGCCACAGAACTGGCACCACTGCCAGGACAATGAACCAGATCAGCTCATGGCATAACAAGAAGAAATCATGGAATTACAGAATCCCAGAGTGATTTGGGTTGGAAGGGACTTTAAGGATCCACCCCTGACATGGCAGGGACACCTTCCACTATCCCAGGTTGCTCCAAGCCCTGTCCAACCTGGCCTTGGACACTTTCAGGGACGGGGCAGCCACAACCTGTGCCAGTGTGTCCCCACCTCGATGGGAGAAGTGAGGGCAGGAGCTTCCCTTTCTCTGCAGGAAGGGGCAGGGATTTGTTGCTCCCTCCCTTCCTTACTCACACAGACTTTGCCTCTGCCCTGAGGTGGAACAGTCCCCAGGCTCTGTGAGTGCAATTTCTCCCACTCTCATCACTCAATACCAGTCAGATTCTGCAGCTTAGAAAGTGTTGTCCCTAAAAAGGAAAAACCTCATCCTGCAACTCCTTCAAAAATTTTACCCCAATTTTCCTAAGAAATTAAGGCAAAAATCCCCTTGCTTTCTTTGGGAGGCAGAACTGCTGTCCTTTTCCCAGCATTTTTATTTGCTTCCAAAATGCTCCAAAATTTCCAAATATTTTTATTCTATTTTCAGTAAAATGCTATTTTTTAATTAGCACAAATTCCTTGCAAGAGGAACAGGCTCTCACTACTGAATATGGAGGGTGGATCCACCATCTGGACAAGAGACTCTGGATCCACAGAAAACAGAAGCAGAATAATCTGATGTCCTCACTCTTCAAAGCATCAGAATTTTCCTTTGTAATTTTACAACTTGGGGAGATTTTGGACAGAGGGAGGTTTGATGTTGAAAATTCGGGGACTGTGCAGTCCAGCACGGGGTTTTTAACAGGCCTGGAGGACTATGGAATACACACAGGGAGAGCTTTGCCTTAAAGGCAGAGCTGGGTTTTGCAGAGATTTTCAGGAGGGTGCTCAGGGCTCTGATGGGGCAGCCACAGCTTCTCTGGGCACCCTGTGCCAGGGCCTCCCCACCCTCACAGGGAGGAATTTCTTCACAATGTCCCATCCCTCCCTGTCCTCTGGCAGTTTGAACCCACTGTCCCTTGTCCTGTCACTACCACCTTTTTAGCAGCCTCCCTTAGGTACTAGAAGGCCACCCTGAGGTCTCCCAAAGCCTCCCTTCTCCCTGCTATATTATAATAGATACACTAATTATAACTCTATCAAATAGATTTTCTTTATCTGCCTCAGGGATGGATCAATGCTATGAGATGGAACACGAAGGTGCTGTGCTATTCCAGATTCCGTAGCCCAAACAGAATGGAAGAGCATGATCTGCTTTGTTCCCCTTTGTTCTGGCCTGTGGCAGCACCTGCCTGAGCTCGGGGATTAAACCTGCCCAGGCTGTCACAGCTCAGCACAGGCTGTTTGTAAAGCAGGGGAAAGGGAGGAGGTTACAGGAGGTGCTGGACTGAAAATCATCCCTGGAAGTGTCCAAGGCTAGGCCAGACGGGGCTTGGAGCAGCCTGGGACAGTGGGAGCTGTCCCTGCCCATGGCAGGGGTGGCACTGGACGGGCTTTAAGGCCCCTCCAACCCAAACCATTCCATGGTTCTATAATTCCATGGGTCCAGCTCTCCCAGGTTTTCTAGCTGAGTATCACTGCCATAAAGTCCTGAATCCTCAACCACATCAGATGGACAAGAAGATATTAAGATAGTCACCATTTTTATTGAAAATATTGATTAAGTGGAAGTGCCTAAGAAGGCACTGCCAGCCCATAATCAACTCACCTCTTTTAACACAAATCCCAGATGGACAGCTCAGATTCACAACTGAACAGAGTGAATCGTAAACATTGTTTCAATTAAAAAAACACCAATATAAAAAGTATCTACAGAGAAAATGAGTTCTGCCTTTGGATCAAGAATGTTTTAAATAAAGCCTTGGGGAAATAAACCTGTGGAATTGCTTTAGTGAAGAAAGAGAGAAGAAAATGGAGTCCACCGAAAAACCAAATTAGAAAACAATTATTATTCTCTAAAGCACTTTTCCAGGCCTTAATGTCAATCAAAACTGTGTTGGCAAAACCTGCTTCAGCCCATGACCTCCCAGAATCCTTCAGTGCCACCCTCTGGATGCAGCAGTTCTGGAACTGAGAAAACTCCCGGCACTGCCCTGGGGCCATGGGGGAACGGCAGCTGGACCACACAATGTTGTCTCTAAAATCTGGCACAGCATTTAAAATATTAACCTGCTCCAGAGATTTTTCTTTACTTGCTCCATATCCATGATTCCTTCACCAGAATTTGTGAGAAGTTTGCTAAATGGGTTAAGAATCAACTTCACATTTCCCTGCACATCCCATGTGTGACACTCACTGTCCCTTCTGCTTTATAAACAGAATCCCAGAATGGATTGGGTTGGGAGGGACCTTAAAAGGTCATTTAATCCAGCCCCTGCCATGGCAGGGACACCCCCCACTATCCCAGGGTGCTCCAAGCCCCGTCCAGCCTGGCTTTGGACACTCCCAGGGAACCAGGGGCAGCCACAGCCACTCTGAGCACCCTCTGTCAGGGCCTCCCCAGGCTCCCAATAATTCCTTCCCAATATCCCATCTATCCCTGCCCTCTGACAGTGGGAAGCCTTTCCCTGTGTCCTGTCACCCCAGACCAATGTCCAAAGTCCCCCTCCATGTTTCTTGTAGCCTCTTCAGGTCCTGGAAGGTCACAATTAAGTCACCCTGAATCTTCTCCAGGCTGAGTTCATTGTCCCACAACATCTGCTGTGGTCACCTCACATGTCTGTCTGTCTGGGAATGGCCAGAAAGGTCAGGATGGAGCTGTCTGGGGATGGTCCAGCAGCACAGGACCCAAGCTCACAAGTACCTGAACGTTGGGTGCAAAGGGCAGGAGCTGCTCCTCCAGCACAGGTGATTTGCAGGTGGCTGAGGAGGACGAAACCTCTCACAGTGCCAGCAGGAAAAGCTCAGAGGAGCTCCACAGCTGCTCCCTCTGTGCCTCTGAAGTAACAGAAGCAAGAGCCAGTCCAGAGAAGAATCTCTGTAGAAAGGGTGTTAGGATGGAGAAAATCCTTACAGAGCCAAAGCTTGCGTGCAGGAGAGGGAAAAGCATTACCTGCCTGAGTGGGTTTTTCCCAGCACTAAGGTAGAGTATGGAAAATTGGCTGAGTGTATAAAATTGACTGAGTACATAAAACTGTCTGAGGACCTCAGATGGCCTCTGGGACCTTGGTGCGCATACATCCCACCCAAGGAATCTGTGGTATTTCTGCAGAAGGGTTGGCAAATCACAAAGCTACTCATGATTAACAATTATTGCCAGGGCTGATGGGAGCTCTGCAGCCATGGCAGGTGCTTTATGTTTGCCTCAGAGGGCCCACAACTTAATTTGGGTCTAAAATAGACTGGTAAGGTTCAGGGAAGGACACAGGTGGAGCAGCCTTGCATCCTTTATATGTGGGAGTGCACTGCTCCAAAAAAGTAAGAGAGTGCTGGAGTGTAAGAGAAGCATTTGAAATTAAAGGCTGGGATGAGGTTGTGGCTTCCCTAGAAGTGTCCAAGGCCAGGTTGGACAGGGCTTGGAGCAATCTGGGATAGTGGAAGGTGTCCCTGCCCATGGCAGGGGGATGGAATGAGATGATCTTTAAGGTCCTTTCCAACCCAAACCCTCCTGGGATTCTGTGATTCATTCCAAACACTTCTATTCCGTTGAAGGACACCACAATTCCTGCCATATCTAGCAAGTCCTACCCCAGTCTTTGTTTCCCTCCGTGCAAACCTGGAGCATTTGTTGAAGTGCTGAAAGTGACCCATAGAACCAGCCCTAGGAGGCACTGCAGGGGTCACTTGTGGCATTACTGACAAACGAGCTGTGCCTGCAGCTGGAGCCTCCTCTGCCAGGCAGCCCTGGGAAAGGAGAGTAGAGATTGGTCATTACTTGTTTAGATTTTGTATCTGACTAAGGCCAGCCCAGAGAACTGTGCTGACATGTCCAAAGCCAGAATAGTGCTCCAATGGAAGCCCTTCTGCTCTGAAAAGCACACCTGACACGGGAGCTGCACCAAGAGCATCAGAGACTCTGAAATACAGATCAGGATGAGGCCTTAGTTTGGGGGATGATTTCTCCCCTCCTGCAGTGCCATCAAAGCAGCCATTCCCTGCATCCACCCTGTCAGGTCACTCAAATCTCTTTGGGAGAGCACTTTGCTCCTGCAGAGACACAGGCATTTTTCCTTCCCTCCCTTCCTGGTTTACAAGAAAGCCTCAAAGCAAGGACATTTTATTTTCATTTTTCAAGGACTGATCACTAGCACACTCCAGGTCAGAGCTGATCTATGGATACTTTGCAGACTTTCCTGGGAAACCAGGTGGAAAATGTCACTGACCATCACATCAGCTGTACCCCAGCTCCAGGAGCTGCCCTGCAGAGGAGAAAGATGGTTCAGGAAGAGGTTCCTGGGAGCATAATTGTAACTCAGATCTGTCCCTGGGCACAGGGGAGCCAGGGCAGGGATCCCTCAGAGCAGAATTCCATCATCACATGATGGAGCCCTGTGCTGGAATTATCAACTGATGTGAAAGCCTGGACATCTGAATTCAGGGTAAAAGGACTTAGAGAGTTTCCAGACAAGGTTTTCTGCCACTCTGAGTCCCGGAGGACACAGGACACTTCCCTTGGATGATTCTGGGCAATGGGATGGGCATTGCTTGTGTTAAAACTGTTCCCCCCATCTGTTCGCTGCTTTTTCTTAAGGTATCTCTGGCTAATTTCCAGCCTTTCCCATGCTCCCAGGCCATCCTTTGAGCTCTTCACATGTTCCAGTTGGTACCAGCAGCAGGCAAAGGTTAAACCTGTCCTGAAAATCCACCAAGGTCAATTCAATACATAAAGAAACAACAAACCCTTCTTTGCTATCCTGTGGTTTTCTTAGAAATAAAAGATTTACTGAGGCCAGGGTCAATTAAAAAAAAAAAAAAATCCATGAGAAATGACTGCCTTGCGACCATCTCCTTTTTTTGTCCAAAATACACCAAAGGCTATTTGAGAACGTCCATGAGTCACTCAGCTTTAGGAGATGGGTGGCACCAGTGGATACAAAATTTTGGGAGGGGGCTCTGAGCCCCCTGGGCTGGTGGAAGGCGGCCCTGCAGAGCAGGGCATGGGACTGGATGAGCTTTAAGGTCTCTTCCAACCCAAACCATTCTGGGATTCCGTGAAAAAGCCATACCCTCCATATTGCTGGAGTGGATATTTACTAACAAATATAATTCACTTTCTTAAAAGCAGCCAAACAAAGGCACAATCTGGGTGGGATCAATAGGTCTCATTATCCAGAGACTTCAGATCCTTCAGATGAGTTTTTTTGTTTTCCAAGATAAATCATGAAAACACAAATTTACATATCTTCCTCTCCTCTCCCCCCCCCCCCCCTCCAGTTTTATTATACTTGTAGATTTTGTGGACTTCGCACTTCAAGAATGGCAAACAAGAGCTCTGTGATCTCTGCGGAGAGCGAGGGATGACTCAACTCCTGTATTTTCAAAAGAGGGCTTTGATCTGAGCACAGATTGGTTCTGTGTCTCTCTGGACCTTGGTGAGGACTGACAGCAGTCAGTGTTTTTAACTGCAGTCCAAATGATGGTGCTCAAGTGCTCACAGACCCCTTAAGCTCCACCTGGACTGCTCAGGGTCTCTCTCATCTCTTGTTTTTGCCCCCCCGTGTCCACTCCCCACTCTGCCCTCACTGCCCTGGAGGCCACAGGGGTTATTTCTCCTGAGGCTCTGCACCAGGCAGGGCACTTCTGCTGCTCCCAGAACTGGTGCCCAGCAGCTGCTGGAAAAGGGAAAAAATCCCCTCCAGGCCCTTTGTTGGGTGCCACAGTTGTTGTGTTATGGAAAACTACAAACATGATCCTGAAATAAGGAGCTGATGAGGGAACTTCTGCAGCAGATCCACAGCTCTGCCAGCAAGGCAAGGGGTTTAACTTTTTTCAGATTTCAAAAGGAGACTATAAAATCACCTCTCATTCAGGCATTTCACTGATTTTAAAACAAAGTTTTAATCATAGAATCCCACAGTGGTTGGGGTTGGGAGGGATGTTAAAGCCCACCCAGTGCCACCCCTGCCATGGGCAGGGACAGCTCCCACTGTCCCAGGCTGCTCCCAGCCCCATCCAACCTGGCCTTGGGCACCACCAGGGATCCAGGGGCAGCCACAGCTTCTCTGGGCACCCTGTGCCAGGGCCTCCCCACCCTCCCAGCCAGGAATTTCTTTCCAATCTCCCATCTATCCCTGCCCTCTGGCAGTGGGAGGCCATTCCGTGTCCTGTCTCTCCAGCCCTTGGAAATTGTCTCTCTCCATCTTTCTTGCAGCTCCTTCAGGCCCTGCAAGGCCACACTCAGGTCACCCCTGGTCTCCTCTCCAGGCTGAACAATCCCAGCTCTCCCAGCCTTTCCTCCCAGCAGAGCTGCTCCATCCCTCTGCTCATCCCGGAGCCTCCTCTGGCCTCTCTCCAACAGCTCCAGGTGCTCCCTGTGCTGGGCCCCAGAGCTAGGACAGCTCCTTCCTCTTCCCTTTGCTCTGCCCCTCTCTCCTCCTTCCCCACCTTTAATTAGCACCTCATTAACACATCTTCGAAACGCCAATGATTTATTTCTGGGTTAAAGGCTCTGGTTGCAGTTTGTGTTTCAGCTCAGAGGAGAAAGCAGCCAAACCATTCTTCCTTCCCTATGGACCGGCTGGTTCACCACAGCATCCTCACTTTCTTAGCAGCTTTATTCTACCTGCTTTTCACAGCAATAAATGAGCCTTTACATATTTCCTGTGCATTATTGTTGAGAATCAGAGAATCACTGAATTTTCAAATGTTAAAGCTTTTATCAGCAAAACTGAACATGGAGAGGAATCACATTATCCAAGGAGTCTTGACCCTTTCCTCGTTTACTTTTTGATTTTGGTTTGATTTCTTATTTTTTGATTTTCAGAAAAACAAAACTTCCAGCAAAACAACTCCAACACTTCTGTTCAAGTGTAAATTAGTTGACAGGACTCCTTTCAACACTCTGCAGCTCTTGATGTCTCTCTCAGCTGGTAATAAATGCTCTACATCCTTTGGACTTCCAGGCTGTCTTTCATCTGAAAATCTCAAAGTGTTTAGCCAACGACTAATGAATCAGTTCCAGCCCAGCTCTCGGTGAGACAGGTAAATTTGAGGAGTAAAAGTGTCAAGATTCCCAGTACAGATGAATCCCCCAGACACCTTGGGCCATTGTTGGATCCACAAAAGCTTTCCTGCTCTTTAGTTTGAGGTGGGATGTTGGACCTCGCCCCAGGGAGGTGGAGTGAGGGCACCTGTCTCACTCAGGTCTTTTGGCACCTCTTTTAGACTTGATTTGAAATTCTGCATTAGATCAGGAACTGAGCAATTCCCAAGGAGCTCCCTCAGAACAGGAAAGAGGTGGTTCTCTCAAGCTAAATAAAAAATTCCCAGCTATCTGAAAAATGTGAAAACTGATCCCAGCAGATTTCCCTCTGCAGAGCTTCCAGCCCAGAGCTTCACACACTCTCCTGTTTTATTCCTGGGGCTTTGCACTACCCCGGATTATTCTACCTCCTGTAACACGAGGTGTAGGAACTCCAAATCTCAAAAGAAGAGAGGCCAACGTGCTTCCCTCAATTGCTGCTGCCGTGTGAATCCCAGTAAGGAGGGATCCATCAGCCAGGGCTGTCTGCAGTGGGGCCTATGTCAGATCCCCCTCTGTGAGAGCTCAGCTCTTCCCCTGAGCTGCACTGACTGCACAGCACTGACCCCAAATCGTCACCCCAAACCCCCCTTAGACCATTTCAAATTAAAGATATTTATTATTCAATCTCAATACAAACGCTTGTTTCAGGCGTTGGGAAGAAGAGGCACTGAAACAACCAGGGAACAACTGCTCCCTGTGCATTAAAAGGGCACCATCCAGGAGACTTCTCTCCCTCTCCATTATCCTGCTCATGGCTCTTTGGACATTGGTGTACCTCCATAGGCACCATCCCAGCTCTGGGAGAAGCTCACATCCTTCTTTGCTTTCCCAGAAATTATCTACGTTTAGGGGAACAAGCTCAGTTCCATATCCAGCCCTTTTCTTGTGGAAATGTTCCCCAGAAGGAAAGTGGCCCCTGGTTAGGAAGGAATTCTTTACTCAGAGGGTGGGGAGGCCCTGGCACAGGGCACCCAAAGAAGCTGTGGCTGCCCCTGGATCCCTGGCAGCGCCCAAGGCCAGGCTGGACGGGGCTTGGAGTTCCCTGGGACAGTGGGAGGTGTCCCTACCATGGCAGGGGTGGCACTGGATGGGTTTAAGGTCCCTTCCCACACAAACCATTCCAGAATTCTGGGATCAATGCACATGGGCCCCTTCTCCAGCCAAGATGTAAAGTCCACACCTCCCATCACAGGGATGGCTCTTCCCTTTTTCCTGTCCCAAAGACACGAGATGGCCCCTTCGCTACAGCTTGGTACCGTTCATATTCTGAGCACGATGTTTCCTGGTCTGGAATATCG
Source organism: Orthonyx spaldingii (assembly GCA_013397795.1). Classification (NCBI taxonomy): domain Eukaryota; kingdom Metazoa; phylum Chordata; class Aves; order Passeriformes; family Orthonychidae; genus Orthonyx; species Orthonyx spaldingii. Next base: position 80,416 of record VZTJ01000148.1, read on the forward strand.
CTGTGGCAGGACATCCCTGCCTCTCCCACAGAAAGCTCCTCTGCGCTGTCCATCTGCTGGTGCACACGAGTGAGATAACCCAGGCTGGACAGATGGACAGACCCCAACAGGCGTCATCCCTGGTGCCAAGGAAGGAGAGACCCTCAGCTAAGAATAAACATCTTTGCCTTGAGAGCGACATGTAGAGAGAGATGTTAAGAATTATTGACTGAGACACTACTTTTACAACTATAAAAGTTACACAAATTTTCACAGAGGCAGAAGTCTGCTACACACTCCCTGCAATCCTTCTCCTACAAAGTGTGGACGCATCTCGGTGGATACTTTTCTGGAAATTGAGAGAAAGGACCCACGGGTATGCCCCATCAGCAATTGCATGGTGAGATACATTGAATCCTCGTCTCTTTTATTTCTTTGCTAGCTGTAACATAGGCACCTTGCTCATGCTGTATTACCTACTAGCAGTGTTTCTTTGTCTCTCCTGTGTAGTAAGTAATCTGTTTGAGTCTTATGTCTGTTTTCCTTGGTCTATTCAATACATAATTCATGTTGTAATACACCTCATCGGCCATTATTAAGAACTTGCGAACGAGAGAGGTCTTGGGGTGCTGGCCACCTCAATGAAGTCACTGTCTACTGCCAGAGGCCTGGCCAGAGGCAGAGGCTTGTTTAAACTTCTCTTTCTCCATTCATAACAATCCCTCTGGCCAGTTCAGCTGTTCTGGACCTGCTCCCTCCTGGCTCCTTGTGCAGCCCCTCCCTGGCAGAACAAGGCCACTGAAAACTCCCTGATTCAGAGTGAGCCCTGCTTAGCCTCAGCATGTGGCCAGCACTGTTCCCACAATGACCCCAAAGCTCAGCACTGCAGGAGCTGCCAGCAGTAAATGAACCCTATCCCAGGTGGGGCAGGACAGGACTCTTTCTCCAGCAGGACTTCCAGGCAGCATCCCCATCCCTGGCTCCAGCTGAGTTAGCTCCATGTCCTGAGCCAGCATTCCAGTCTGGTTTGGGCTGACAAGCCTCCCTCATCCATCCCCTCAACCCCTCCTGCCTCATCCCCTCCACACCCCGGAGTGTTTCCACAGCCCACCCTCCCTTCCCATGCCCTGCTGCCATTGTGCTCTCCCTGGATCGGTTCAGCAGAGTCCTGACGGGCTCAGCCAAGTGGGCAGTGACAGGTTGGGGTCTGCTGAAGGAGCCGGGCTGTCATCTCTGAGCACTCGGCGCTGCTGATGATGCCCTGGGCTAGAAGACGCTCCTGTCACTTGGAATCAGTGTCAGCCCCGCTCACAGATGCCGCGGATATTCACAGGAAATGACCCTTGGAGCCCTGCTGGGACATGAGGAGCTTCTCCAGTGGCTGAATGCAAAAATCTCTTTTGGGAAGGACGAGGCACCAAGGAGCTTCATGTGTGTGGGTCTGTCCCACACCTCCCCTGTCCCCAGAACAGGGACTGCAGCTCCTGAAGGGCCACCTGTCCCCCTGTGCCACTGCAGCGATGCAGATCCTTCCCTCAGGGGTTGATATAATCCACATTAATGTCTCCAGCCTCCAGGGACTGCAGTTAGGAATTCAGACCATTCCCATGGGTTCAGGAATTGACGCTGTGTCCATGGACTGACCCAGTGCTCCTGCAGTGACCTTCCCACCTGTGGAGATCTGGGGCATCACGGTATCTGATCCATTCCTGATTTATGCGATCTCTTGCTTTTATATGGCTTCTGATATTCCCAAAATTCACAGGACCTGTCTCACCTTTGACACCTCTAATTCCTCCCCAAATTCCCTTGAACCTGACCCATGGGTTCAAACACAGACAGAAATCTGTGCACAGGTGACCCCAACCCACTCCCCTAGCTCATTTCCTTAGAAAACTGGGCTGGAGAACCTGGAAAGAGCCTTCCCAAGTTCAGAATTCCTATTTCAGCAAAAATTAACATCTGACAATTCATTTCCATGATATAATACTTCATCAAACAGGAATTCTGAGAGATACTAGCTTTCTAAAAATATTCCTTGGTTTCAGAAAAGGAATTCTGGTCCAGTGTAGATTAGTTTTATTATTTCCCCATTATTTCATGAACACTCTGCTCCCTCTAGCACAGATATTGTGTTATCATATAAGAGCTAATGTAGTCTGGCTTTTAGGGGTTTTTTCACATCATTAAGTTCCACTGCTGTTCAGCACTGATTGCAATGTCTCATCTCTTTCTAGGTAATAATGTCTGCAGCTTGCTGTAATCAAACACCTTGCAGTATAAACAGGATATTTGGATGTGGAAAAGATCGGATTTTCAGTCAGTTCTAAGGAACTGCTGCACTTCTCTAAAGCATTAAATACTTTTTAAAGTGTTTTGTTGCATATTCACTGATATTAGCGTCTGTTGAGGTCTATTATTGGCAAACAATGAAATACAAAATAATAGAGAATTGTAGAATCATTAAAGAAAAGCCCTCTGGGGTCACTGAGTTCAGCCCGACACCAATCTCCACCTTGTCCCCAGCCCAGAGCACTGAGTGCCACGTCCAGGCCTTCCTGGGACACCTTCGGGGGTAAGGACTCCCCTACTCCCTGGGCAGTTCCAATGCCTGGCCATCCTTTCCATGAAGAAATTCCTCCTGATGTCCAACACAAACAGGAAAAATGCACAATATAAATGTTAAAAAGTTAAACAGTGTCAGAATGAGTTTATAGGAACATAAACATTTTGTATAGATCTGGAGAGGGACTTTTCACAAGGGCATGTCATGTTAGGACAAGGGGGAATGGCCTTAAGCTGAAGGAGGGCAGAGTTAGATGGGATTTTGGGAAGAAATTCCTCTCTGTGAGGGAGGTGAGGCCCTGGCACAGGGTGCCCAGAGCAGCTGTGGCTGCCCCTGGATCCCTGGAAGTGTCCCAGGCCAGGCTGGACAGGGCTTGGAGCAGCCTGGGACAGTGGGAGGTGTCCCTGCCCATGGCAGGGGTGGCACTGGATGAGTTTAAGCTCCCTTCCAACCAAAACCAATCTGGGATTCCATGAAACACAGCCCTTCACATCCTGACTAAGAAAAAGCACTTTTATCTTTCCCTGCTTCAACAAAGATACCAACTTAATGCAGCAAATAGTGGAGAAAAATCACTGGCAATTTTTGCAAAAGAAAATCACTGAATCAAGAGCAGAACTTTTCAGTGTTCCAAAAATAAATGAAATTTTAAAACTAGATTAAATTGAAAGTTTAGATATTTTTTGTAGCTTGTTCTTTTATGGACTTGCACATTTTTCTTCCATTTCAGCACATCCTTAAGGACTTGGAAAGATGAAATTCCAAAGTTTTGAAATAAAAATGCAAGTTAAAGACTAAAACATCTGGAACAAGATTTTACTGTTCAGTATCTCAATTTCCCAACACAGTCACTCCTCCGCTCCAAACACATTTCTAGTAAAAAGCAGAAGCTGTCTCATAAGAGTGAGTTTGCAGTGATGAGAAGAGATTGTCGTTTATCCCTGGGAGCCAGATCAGCATCTTTGCCTGCAGTGCTGCAGGGCCCTGAGTCGGCTCTTCCTGCCGAGGCTCCCCACCCTCTGTGCCGTTCGTGGTGCAGCTTTGCTGAGCTCAGAGCTGCCAGGCCCTGCCAGCCTGGGCTGAAGCTCTCCTGGAATCGCTGAGGAGGCTGAAGAGCACCTGCTCTGCCTATGGAGCTGGGGTGAGTTTGTTCCAGTGCCTCTCCCGGTGAGGGAGCTCATTTTCTATGAGGAGCGTTGACCAGCCAGGAGCAGAATCTGCACCCCCAAGGCAGACACAAACTCTCCGTGGTTTGCTCTGCCAGTGGTGCACCCACCATGTCCAGGACTGGAGCAAGAGGGGGATGGATTTTAGGAGGTTCTTCATAAAGTGAGTGAGAGCTGAACTCTGGCAGGGGCCCATTTGAGGTGGCCCAGGGTGTTTAACCAAAATCTGCTCTTGTGCAAGGTGTGGTTATGGAGCAAAACCCCTCATATGTGGTGAGGGATCAGAGGAGCTGCTCCCTGATCCCAGAACAAGGTGAGGAGTTACGGATCCTCTCTGCTGAATTTGTGAGAATATTTGGTTGAATTCCTGGCAGTGTCCAAGGCCAGGTTGGATGGGGCTTGGAGCACCCTGGGATTGTGGAAGGTGTCCCTACCCATGGCAGGGGATGGCACTGGATGATCCTTAAGGTCCCTTCCAGCCCAGTCCAGTCTGGAATTCCATGAATTCATCAATACCCAGATTGACATCATCCAACGCATCAGCCTAAAAGCAAAGGTGCAGAGAGATCATGGAGGAAAATGCTGATATAGGTGAGAGATGAATTAATTTAGAGCTAGAAAAAAAATAAAATAAAATAAAAAGTACCTACTCAAAAGCTCAGACTGACAATTTGGTTTAGTCCCAGCATTTGGGTATAATAACACTGTTTGTGTGGACACGTTTATCTACATAAAATGGATATTTCAGGCTTGTCTGATTTAAGTGTCACATTCTGGATGAGTCCAGCAATGATTTGTCTTCTCTTCCTGAAATTATTGCTTCTGGGAGACTCTTCAAAAACCAGGTGCCCCAAATTTCACAAATTGGACATTTTCTCCTCACTGGCCTGAAGTCCCAAAATGCACTGAGTGCACAATAAACTCCAAAAGAGATTTCCAGAAACAGCTAATGGAAAACACAGTTTCAGTGCAGAACCAGACAATCTCAGCAGGAGAGAAATAACAGTTCCAGCTCCCGTAGGTAACAGCTGGCAGCGAAGGTCTGAACGGACCAAGGTCTGTCAAAACAAGTCAGACTTCAGGGCAAAAAAGATTGAACATGAGATCTGATTTTCTGCATAATCCAAGTCATTGGTTGTGTCTGAGTTACTCTGTATCTCAGCTGGAAAATACCTTTCTGGGGTAAAGAAAAAAGTGATTTTTTTTTACTTAAATATTGCTGGAGCTTGAGAATCCAACAGTGCCTATTGTGAATTGTTCCAGAACTGGGTTAACTCCTGTTAAACATTTATGTTTTACTTGCAATCCGAATTTGTCTGGTTTAAGTTCCTCGTGTTTGGCCTCCTCCTCACTCTGCTGTCAGGCTGAGGACTCAAATGAAACATTTGGAGTCTCCGAGTCTTCCAGACCTGGCTCCTCTTCCTCCTTGGTTTGCATGGATGGATCCAATACCCAAGGCTTTTAACAACTCGTTTGCAAGAGGTGTTTTGTTTTGGAGTTTGTTTGGGGTTTTCTGGGGGAGAGGAGGTCCTCCCAATCCATCAATACTCACAGTCTAGCTTTTCCTTTTCATACTGGTCTGGTTCAGTCTAAACATTTAATGTTAATAATTTAGAAGGGCTGCATTTCATATTCAACTGTATTTCATGTAGCAAAAAAAAAAAAAAAAAATTCAAACACTGGCTTCAAAAAGGAAAAATCAGGCCTGGCCAGTAAAAAACACCCACATTTTAACACTTTCAACCTCCCCTCAGCATCTTTTTTTTCTGCATTGTGCAGGAAGTTAATTAGACTCCTAGACTAAGGAACTATTTTGTTAGACTGAACCCACATTTGTTTCAAGGAACTCACTTCATTAAAGTCAACACACCAAAATATTTTCAGTCATTTTAAACTCTTTGAAATCCACATATAAAATCTACCACAGAAGCGTTTTATGTTAAGGATAAGATTTTTTGCTTTTCATACAAGCTTTTGACTCTTATCTTCCAATTATATTGTGAAGTCAGAAATCTTAATTTAAGTAAATAAAATTTAAATAAATTCCCCAAAAGAATTCTGGAAGTGAAAACAAAAAACAAAATACAAAAAAAAAAACCAAAAAAAAAAAAAAAAAAAAAAAAAAACAAAAAAAAAAAACCAAAAAAAAAAAAAAAAAAAAAAAAAAAAAAAAAAAGAAAGAAAGAAATTAAGAGGAGACAAATCATGGAAGAAGATGAGACATTAACTTTGAAACAAAATAAAGTCATAGTTCATGAAATATTCCCATATTGCCAATCAGCTGCTCTGTGAACAATCAGCTGTGATTAAGGGTCTATGTTCAGTGATCTGCAGGAGGTTCCTGTAAAACTCTTCTGCTGCAGAAGCTACAGCCCTGAATCTCCAAAGAAAGCTTGGAAAACGCATCTTCCTGAATGTCTCCAGTCTCCTCCTGATCCAAGCCGAGCCTAATTGCCTGATTATTGATTATCCCTTTGAAGTGCAGTCACCACGACATCGACATCGGCTGGATTTGCCATCTGCCTGTCTCGTTAACAACCCGTCTATTTCCCCACAAGCTGTCTCTCCCGAGGAAAACACAGATGGTTCCCTCCCGAGCTCGTCCTGGGAAGGGCTGCAAACACAGATGGCTTTGGAGGGAGCACAATGGGGTGACAACTCCGCTTTTCCTCTCCTCTGGAACCCTGGTTATCGCCTGCCTCGGATCGGCCGGGCTCTGTCCTCCCCTTGTGGTTCTGGGATATTCATGGACATCTCCAAACTTAGAATCATGGAATGGTTTGGGTGGGAAAGGAGCTTAATCCCATTCAGTGCCACCTTGTCATGGCAGGGACACCTCCCATGTCCCAGGGTGCTCCAAGCCCTGTCCAGCCTGGCCTTGGACACTGCCAGGCATCCAGGGGCAGCCACAGCTGCTCTGGGCACCCTGTGCCAGGGCCTCACCTCCCTCACAGGGGAGGATTTCAGGCCTGATCACTAAGAATTTGGAATTGGAGTTTCAACTGGAATTCTCATCAATCACATTTAAATATCCAGAGACCGCTTTGGAGCTTGGAGTTGACTTGGAAGGACCAGGCAGGATCCAGGCTTAGCACCTATTGCAGACCCAGGAAGGGCAATCTCTTTTATTATCCTGATTATACCCAGGACAGCACTGATTTCCCTGGGATCACGGGCATAGAATCATGGAATATCCTGAGCTGGAATGGGCTCAGAAGGATCACCGAGTCCAGCTCCTGGCCCTGCACAGGACTCCCCCAACAATCCCACTCTGTGCCTGAGAGTGTTGTCCAAACACTTCCTGGACTCTGGACTTTGGCAGAGTTTGCCAAAAGATATTTCAACAGTAACCAAGGTGTCCAAAATAGAAACCCCAGACGTCCAAAATAGCTCTGGAAAATACCCTCAAGAACTGACTCAGGTATCCCCAGCCCCAGGAAGAGAAATTCCACCCCTAGAGCTTTTGCTGCTGTTCCCCAGGTGATGTGCCTGGCACGTGGAGACAGGTCTTCAAAGGAACCAGAGAGGAGCAGTGGGTTGATGATGAGCAGGTAGTAATTAGCAGAGTAATTAGAGCAGGCAGAGTGAGGAAAGAACGTGCTGGCTATGCTCCATCTGACCCTGAACTGTGAGGATCCTACAGCACGGGCAAGGTAAAATGGGAAGGGAAAGCAGAGTGATCCATGTGCAAGGCAGCAGGAGATGGCAATATTCCCAGCACCACCAGAGCAGAGCTGGGGCTGTGGGGGCTGCTTTGGGCCATCTCCAGACTCTTCAGGTGGTATTTTGGGAGCGGTGAGAGAGATTTAAGCTTCATCTAAAAACATTTCTGCTCCTATTAGTGAAGAGTTACCTCGTGCCTCCATTTTCACTCTAGGCCCACTGCAAAGCTCTCTGTGGAGGGATCTGTCCAAGACACTGTTTTTCCACTCTGTGCTCCCTGCAGCTTTCCTCTTTTTCAAGAAGAAAGACTTTGGAAGGATTAGTTCCACCACAGGCTTATTGTTCAGAGCTTGGTGGTTCTGAAATGGGTGTGAGAGGGGGATTAACCTGCCCTGGGCCTCAGCACTCCACAGGGAGCCCCAACCCTGCGTGATGTGCAGGAGCAGTGAAGAGATGCCAACATGAGGATTTGGGGTTTATCCAAAGGTCACATAAATCCTGGTAAATGTAACAGCTCTGAAATGTGAGCTGCTGGGAGCATACAGTGTGAAAGCAGGAACTGGTGGTCATTTGGTCAACTGGCAGGGCTTGCTGTGCTCACCTGCAGAGTGTGAGTTAAAGGCCTGTGCACAAGGAATTTCTCTACAACCACAGCACCACTTTGGGAAGAAAGATTTCCTAAAATTGAGAATCATGGTTATAATGGAGTTATTTCCAAAGTGGGCACCAAACCCATGTGCAAGATGGTGCTTTTCCCACAGAACTCCTAAAGATTCCCAGCTGAACATCAGGTTATTCCCTTCCCAGATAAAACCTCCACCCTGAGGGCATTATTCACTCATCTGATTAAAGCCATACCACTAAATTTAAGTTTGTTTTTCCCTTTTTTTGCAGATTTAAAGAAAAAAGGCACCCTTGAATGCACTTTAGAGAGATCTGTCTGGTCCTGACTGTACCAGTAGCGAGAGGAATGTGGAGTTCATGACAATAACTTATTGCTGTTGCCACCCAAGGAGAGCTTAGAGCCCTTCTCTGAACATGGACAGTTTGAATCCCGTGTTGGAAACAGCTGGATCTCTCCACTGGCCACAGGAGAATAGGGAGATTGGGATTTCAGCACTTTTGTAACTCATTTCCCAGAGGCCTCAGGCACTTGGGATCCTGGATTATTTATTTATCAAAGCTCGCGCAGAGACTTTGCACAGACACACGCTACAAGTAAATCACCAGAAGTATCAGTGCTTCAGTCTCCAGACACTGCTCTCCTTTCAAAAACCCTTCCCACTCCTCAGTTATTCAGCTTGCCCAGCTGGTATTTTCCTCTGGTGCTTGTGTTTGTAGAGGAAAATGAAGTTGTCAGACTTCAAATGTTCTTTCATCATCTGAGCAGATTTGCCAGAGCAGCTGTGCTGTTTGGAGGCCTCTCCTAAAGCTTTAATATAATTGCCTCTTGGAATGACAATTCCCCAAGCCCCACAGTGGCTCTCCCGTTGGATTGCCCAGGTGTGGGCAGGAATTAAGGAAGCACAATCCCCTGACTGGGCACAGGTTTGCCCCAGGAGAGCTCCGCACCAGGACTGGTCTCTCACTCCCCCCTCCATGCACACACTGAACACTCTCCAACAATCTAGCCATCCCTGCCAGCTCCAAGCCCCTGGAACAGCCAGGGGCCTGATGACTGCGACACAGCCTGAGCTCGAACTGCTCCTGAGGCACCTCGTGCAGCTGCTGGCCTTCGAAACTGCCTTTACTGCTGTTGCTATGGAATGATACACTCTGAATTAGCCTTAAACCCAGCCTATTGAGCCATTTAGCCTTCAGAAGGACGTGTGGAGTAATTGCTGCCCTCTTAAATCACCGCTGAGCACTTTAAATATGCAGGAGATCAGCTCAGTCTTTGAGCTTTGTGTTTGAGAAAACGGGGTGGAAAATGTCCATGAGACAATTTGCCTGTTAAACAGCCATGGTTCCTCAGGCAAGAGAATCCAAGGACCCCGAATCCTGGGAGAGACAGAGGGAGAAGGTGGCCCCAGAGCTTCCCAGAGTTTCTCCAGCTGTGAGGCTGCAAGTAGCCCCGGGTGGGAGGGTTCCTGCAGAGCCCTGTGCATCCAGAGCACAGCTCCAGGGCACACTGCAGTGGGATACCCAGGCTACTTTCCATTTGTTTTCTGTAATTTTGGACCAGTTATAGCGTGTAATGTTTTTTTCTCGGATTTTCAGGTGTTCATGTTCAGTCTGGAAGCTGCACATCCTCAGAGCTCCTTCTTGGAGCTTGCTCCCGCTTGCTCCAGCCAGCCTGCTCCCAATCCTGAAAGGCTTTACCTTAAAGCTGTCCCACATTCTGCAACACCAAGTGTCCAGCAGGACTGCCCAGCTCACTGGGAACAGAGGAACCAGCACACTGAAACACTCAAATACCTCTGATCTGAACACATCTCAGGTGCCCTGCGGTGTCCTGGCCACTATACCAGACCGATAACTTCAGGATATTAGAAAGTAGGCCTCGCCAAAGTTCATTACAATTCTAATTAGCTCTATGGGAGAGCTGTAGGGAAAGACACAAAGCCAAAGTGGCTCCAAACACCGACACCTTGTTCCCACAGGTCCCTCCGTCTGCTCCAAACCGGCGGCTCCTCCACAGAGCTGCAGATTTGCTCCTGCTCGGAGGCCTCGGACACTCCCTGGAGGATCCCAGCATTTAAACACACCAAGCCCTTGCAGTGAATATTGGGAACTGTCTCTTGTGAAGCTGGAGGGAAACAAGAATCACATTTTTCAGGAGAGGTTATTTGGTGGTAGGGAAGTGCTACTGAGCAACAGCAAATGTCCACATGGTGATGCCAATTAGCTGCAAAATCCTCGTTTGAGGATGACAGGAACACGTCCCAGGAACCAGGCAGGACTGAGGGTCCCTTTCTGCCCACAGGGCTTTTGCAGTGGCTGAAAAAGCATTTTAGCCTTTGAGAGGCATTTTACAACGCTAAGCCCAGACTCAGCCTGGAGCTGCACTTTCACTTAGCAGCAACAGGGTTCACAAAGGGTTAATAAACTGCCCAAGAGGAGAAACACCAGCACACAGGGATGGTCAGCTTGGAGAGCTCCAGGAGATCTTAGAGCCCCTTCCAGTGCCTAAATGAGCATCTCGCTCCAAGAGAGCTGGAGAGAGACTTGTCTGGACAAGGGATGGAGGGACAGGACAAAGGACAGGGGGAGTTGCTGTGTGGAGAAAGTCTCTTCTCAACCTCCTCAAAGAGAACAGACTGGAGTTTGTCACTGCCTCCTACAGCTGGGATGGGAAGGACTGAAGCTGGTGGCAGGAGTTCTGAATTTCCAGGGAAGACAAAGGAGACCTTTCCAAGAGCCTGCAGGCAGTGCTGGCCACTGCTGGAAATGCTGCCTCCAGGTATCTGCCAACACTGAAGTCAGCCAGAAGCCAAACAGAGCCTTGGCCCTTTCCATTCAGTCTGATGTGGGTGCAACCCCAGGGAGTCCCTCCACAGCCTGGAAAAGCCACATTTTGGGGCACACACAGGTGCTCTCCAACATGAATGTGCTGCTTTGGGCCGACACCACTTCTGGGGTGGATTTGTAGAGGGTGAAATTCAAACTCTTCTGCCTTGTGCTGCTTCAGCAGCTGCAGAGGAAACCAGAGGCCAAATTCTCCATGGCCTGGAGCACACTGGACTCAAGGGGGATAATACACTCCTGGGGAGTGAGGCTGTGAGACCAGAAGAGCCTTGGGAAGCAGGGAATGGCTGGGGAACAGGCTGGAATGGCAGAGATCCTCTCTGGCACAACTGCCCCACCAGGCTTGGCATGTGGCACTTGCCAGCTCAATATAAAGTGAGCTGAGCTGAGCCAAGTGCCATGAGCTGAGCTGGCAGCAGTGGGGTGTTGGCAGAAGAGCCCCATCTCTGCTGGAAGTTCTGCTGGCATCAGCAGGTTGGGGTTTTAATTGTTTTAACGTTCCTTAGCTAATGGAGTTACACCAGCCAAATTCAGAGTCACACTGAGGTGTGCAATCCTCTCCTCGCTGCACACAGCTCTGGAATCCTGGAATATCCTGAGCTGGGAGGGACCCCAAGGATCACCCAGTCCTACCCCTGGCCCTGCACAGACTCCCAACAGCCCCACCCTGTGCATCCCTGGAGCGCTGTCCATAAGCTCCTGGAGCTCTGGCAGCCTTGAGGCCAGGACCATTCCCTGGGGAGCCTGGGCAGTGCCCAGCACCTCTGGGGGAAGAACCTTTCCCTGATCTCCAGCCTAATCAGGAAAATCCAGGGAATTTGCCCAGGAATGGTACAATAGAGGCCTGTTAGGAAGGAAGAGCTGAAGACCAAATCTGGGTCAGACCCCAGTGCTGTTCTCCTATCCTTAGGACTTGCTGAGGATTGAAGGAAAGAGCTGCAATGAAGGAATTGTAGTAGAAAAAAAAAATAAATACAAGGATGTTTTCAGTTCTTTTGAAGCACCAAGAACAGTCTATCTGAGTACATTTTGTAGTACCTCAGCCATACCTATTTAAACAAAGAGAGGCGGAAAAACTCTTGTAACCTGAGCCAGCTCCATCAGCTGGTTTGTGTTCTTTGGCAAGCTGGAAACAAAGACTCAAAATGCACTTTTGGAAGTTTCTTTTCTGTGTGCTGTGCTAACAAAAAAAAAAGGAAATAAGGGATAACACAAGAGCAAGAGCCCAGGTGTTGTGTTTTACTTTAGTGAGAAGGGAAGAGGGGAGGCAGCTTGGGAATGCAATTAAATCCAACAGCATAAAGCTGAAAATCAGCATGTGTGAAAAGAATGGGAAACAGTGAATGTGGGTCTGTATTTATGGAAAATTTCTTTCTTCTTCTGCAGCATTTGCATAAAGCCCAAGGCACTGAGGGAATAGATCTGTCTATAGCAATCTAGAGCCCCAAGTGCCAGAAGTCTCCAGTAAATACATGATGCAAAGGAAGCTTTCAAAAGAGGAATGCCCCAAAGCCTCAGAATTCAGAACAATGAAATCTTTGTCATGCACAGTAACACATCTATAAAAGCAGGGGAGCCTGAAGTCACTCTGTATGTGACTGACTCCACCTTCCCTCACCACAGGGTTACCCCTGCACAGCCCCATCTCTGGGGAGATCAGGAATTCCTGGAGCAAACAGCACAAGCTCAGATGCAGGAGCAGATATTTGCTGTAATCCTGGATCATTTCTTTTGCTGGTCGAGGGCACAGCCCCAGGATCACTGGTACATTCTTAGCAATGGCTATTGTGAGAATTTTCTGGTGTGCAGCTTTGTGTTAAAAGCTTTTCTGAGGCAGCTGCACAATAGACAAGATTCTCTTGTCTGATTCAGGCAATGTCTCAGATTGGCTGGTTAAAAATGAGTGGTTAGGATACATTTTGTAAACAGGAATTTATGAGAGAAAGAGGAAATCAGATTACAAGCATGTCTCTGGCATGTAGTGATAGGACAAGGGGAATGGCCTTAGCCTGAAGGAGGGCAGGGTTAGATGGGATTTTGGGAAGGAAATCCTGTGAGGGTGGGGAGGCCCTGGCACAGGGTGCCCAGAGAAGCTGTGGCTGCCCCTGGATCCCTGGAAGTGCCCAAGGCCAGGCCGGACAGGGCTTGGACACCCTGGGACAGTGGGAGGTGTCCCTGCCATGGCAGGGGGTGGATTAGCTGACCTTTAAGGTCCCTTCCCCCCAAACCACTCCAGGATTCCATGATTCTCTGCAAGGAGGATTCTCAGGCCAACAGCAGACTTCGGAGCATGAAGATGCTCCCTGTATGACTGCACAGAGCCAAAGGAAGTTCCTCTTCCTACCTCTTGTGCTCCTTGCACCACTCAGACACCTCTCACTGCTCCTCCCTGTGCCCACCGATTCTTTCCACGGTGAAAAATTCCTGAATTTATTTTCTGAATTTCCTGAATTGGTGTTCCAAATGCACTTGCATTTCCTGACCAGGCATGGAAGGACTTGTAACCGAAGGGTTCCCACAGACTCAGCAGACTCAGTTCTGCTCCATTCTCATCCTTTTTCCCTGCAGAAATCCCAGCCCTCAGACCCTGTTCTTCAGAGGGATCAAGTCTGATCTTCTTATCACACCAAAGGGAGGCAGGACAGTGCCACTGGAGCTCAGAGCGGGGCACAAACACCACAGGACTGGATTTTCAGTTGAAAATTATAATTTTATTTGGCTCCAGGAAGGACACAAACACACACTTGACCATTCCCTTCATCTATGGGAGACAGAAGTGTTTGATCAGCATTGGGCTGTCGTTAAACCCTCCGGGAATCGGGAAGCATGAGTGACAATTCCAGGGAATGTGGAGCTGCTTTGCTGTGGGGAAGGGAGTGGGAATTCACATCACTGCATAAACTGTGCCAATCTTTTCCCTGCATTTAAGCACACCAGACTCCTCCAGTCTTGCCTAGGCCTGACATCTGGATGCATTAGGAATTTGCAATTCTAATTTGAATCAGCCACACTAATTGTGCTTTTTTTTAAATTGGCTGCACTATTGATTTTACAAGATACGTGGTGCTCTTCCACCTGTGTGCAAGGCTCCTGCTGGGGGCTGCTAATGGAAAAAAACACCTCAATTAGTAAGAATTCCCTCTGAAATCCTTGAAAATCCAATACTGCTGATTAATTTGTTAAAAAATCTTATTACGAAATGCTTGGTGACTTCCCTAATAATATCAAGGAGCAGATCCTCATGCTGGGCTCCCAAGAAGAGTAATCTCTCCCTCTCCTTTTTCCTTCCCTGCCTCCAGCAAGGCTCTGAATTTGCACCATGCAGGAATTAATTTCCCAGCCCCTCCCTAGCGAGCCTTGGAGGAGGAGAACTCCACTCCTGTTCTAGCTGCATGCGGCAAATGGAGCTGTGGGAAGAAATTAATGATGTTAATCCAGATTCCAGGAGAAGAGTGGAAAGGAACAGAGAAAAAAGGGCCCTTTCATCCCTTTAGTTCCATCAGGCAAATTAACTTCATCTCGTGCTTATCCCTCTTCTGCTTCAGCCTTGGATTCAAGTTGGCTGAGCCGAGTATCTCCTCCTGATAAATGGAAAAACTGTTCCTTCTGCACTTCCTGTGCCTGAACACCTTACCAAGAGGTGGGAGAACCCAAAAATACCAAGGGGGTTGTGTTTGGGACATGAGTCAGAGTCAGCCCGAGGCTGCTGGTCTCTCTCCCACAGGGATAATCTGGTCTCCTGTGCCCATGGCACCAGGTAACAAACACCAGTTCAGCTCAGAATTAAAGCAATAAATGCATCTGCACACGGTGGCCTCTGCTTTATTTGCAGATAATTGCTGTAGCTCCTGTGAGCCACGCTTGTCACTGATTTAGGGAAAGGGCTTTGTGTCCCTTTGTGTTTCCAGTGTTAACGAAACAATCTCGGAGCAGTGGAGGGATCACGGGCCGGACCTGCCCCTCTGCACAGAACTGATTCAGGGTCTGCAGGGCAGGTTTGGCTCCTCCCTGAGCTGGTGTGAACCACCCTGTGCCAGTATCCTTGTCATGACAGCAGAGAAACAGCTCCAGGGGAGCTCTGGTTGCACCAGGGGAGGTTCAGGCTGGATAACAGGAAAAAACTCTTCACTGAAAGTGTGGTCAGGCTTTGGAAGGGGCCCAGGGAAGTGGTGGAGTCACCATGCCTGGAAGTGTTCAGAACATGAGTAGAAGTGGCACTTGGTGATGTGCTTTAGTGGGATTCAGTCAAAGGTTGGATCTGGGAGATCATTTCCAACCTTAGAGATTCTGTGACTCTGTGATTCCTTTTCCAGAAGCATTTCTGAGCTAGGGAGAACTCAAGAAAGGCAACACAGGCTGCACTTCTCTTCTTCCTTGTCTCAGTCAACCAAGGAACAGCTTCCAAACACTCCTGCCATGATGAGGATGCTCAGGTCCAAGGAGATCCAAAGCTGTGATCCCACCAGAAAGGCTTTGCATCCATGTGAGTTCATTCCTCATTTCCTCAGCCACAGAGTTTGGGCTGGAACAATTCCACAAAGTCCCCACAGAACAGGATTTGGTACAAACAACAATCCTCCCCCCGCCCCCCCTGAGGTTTGTAAGGACACCCTGAGCAGCTCTGAAGTTTAAAACACCTCCTCTGTTCCAGTTGGGGTTGTTTTGTTCATTTTGTTCCAAATACAACAGGGGATGGGGAAAATGAAAATGGGAAGTCATCAGCTGGTGGGAAACAGTGAGGCTGAGCACAAAGGAACCTTACCTGCCTTAGGGACCCAGGAGCTCTGGAAATGAGTGTGGGGAACTCTTTCCTTAAGGTCAAGCCTACCCTTGGCTGAGGAGATGTTGTTCCCCACCGCTTCCTGGGGAAGGGGGACACTGCCTCAAGGAGCCGACCTTTGGTCTTTCTGATGTTCCAACCCCTGGAAAAGCACCAGCTCTGGCAGGAACTGTCCACGTGGTGCAGTGGACAGGCAGGAGCAGAGCCAGGTGGGAGCCCTTCTCCCTTCCTCAGCCTTCACCTTCCTGGCTGCTCCCAAGCCTCTGGACTGAGCTGAGGCCATCCAGCCCTCGTTCAGTACATGCTAATTCTGACATTTCCACAATGTCTGCTGTCATCACCAGCTCCTAATTGAGCCTGGCTGCAGAAACGCCTCCTGCATCCCAACCAGGCTGGGGCTGGCTTCTTCAGGGAGGCAGCTGGACGGGGCTGCAGCACATCCAGTCACTCCCTGGTTCCATGCGTGGAATTGCTGAATCACTTCATTTTCCCCCTTCTCCCCCTTCCAATCCAACTTTTCATTGGCAGCCACAGTCACTTGAAAAGATTTTGCTGGCAAAACAAGTCCCTGCTGAGTTCAAGCAGGGCGCTTTCCCCTTGGGTTTCTGTATCTGCCTGTGGATGTGGAGGGGATGCTGCAGGAGTCACTGAGGAGTCAGTGGGACTCAGAATCCCGATTTTCCTTACATCCCCCTGGAGCCCCGTTGGTCTCTCACATCCCTCACTCCAGACACAGCTCAGCTCTGAATTCCTCCTTTGAGGTGAGAGGGCTCTTGTGCTGCTGCAGCCTTTGTGAAACGCTGCAGTGGCTGCCCTGCCTCTCCACAGCTTAATCTTTGAATCTCTGGCTCCAGGTGCCCCAGGGACACAACAATCAGGAACTGGGCAGCCCAGGAAGCTGACACAGGTGGGGACAAACCATGAGGGTGCTACCAGAGCTCACAACCACCCAAGAACTTCAGCCAAACCAAACCTTCAGTGTGGTGTCTTTTCCTTCTGCCACACTGGGAAAAACCAAAAGGAAAAAATGGGAAAGAATACAGAATCTCACTGACTTCACCCAGTGACTCCTGAGCAGAACAAGCTCTCCTCAAAAGGCTGTAGAGTCCATCTCCAGCTGAACCTTTGCAAACACCACCTCCCCAGGCATCCACTTCCATCTCCTGCTGGACTAAATCCATTCATAATTCTGGCTCCCACTTCACAGCTGAGCTCTGAGCTGGCTAATCCAGAACATTGAAGAAAAAAAACCTTAACACTGAGCTGAACTTGTGGGCTTCAGTGTCTACCTCCCAAGATCAGCTTCCCTTTCAATAGGGGTGGAAGTCTCCAAGGGCTAAACTGACAGCAGGATCATGTTCCTCTGAATTCATTTGTCAAAACCCAGGCTGGGACCTTTCAAATACTTGGTGAGGTTCTTGGGACCTGACCTTAGAATCTGAGTCCTTCAGGTTGGAAAACACCTTTAAGATCATTGAGTTCAACCATCACCCAGCACCACCATCATATTCACCACCAAACCATATCCCCAAGTGCCACATTCACACATTTTTTTGGACACTTCCAAAGATGGTGACCCCACTCCTGTCCTGGCAGCCCATGTCAATGCTTTACAACCATTTTCATGAAAAATAAATTCCTGTGAAGAAATTGTATCTTCTCCATGTGCAGGAATTGTATCCCTCCCCTGTGAGCCACAGGCACTGCTGGCACGTGTCAGGAAGATGCAGGGGAGCGAGAAGCCAAGGAAAAAGCGGAATATCCTGAATCCAGACTGTATCCAAATACAAACCATCACCTGTGTCCCACTGACCCCCGCCTGGAGGTCGTGGCTCCCACACTCACCGTGTGTGACTACAGCCAACAGCATCCAGAAAAAAAGGAAGACAAAGAACGGGCCTGTCTGTTGTAAATAGGAGATTTAGGCATTGTTGTTCAAATCAGCCTCAGTCAACTGCTGCCTTTCCTTCCATCTGCTCTCTGCTCGGCAGCTAATGGAGCTACAGCTCATCCCGGCTCCTCAGGATCCACAGCAGAACGTGGGAATGCCTGGAGTGGCAGCTGGAATCAGGCTTAGGCACAGAGGAGGAGTAGGAGGAGGGAGTAAATGGGAAAATGTGATTCTCCGAGCATTCTGTGCTGCTGGAATACCTGGCTCCCCACCGTTCTGCCATGCAGCAGAGAGGAACCAAAAAGAGAATTAAACTGTCTCCTGTCACACTCCTGACTCGTGCTTTTGCATAACAAGCTGGCGTCACTGTGACTCTGGTTTAGCATTTTAAAATGTTTAATCCCAAAATTTGACTCTTTCCCTGCTGGGAATGAGAACCCCCTTAGTGCTGCATCTTCTTAGAAAGCTTCTTATTGCCTGTATTGTTATATTTGCATATAGAGATGTCCATGTTCTCAGGAGACTCCTGTGAACCTCCAACAACCCCAGGGAGAGCCTCGGGAAGTTATTGAGGACAGCAAAGATTTTCTCAGGTTATCTGGGAAGTCACACTGCTGGGTGGACCCATGGGCATTTTCCGATGGCAAAGGAATTCCTTTAATTAATCCCTGTTTAAACTGGAGCACTGATTTTCAGAGCCAGTACCAGCTGATCCCTCCTGGCCTCACAGCCTGTTCCTGTGGGAAGTCTTGAAATCAGGATTAAACATCTTTCTCAAAGCTCTGTGGCCTAGAAGAGGAGAACAGGGAGTGGCATTTGCTGCCCCGTGTTACTCCAAATGGTCACTTCTGGCTTGTAAATGTGTCATTCTCTAAAAGTGCCTCCTTCCACATTCCAGTGGGAAGTTCCTGAGGAAATGGTACATTTGCCCCAGCACTCTGCACCTTTCCCTGCTCAGGGATTGCTTTTCCCTCATGTTTGAGGAGTGCTCAGGGAAATCCCTGAGGAATCAGGGGAGTGAGTCTGTTCTAGAGAGGAGTAACAGTACTTGTAATTGTCCTGCAGGATCCTGGAAAATGTCCTGTTTCCATTTTCTTTTGCTACTGTTGAATTTTAATTTTAATGCAGGATATTAATTGATATTCAGGATATCCATTGATATTCATTATTCATCTGTCCTTGAATTTTTAACCAACGTGTGCTGGAGATTATTTTGTATTTAGAGAGAGCTGGGAGTGAACAAGGATTCAGCTGGGCTGGTATGTTCTGCCACACTGCAGGACCACTTTCAGCAAAAAAAGGTGGTTGATCACCATAATTGGGAAAACTGTTAAATTTCACAAGAAAAGGATGCCAGGAGTCATCTGCTCCATGAGATTGAAATCCGTGTCCCTGGGATGTGTCTCCAGAACTGTGTGATCTCCACCACTCCCAGTGTGAGGATTCTGTGCTGCTCAGGCCTGGTGTTGGCTCTCTCGGAGCCCAGGTACAACATTCATTACAGAGATTTAAATTGGTTTTTTTTAATCTCAAATACAATTTATTTTTTCATTATTTTCCTTGGGCGTAATCCAAGTGCAAACTGCACCTTTCTTTGAAAGCCTTTGGAATTTAGCTTTATTTTCTCATTCCTTTTTCCCTCTATAAACACTTTGCAGATTAGATTCACATTTCAGCTGTTGGTGTCTTTAGCACTCCTCACTTTTCGAATAAGAATTGCGTTGTTTGGAGTGTTGGGAGTTTTTTTCAGCCACAGCTCCTGGAATCAGGAAACTGTGTGAGAATCTCAGTTTGCACTTGGAAGTGTATTTGTGGCTTTGTATTGCAAAGGAAGTAGGAAAATATCACCCAAATGTGCCGAGAAGGGCTGACAACTGGAGAGAAAATAAAAGAACTTTTCCAAAGAAAATCTGCACAACTTTCCCTCTCCTCCCCAACTTTTTCTCCTTTATTTATAGTTTTTGGGGGAGAAGGAAATACTGTCCTGAAAGCCTGAGCGCCCTCCTTTTCCTGGCTCAAATATCCCAAGGCAGCAGGTGGAGAAGGGTCCAGAACTCTGATTCCATCCCTGACCATCAGAGCCTGTGGCCAGACCCAAGCCCTTGCAGGGACCTGACTGTGACCATCTCAACCACATTCCCACCACATTCGTGCTCCCTCCAGGAGCAGTTAGAGTGCTGGGGGTGGTTTCTGAAGCAGCCCAGCAGGTACCAGGGCCATGCCTGGGCTCTCTCTGTGTGGCACAAAGCACTGTGGCCCCTCAGCCCAGCTCCTTTGTCAGCTCCTGCAGATCATTCCAGCAGACTGACCCCATCCTCCTGCTCTCCTGGACTCCCGGGCCCTTTTTACTGCAGCAGCACTTCCAGGGACGTGCTGTGAGGAGGGCTGACCTTCCCACAGGGTCCTGTGTTTTCAACTTATGGCTTCTCCCAGGGAACATCAGGCGGGATTCTGTTGCCATGAACTCGGAGGTGACCCCTTCTCAAGGCCCAAACACTCAGGCCTAGATCCAAAAGAAGAAATTATCTAAGTAATGCTAAAAATCAGAGACAATTAAGCATTTCAATGCTTTGCAGAGTTGGTCTTTTGAGGTGACTACTATTGAGAAATATTTGGGTTTTAATGAAAATCTGAATTTTCTGTAACCATGGCAATGGCAAGATGGGTTGAGCTGAGCTTTTCATTATTATTATTTCTCTGAGGGCAGAAACAGAAACAAAGTTCTGAGTAAGAAGAGCCTTTTCCAGAAAATGTTACAAATATTTCAGAATGGAAGAGCCATTCACAGAGAAATGGGAATCTATGGGAAGTGATTGTGTCCTTTCTGCTCGGAATGAAACCAGTATCAAAAATGGAATTGGAAAGAATATTGGATATACACATTACATGTATTTATTAGCATACATTCTGTATATTTTAGATCAACTTCTCATTCTGAATGATTTTTCATTTTTATAGTTTTGATCAATAGTCCAAGGCACTTGGTTTGTACTGGACTTTAATCCACAGGGGCCTGAGCATCTCACAAGATAAATGTGATCCAGTGGAATTTCATTTTGTGTTTGCCATTGCAGAGGATTTGCTAACATTGCCTAAAAAATTGTTCTGTTTCTTGGTGCAAAAAATCCTGCACAAATCTTGCTGGGAGAAGAGAAAAAAGTGAGGTAGACACACAGCATGAGAAATCCTCACTGAAACACAGACTCAGACACATTCCTAGGCAGCCAAAGCTGGGAACTGTAATGAGCAGCATTAGGAAATATCAATATAATTACCAGAAAGGCACACAAGAGATAGAGAACTCCAGTTAATATAGAACAAATTTATTCCAGGGCCTGTTACATGAGGTTAACAACAACCAGTGCTGTTCCTAGGAGCACCTGGAATTTACCAGGACAGACACAGCCTGATTTTCTTGGATTGTACCTTCTATTGCCCCTTGAAACATCACTCTGAAATGGCTCCTTCTTTTCCCCTACTAATAACTGTGCTTTGGAAATTAATTTGGAAATCACACCCTTTCCCATTTCCCTAAATTCCAGATCTGCTTGTTAATATTCAGAGCAATTTTCTTCCCAGGCCTTAGGGAACATCCCTGTGTTCCACAGCAGGGTGGGACCACAGGGACACTGCAGAACAAAGGGAGAGGATGAAGTTTCCAACACGTCACAGCTGCTTCAGCACAAAGGGCTTTCCTTGCATCAGCAAAACTGATTTTTTTGATGCCTGAATTATGTCAGGAGAGACAATTAAGCATCAGGATCCTTTATCAAAGCTGAGCTCTTCAAAGCCAGCCAGAAAATGGATAGTGCAGAGATGGATATCTTGGCTTCCTGCTGCTCTTTGAAGAACTTTACCACCCCCACTGAGCTGAGGGAGCATTTAGAGCTGGTCTTAAGGAGAAGTCTTTGCTAAACCTGGAAAAAATCTGTCCCTGCTGCCTGCTGTATGAACTGGTGTGCAAAGCTCTCTGCTCCTGATTGTGTTGTTTTTGGAACAGCCCAAACAACCATCAACTCAGCCTTAATACATTCTTTACTGTGCTTGGCTAAATAAGCAAGAAATAAATCTACTGCTAATGCAATTAAGTCATAATTATAAAGAAATACATATGCAATTACTTCCCCATACTCATTAAAGTTGAATGAATGCTTACGGGTTTAACTACCTTTTAACTACAGAGCACAGGAAAGTTAATTAGAGAGTTGTGAAATTTTACATTTTAACTTTTCCTTGTGGAAGGGTGACAATAACTGCTGGGAAACAAGGCCTGGAGTTCTTGGAAAGAAAAATACAGCCACGCATTTTGTGCAAAGCAGTTAGGAGTGCAAGCAAACTGTGTTAATAAAAATTCAATTATACACCTATTGCGTGTGCAATTCCCAACTGATTGCATTGCAGCAGGAGTCTTATCTGGGATAGACCCTGCATTTCCATCAGAAAAATCAACTGGAGAGGGTTTCTAATAAAGCCTTGGTGAAAGAGTGCAACAAAAGAGATTAAGGCTTATTAAGAGCTGCCAAATGAGAGTTTCTGAGTGTGATGTGAGAAAGACCCTGAAGAGCAGTAGTGTTGGCACATGGAATTCAGTGCTGGGACATGGAATTCAGTGTTTCCTGAGTTACATTCACCCCTCAGACCCCAGGGCCTCACCCAAGTGCCACAAAGGTGACTGTGACCACTCACTCATCCAGAGACATGGAAAGGGTCCTGCTGCCAAGCATGTGGGAATGGGGAGAAATTCCAGTAACACCCCAAATTACACCTTACAGTTCAGGTTTTCTCTTGATGCAGAGTTGTGAGCTGTAGGTTTGCGGTGGCCCTCCCTGCACGCAGCTGGTTCATGGTCATGACGGTACTGAGTGCTCCCAGGAAGAGTTGTACAGAGATTAAATTAAATTAAATCACATGTGAGAACAGCAGAAGCTGAAGGGCCTGGAGAAGGGAAGTTGCGATTCTCAACCTGTTGCTCTTTTTGGGCAGTCAATCTGCTGAGCACCAACCACTTTTGGTGACACTGAAAATGAGTCCAGAAATCCATGTGGCTCTGAGTCTTAATTTAAGAAATATAGTGAAAAAACTAGGGAAAGGTCTGGGTTACCAGAGGGACAAGGGCAGTCAGCAGCTTTCTGTGAGTCCTTCTCCTCATAAAGCCTGCCAAGGCCACGACCTGTGAGCTATTCCCTGGTCACAGCTGCTGGAAAAGAGCAGAGCGTTGGCTTTGGGAGCAGTGGGCATTCCTGGGTGAAAAGCTACCAGGGGAGAGCAGAAAGCCAGACAGACTGTCCAGCTCAGAGTCTGTCTCACTTCTGGCACACTGCAGCTACAAAATCATAACCAGAGCAAGATTCCACCCCAGGGACAGCTGACAAACCAGGAAGAAAGTTCAGGACCATCCGGACAGTCTGAATGCTGGCCACTTCATGAGCTGTTCCTTCCCATGGCTGGGAATTTATGGCTGAGGAATCATTCAGGGCAAAGATTTCCAAGGGTTTCAGGGATGGGAGAATCATGATGAGGCCACAGCTTTGGTACCATGAGGGTGAGGGTGGGGACAAAAACACAGGGCTGGGGTATGAGTGTTTGAATGGGCTGGATTGAAAACATCTGGTGTGTATCAACATCTGGTGTGTATCGGGGGTTGTATCCCAGACACAGAGGGATTTATTTGGGAGCACAAGAATGGAAATACCTGTGAAATCCTGGAGCCTGTGCCCATCTGGATGATCTCTAGGGTCAGGTAGAGATTCAGCTTTTTTTTTTTTTTCTTGGTTCTTTCTCTATTTTTTCCCTGTTTGCCCTCAAACACTTCCACCTCAGAACAAAAGGGAGCTGAAAAACACTTGTCTAACACATTTCGGAATCTCCTGGTGATCCTTTTGGTGAAGTGGCTTCCTACTCCATCTGCCAGCACAAAGGAGAAATAGGAAAGGTCAATCCAATACCTTCACCCTGGCATTGTTTCACGCACACCTTGGCTTTATTTTCCTCTGAAGGTCAGGATTTCAGCCTTTCCGGCTTTCCTCATTTCTCCTGCCCTCAGCCAGGGTCACTTGGCCTTGGCCCAGAGCAACCTGGCAGAGGGAGACTGGTCTTTTGTTGGAGACAAAGAGCTGAACCACCTGGAGGGTTGGGAGATGGCAGAAGGTGGTTCAGGAGCTGCTTCTCTTCATTTTCTGTGGCAATACCCAAATGTGAGGATGGGTTTAATAATGGGCCCCTTTCATTAGTTTCTTGTATTAGCGAAAGCCACAATATTGCTACACTTTATTCCAGCAAGTGAAGGCACAGAAGGAATAAACCTTGACTCTGACTCTTCCCACGCTCTGATCCACCAGGAAAGAGTTTTTGCCTTGCAGGGGTTTTCTGAGGCCAAGTGCCCAGTTCAGGGTTCAGAGAGAAGCAGTTGCTGGGCACAGGGAGATTGGTGTCGCCCCAGGGTTAAACCCATCGGCCTTGCTGCAAGCCCAGTTTAAGAGATCATCAAAAGCCACCTCCAACTTCCCAAATGCAAACAGATTCTCCAGCATGGGCTTCCATCAGAAACTCTTTTTAAATCTTAAAAGAGTCGGATTTCCACCTTAACTTCTGGCTCTGTTGCACAACAAAGAAGTCACTGAATCAGACAAAGAAATTTAATTCTGTCATTGTCTGGGGACAGAAATTCATACATTTTTGTTCACAAGCATGCGAGAAATGTTACTGCAAGTGTTAAAATCACACCAGAGTCCTGGAGAGATAAGCATCTCTGACTGCCTGATTATAATTCGATTCATAGAGTTTTGGTGGGGGTTTTAATCTCTTCATTACAGAAATATAATTGTTTTTGGTAATTGCCACGAAGTTGCAGATCTCTCTCTTAGCTCTGACCCCAATGCTTTGCTTTGATTTGCAATAGAGCCTTTGTACTCCAAGAGATTTTGTAAATGATGTGAGGTTTGTGCAGCATTTTGAATGCTCTCAGTGGCTACACCCTAAAAAATGCTGATGTCAAAGTTCTCAAACGTGAAAGAAAATGGTGTTACTGAGAGTTGTCTCTGCTGGGTCTGATGTGTGTGTGGGGGGGGTGTTTGGAGGCCAAATTCCCCATTTTCCTGGAGCCATAGGGCACCAGGAATTTTCCCCAATAAGCAAACTTGGCCCAGGGCAGTGGAGGTGGATCCATGCCATGGCCTTTGCACAAGGAACATTAGCAAACTCATCTGAGCACTGACACCAAAGCCATCAAAGCCTCAAAGGCTGGAGCACAATGACCTCCCCAGGACCCAAATCAGCTCATTTCCATCCCTGATGGTTTTGTGAGATGCCTCAAATGGGCACTGAGGGATTCTAATCACCTAAATACCATTTCTTTACCTTTGTACTTCAGCAGAAAATAGGACAAGAAACTCCTAGAAACAAATCCAACCCAAACTAGAAAAAAGATAAAATTCTCTACACAGAAAAGGAGACTAAACCTGGTGTGTCCTGACACTGCCATGCAGAAACCCTTCAATTTAAAGCAGCGTTTAACACACAACTGTGCCAAAGGCAACCTGAAGATGTTCTGTCATATCTCATTTATGCTCCAATGCCACAGGAAAAAGGAAGAATTCCCTGTCAGCACAGCAGTCCTTCTCTTTCAAAGGCTAAACAAAAATCACCAAGGAATTGGAGGCATTGATGAAGAAGGCAAGATGTGAAATATCCTGATTTTCTAACCCTGTGGAAAATGCCTTACTCAGACAGCAGAGAAGGACTAACAGGGGCCAGCAGGTTTTGCTGCAGATATCGGGACCTCCGGTGCCATGGGAATTTGCCAGCTTCCCACTTTGCTTGCAGGGAGCAGGTTGGGGGTGCTGGCTCAGCAGTGGTAACAAAAGAGGCTTAAAATATGTTTGCACCTCTCCATCGAAGCCCGGCACCACACTCAGGCATTGCTGGAGCAGCAGTGACACACAGGGACAGACGCCCGCACCTCCACTTCCAGCTCGAAAAATTAAATCTGTGACCCAACGGGGGAGTGGGGACTAAGGGAGTTCAGCAACACTTTGGCAAGGAATACCCACCCTGAGAGGGAAGGAGCCATTCCCCAGGGCCCAGCTGCCACCTCCCTCCCAAACACCACCGAGGAAGTGCCCAAGGCCAGGGTGGATGTTGGGAGGGTGTCCCTGCCATGGCGGGGCTGGCACTGGATGATCCTTAAGGTCTCTTCTAAGCCAATCCATGCCAGGATTCACTAAGGATGATATAATTATTTTCCTCTTACCACCAAGGCAAGTTGTGGTGTCCTTGTCTCCAAACACTTCAGCAGAAAGTCCTGCTTATCTTCTGTCCACTCCATTTCCATCCAGCCCCCAGCCAGAATTCAGTTGCAAAATGGAATAGGAAACAAGGAAAATGCTCAGCTGCTCCAAACTCGGCTGGGTTTGAGGAGCTGGGCTCCTGCCACCACTGTTGATGGAACAACTGTATTTGGCTGCTAGAAAATCTTTGGCATTGAAAATGATTCCAATGCTGTTGTGTTCCATCTCTGAGGAACAAATCTGTGCCTCCACCACAGATTTCTCCTCCATCCCCATCCTGCTGTTTGATGCATTGGGAAAACCTGGGCTGGGGCATTAAAGCTGCCAAGAGCTGTGGTTTAAAGGAGCAAGAGTCAGCACTCCATGGGCTGTTTGTGGCTGTCAGGGGAAAATCCCTTTGGGAGCCTCCAGCCACAAGGACTTGGAGAAGCCACAAACATTCTTAGGATGAGAAAGGAGCGATTATTGAAGACAAGGCCTGGATTTATACTCAGCTATATTTTTCCATGAAAACTGAACCATATCTTTCCTGTCACTGCACTGATTAATTAACCTGCCTTTTTCTGTCAAACTTGAGACACTTCCAAGCCAGTTTTGCTGTTAATTTGGATCTTTCATTCCTTTGCAGCAGTTAAAACTGATAATGAGGACTATGAGCAATATCCCAAAGCAATCTATCCAGGTTTCCAAGAGGAGGTTTTAAGGCTGCAAAGGATGGTTTGGCTCATTCTACACAACCTTTCAAATTTTCTGACACTGAACCTCATAGAATTTTGCATTGGAAACACTGACAGGGAAAATTCATCATGGCTCTGGATGTAAATTCATTAAGTGGGGATTAGAGGCTGGATATTTGTTCCCTGAATTGTCTCCTCTGCCTGTGAGCAGGAATGGACCAAGTGGGTTTTGTCTCCCCAAGGCTGAGTTGTACCTGAGTACTTCCAGCATCCTCAGTTTCTCCTCCATTTCTCCCTTCTAATGGTGCCAAAATCCAATTGGCATGATGTCATGGCTGAAAGGGATACCCAGAAATCCCACTAGGCCGCAATCAAAATATCCTGATTGCACTCAGATTTGTTCTGCATTAATTATAACAGTGCAAATCAACTTCCTACTCCGTGCTTTGGTCTTTTTTAAAGGATAATCACCAGAACACTCAGCAATAACAGCACAAAACCATCCAGAGGTTCAGGAGTTCCTCAGAGTCTGCCTGGGGGCAGAATGACCAGGGCTGGTTTAATATATGCATTAAATACATGAAACACCAATCTGAAAATCCCCTGAAACTAAAGGAGGAAAAGACTTTTGCAATAAGATTACATGACCAAAATGTCAGGATTGGAGCATTAACAGCATTAACATGGACTGGAAATCCCAGCCCAGAGCTGGCTGGGAGCTGCCCTTCTGCTGCCACACTGCTCAACAATGAGCACTGGTGCGTTATTAAAGCAGAATTCTGAGGAAAATAACACAATTTGGGGTTGTTCTGCCCTGTGTGCCTGCCAGGCTGCCTGGGTCCCCTGGGTCCCTCTGGGGCAGACGTGGCACTTCATGGTGGGGTTTATTTGGCACGGAGGGATTCAGTCAAAGGTTAGACTCTGTGACCTCAGAGATCTTTTCCAAACCTCGTGATTCTGTGATTGTGCATAGAATTCCACGTGGAATTCCAGGATCTCAGAGGTTGGAAAAGAGCTCTAAGACCATCGAGTCCAACCTGTGCCCAATCCCCACCTTGTCCCCAGCCCAGAGCTCTGAGTGCCACCTCCAGGAATTCCTTGGGCACTTCCAGGAATGGGGACTCCAAACCTCCCTGGGCAGTTCCAAGGCCTGACCGCCCTTTCCATGGGAAATTCCTGCTGATGTCCAACCTGAGCCTCCCCTAGCCCAGCCTGAGGCCGTTCCCTCTCCTCCTGTCCCTGTGCCCTGGGAGCAGAGCCTGACCCCCCCGGCTGCTCCCTCCTGTCAGGGAGTTGTGCAGAGCCAGAAGAGCCCCCCTGAGCCTCCTTTTCTCCAGGCTGAGCCCCTTTCCCAGCTCCCTCAGCCGCTCCTGGGGCTCCAGCCCCTTCCCAGCTCCATTCCCTGCCCTGGACAAGGTGTTCCAGCCCTTAACCACTGCTGTGGGGTAGCTGGGGTTTGAGAAGATGCTTAGTACTGTCTGCTCTCCCAAAACTAACAAAGCCCTTACAAGTCAGGCTATTTATCATTCCAGAGGGGATTTTTCTCATCAGTTTTCAAACCAGAACCTCCTCAAATCCCAGAGCTAATCAGCCACTGATTTACTGCTGGGTTTTGCTCTATAATTTCCAAGGCTGCATCCAGAGGCTGGGCTGGAATGGCAGTGCCTTTGTGTGCTGGACTTCTCTGAATGGATCTGATTACAGAGTCAGGGGATTAAAGGAGCTGTCAAATGGAAAGGACAACTTCAATAGAACCAAGTTTAGTGCTTGGAGGAACTGGAGTAGGGAAAAGGAATGTAAATAATTCACCACTCATGCAATTTTTGGTTGTATTTATGCCAGACCTGTACAGGTACTTTGCAAACAGAATTTATTTTGTTTCTGCTGCTCTTAGAACATTTAAGTGGTCTCAGTTTTTAAAAATCCTACATTGTCTGTGTCACACTGAGATCTGTCTCTTTAATGTTCAGGAAAGGTGTCCCAGAATGGGCTTTTCTGTGCCAAGGGACCTGACTGAGCCCAGCCAGGATCTGAGAGATTAAAGGCGCTTAATGAGTCATGAAAGATGGGGGAACTTTGAGGGTGCCTTCATCAAGGTGATTAAAGCTGCAGGTACAGCCTGATGCTCTCTCCATGTGTCAGGTGTGAGAGACAGGCAAAAACCCTCTTTCCTAAGGTAGACGTTTTCAGATTGGTACTCCAGGAAAATGTAAAATTCTGAGAATACCACAGTGACAGGATTTCTTAACCAGGAGAAAAGCAAACAAGCACTTGTGAGGTAATCAGGAACTCCCTTTTCAGAAGGTCCCAGGATGAGAATAAAGCTCCTTGGACTTGGAGTCAGCAGAAACATAAGAAAAGAAAAAAAAGGGGTTTTAAAAAAAATTTTGGGGAAGTCACTGTTTCCTAATTCCCAATGAGGTCTCCTCTCCATGTGCAAAGGATGGGTTCTGCCCTTCCTCCTCTCACTCGCTCCAGGGCAGGGGTGGAGTCCCCCTCCCAGGAGGGATTTAAAATCCACGTGGCTGGGGCACCTGGGGACATGGTGGGTGATGGACCCACCAGTCCTGACTTAATAATTGGACTTGATCTTAGAGGGCTTTTCCACCCTTCTGTGGCTCTGCAGTTCTGTGTTTGAACTCTCCAGGGAACTTCAGGGCTCTGCACTGCAGCAATAACTTCACTCCTGCCCTGTCACTGCAGATCTCCAGCAGGACTCCCCTGGGGACGTGACCTTTCCTGAGCCCCAGCCCCGGCTGCAGCAGCAGCCTGGTGTCACACATGGCAAAGCCCTGGGACCTGACACCGGGATTCTTTCCTGTTTACACAGCATCCAAACACCCTGGGACACTGGGACACTGCTGTTCATCATAATGAGAGATGCAGATTCCCCCTAGCTTTCCCTGGAGCCAAAGCTTCCCCTCAGTCAGAGATCAGGTCCCCTCTCTAAGGGATGATTCCCCACCTCCTAAAGATCCCACTGCATTTGCCCCTCAGTCATTGACATTTTACCGATATTTCCTGATGGATCCTCCCCGCTTTGGTGTCCATGGTGACCACGGCTTTCCTTGGGCAGCCAGAATCCCTAGCAGCATGGAAGGGCTGCTGAGACCTCCCCCGACTCAGCTCCCACTGCCCTCCAGGGGCTGATCTTCCCCCTGCTCAGCACTGGGGACCCCCAGGATCCAGGGGGACAAGGGGAGGCCCCCTCTGCTCGCTGGGATTTCTCACTGAACTGGAGATGGACACTGGGGATGAACAGTGTCTGCTCCCTTGTACCTGCTGGGGGCTGGCAAGGGAGAGGAGGAAGAGGAAATGCCGTGTGAGCACTTGAGAGTGCCCAGGTTTGTTAATTGGACTGGCAGAATTTCCACCACCACTGGACTTCAATTAACAACTGTGGATGAGTTGATGTAACACTGCAGCTGTGCTTTCTGTATTTGAGTTGGTTGTTTCAGTGCCCCTCAGACGTTCAGCGCTCAGAAAAAACCCCAAACCCTCCACCCGAAAGCACCATGCCTCCTACAATGAGATAAACATTAAGAAGTGTTGATAGAATTGTTCCCATCAGGTCTGCGGGATGTCAGCCAGCCAGGAAGTCCCAAAGGAAAACATCACAATTCCAGCTGTGCAAAGCTCCATAACTGAAGTAGCTCCTTGCCTTGTCAGGAACACATCCATGTTCATGTGGGTAAACTGAGGCACCAAGAAATGGATATTAATTACTAATTATTAAGCGAGAATCAGGAGCCTGAGGGTGAGATTCCTGGTGCTGTGCTGTGCCAAGAGAGTTTTCCTGTCTAGCCGGGCATTCTTAGAGGATTTCTGAGGTGTCAAGAGCAGCCAGCACCAACTAACATAAAAGATTTAAAGCAGCAAGGATGAGCAGATGCTCTGTGCCCTGGGAGCCGCAGACAGGACTCCAGCAAAGGTGGGAGTATTTTAACAACAGCCATTGGAATGCTCAACCATCCCCTGTCCAGGAGTAATGCGCCATTCCCAAGCCCCTCCTAGCCCAGCACTCCTCTGTTCCTCCTGGATTCCCCACGAAGGAGGAGAGCAGGCAGATCCATTTGGGAGGCAATACCGCCTGTCCTGCTTCCTGGCACTGCTGGCACCGTTTAGAATGTCTGTGGTGGTTTGGCACTGGCCAAACACCAGGCACCCACGAGAGACCCACAAGAGCTGCTTGCTCACCCTGCTCTGCCACAGCCAGGCACAGGAAAGAGAAAATTTAACGAAGGGTTCATGAGTTAAGGAGTGGGAGAAAACACCCCAAGGGCAAAACAGGCTCAGCTTAAAGGTATAAAATGAATTTATTACTAACAGAGTTAGAGGAGGATAATGAGAAGTAAAATAAGCCCTTAAAACACCTTTCCCCCCCCAACCCCTCCCTCCTTTCCCACCGACAGTGCAGGGAGACAGGGTGTGGGGTTTGGTCAGTTTATCACCCCAGGGTTTCTTCCGCTGCTCAGGGAGAGGAGTCTGTGAGGCCATGGGGTCTCTTCTATGGGAGACAGTTCTCCGGGAACTTCTCCAGAGTGGCTCCAATCTCACCAGCAGCAGTCCCGCCCAACCTGCTGCAGTGTGAGTCCCTCCCATGGGCACAGTCCTCACACAGCAGGGCTGCTCTCTCCGCGGGTCTGCCATCGCATCACAGCCTCCTCCAGACATCCACCTGCTCTGGCATGGGGCTCCCGCATGGGCTGTGGGTGGATCTCTGCATCCCCCGTGGGCCCCACGAGCTGTGGGTGGATCTCTGCATCCCCCGTGGGCCCCACGAGCTGTGGGTGGATCTCCGCATCCCCTGTGGGCCCCACGGGCTGCAGGGGCACAGCTGCCTCACCATGGTCTCACCACGGCCTGCAGAGGAATCTCAGCTCCGGTGCCTGGAGCACCTCCTGCCCCTCCTTCTCCACTGCCCTTGGTGTCTCCAGGTTGTTTCCCTCACATGTTCTCACCTCTTCCTCTGGCTAGAAAAAAACTGTACGTGCCCCACTTTGTTTTGCTTTACTTCTTCAATCTCTCATCACAGAGGTGTTACCAGCCTCTCTCATTGGCCCAGGCTTTGGCCAGCAGCATGTCCATCTTCAGAGCCGTCAGGGATTGGCTCTGCTGGACATGGTGGAAGCTTCCAGCAGCTTCTCCCAGAGCCACGTCTGTGGCCCCCCACTACCAAAAACCAGGCTGAGCAAAACCAACACAACATCTGAAAAGAATTTCTGCCAAGCATTCAAGGAGAATGAAAATGTCAAAAGACATTTGTAAGAACAAAGGGTCTCAATAGTTCCTTTTCTTCTAACATTCTGTTCCAATGAGTTTTGGATTTGAGGAATGAGTTTAGACCAGGACAAAACTCCAAGGCAGAGGTGGGTACAAGGAGTGACTCCCATCTCTGGGGTGGGACTGGGAGCAGGCAGTGTGGGAATGCACAGAGGAATTGCAGCCTTCCAGGAGGTAAATGGGACTTTTAGGAAAGAGAAGGACTTTGGACAAGGACAGGGAGTGAGAGGACTAGGGGAATGGCCTTAAGCTGCCAGAGGGAGATGGGATATTGGGAAGAAATCCTTCCCTGTGAGGGAGGTGAGGCCCTGGCACAGGGTGCCCAGAGAAGCTGTGGCTCCCCCTGGATCCCTGGCAGTGTCCAAGGCCAGACTGGACAGGGCTTGGAGCAGCCTGGGACAGTGGAAGCTGTCCCTGCCATGGCAGGAGTGGCACTGGATGGGTTTAAGGTCATTTCCCACCCAAACCATGCCAGGATTCCATGGCTCTGACTGGGAGGTTGTGCTGAGCTGCAGAGCTGAGCCTTGCTGGGGTCACCAAAGATGTTTGTGTGGTGGGAGGGTCAGTGCTGGTCACACTTCCCTTCATCATCTGATGCATTTCCCAGCCTTGGATGAAGTGACACTGACTTGGGAGCAACAAGAAAGGCCCAGAACCCAGCGAGGGGAAGGAACAGCAAAGACCCATGAAAGAATCAGAAGGTGAATTCCACTGAAATCTTTTATAAATAAGTGTCCCTGCCTCCTGTTCTTGCTCTTCACTTGGTAACATAATGCAATTTTCACATGGATTTTATTTCGCAGACCATGTAATGTACTTCAGAGCCCTGCAAGGGTTTTAATTCCAGAGCAAATCCTGTGAGCACTGCAGTCATTCTCCTGACGGGGTAATTGCACTTACAGGGAATAAAACAACAGTTTTTAGATTTCTATGTTGTGTCCAACACAAGCAAAGTCCTTTGTTTGCTTCCAAATCCTCATCCATTACTGAGCCAAGGATTCGTGAATTTGTTTCAGTGTTCAAAGGGCAAAGGAGACAATCAATGATCTCTGTTCTGACACTGCAGAGCCCCCGGGTGGCCTCGGCCCCACCCTGTGCAGGGCAGGATGGCAATGGTGCTGCTGGGAATCTGAGCCCTGCAAGCTGCCCCTGTTTGGCTTCTTCCAGGTAACCCCACAAAGTGAACAAATGGGAAACCAAGGGAATGCAGAGTGAGAAAACGTGGAAGTTTGTTGTCACAGAATGGTTTGGGTGGGAAGGGACCTTAAAGCCCGTCCAGTGCCACCCCTGCCATGGGCAGGGACACCTCCCACTGTCCCAGGGTGCTCAAGCCCCATCCAGCCTGGCCTTGGGCACTGCCAGGGATCCAGGGGCAGCCACAGCTGCTCTGGGCACCCTGTGCCAGGGCCTCCCCCCCCTCACAGGAAAGAATTTCTTCCCAGTCTCCCATCCATCCCTGCCCTCTGGCAGTGGGAAGCCATTCCCTGTGTCCTGTCCCTCCATCCCTTGCCCCAGTCCCTTTCCAACTCTCCTGTGGGCTCTCTTCAGGCACTGAAAGGCTGCAATTGGGTCGCTCTGGAGACTTCTCTTCTCCAGGCTTCCTAATTTAAGGGAAGATAACAAGGATGACCAGAAACAATGACGTTTTCTGGAGTAATTGATCTATGCTGCAACTTGGGATGAAAGCAACCTTCAAAAAGTCAATATTTCTCATTTTCTGTGAAACAGGTGTGAACTATGTAAATATTTTTGTTTCACTTGAAACTTTGTTTACATTGGGAAGTTTCATGGCAGCATTTACCGCTCATGGCGTTGCTTTGTGTCATAAATGCTGACAGTGGCTGTGCAGCATCCAGCACCAAGAACACCCAGGCTTTAACGGGATGCAAGTTGCTTTAGAAAGGGTAAAAGTAAAACCTTTTAGATTGTCATAAGGAACCAACAGCAAGAGGAGAATGAAAAGTTAGGGTTCACATTTCAGTAAAAATAGGAACATCCCACAAGCTGTGAATTTATTGATAATTTTAATGGAAATAAATTGGATAGGTTTAAAAGTGAAAAGCAACATAAAAGACCACAGTTTTCCATTAGAAATCCAAGAATCCCAGTGAGGTGAATTTTTCTCAAACTTTCTGGTGCTTGTCTGAAGCAGAGCACAAACTGGGAGCTGTCAGTGTTCTCAAGGCATGTAAGGAGCACAAGTAACTCCCATCTGCATCCATGGTTTTCCACAGTCCCCATACTCCTGCCAGGCCTTGCAAACCTCTG
This sequence comes from Orthonyx spaldingii, assembly GCA_013397795.1. Classification (NCBI taxonomy): domain Eukaryota; kingdom Metazoa; phylum Chordata; class Aves; order Passeriformes; family Orthonychidae; genus Orthonyx; species Orthonyx spaldingii. Next base: position 114,442 of record VZTJ01000148.1, read on the forward strand.
CTCTCCTCCAGGACAGTCTTTATGTGAGATTTTTAGGCCGTTTTTGAAATGTGGCACCTAAAAGTCTCCCCAAAGCCACTGTCTGATCCCTCTGAACAGCAGCACCAGAAAGCAGTGAACGAGCTTTGATGCCAACCCCTCTAATTCCGCCCTTTGGTGTTTTGATTGTTGCTGGAATGAACTTAAGCAGTGTTCACTTCACCAGAGGAGGAATAAATCAGCTGAGTGGGATGGAATTCCCTGCCAGGGCTCAGGGGAAGCAGTGGCTCTCTGAGGAAGGATGGGATGAGAACGAGGGTGGGCAGGGATGAGTCACAGAAGCAGGAGGAGCCCACAGGGATGGGATTGGGTTTATGGTGAGAAAGCCTTACCCCAGGGAAGCTTTTGGCTGCTTATCCTGTGCCATCCTTCCCTGGGCTGCTTTCAGGGAGTGGGGATGTTCCCCAAGGAGCTGGTGGAGAAGGAGGCATTGGTGTTTCTCCTCCTCTGCCTCGACTGCCTTGTGAGTCTGGGGTTCCCTGCAGAGCACAGAGCAGCTGGAATTTCAGCAAGGAGAAAAGGAGGCTCAGGGGGACCCTTCTTGGCTCTGCACAACTTCCTGACAGGAGGGAGCAGCCAGGGGGGTCGGGCTTTGCTCCCAGGGCACAGGGACAGGAGGAGAGGGAACAGCCTCAGGCTGGGCCAGGGGAGGCTCAGGTTGGACATCAGCAGGAATTTCCCATGGAAAGCGTGGTCAGGCCTTGGAACAGCCCAGGGAGGTTTGGAGTCCCCATCCCTGGAGGTGTCCCAAGGAATTCCTGGAGGTGGCACTCAGAGCTCTGGGCTGGGGACAAGGTGGGGATTGGGCACAGCTTGGACTCGATGGGCTTGGAGCTCTTGTCCAACCTCAATGATTCTGGGATTCTGTGGAAAAATCCTCACCCCTTATAAGCATAAACCTGTTTTTGCCAAACCTGACCCTCACCTTTGTTGCTGTCTCTGCCTTGTCCTGCTGATTTCCTGAAGCTCAGTTGAAAAACAGGTGGGAACTTTTCCTTCATCTGGAGCAATTCCTTTTCATTATTTTTACCTACTGAGGATAAAACCTGATCTGCTAAAGGCAACATGGGTTAATGCAAGAAAAGAGAAAAACTAATTAAGCACTCAAAGGTGCCCATCCCCTTCTGCTGCAGGACAGAGAACTGAGCAACCAGGAGCATCCAGTGGCAGTGCAGATTAAATTGGGGTGCTGGCTCCTGTCTTAGAGAAACAGAATCATTTCAAATAAATAAATTTGTATTTCAGCTTGAGCATCCCTGTCTCATCGGGGAATGGAATAACTCCAGTGTAGCAGCATCCCTCTGTTTCTTAGTAACCATGGAGCCAGACTGATGCATTGAATTTCTGTTCTGGCCTCATCTTCCTACTCCCCTTAGACAAAGAGCACAGCTCTGCCAGGAACTCCAACTAAGGCTGCTTTTCATTTCCACCACGGGTTTTGTCTGCTCTTGTGGCAGCAGCAAATGTGGAGGGGTCTCTGCTCCTGGACCACTTTGCTGACTGGAGCATGTGAGCTTTTCCTAAGGCAGGATGGAGCAGCAGGGAACGGTGTGCAATGGAGAGTGGAGACCCTTGCTTAGCTAGAAAGCCACATCCAGATATCCTGAAGGATAAGGACTGCAAAAACATGAGAGTGGTGAAATTTGGGGAGGGATGTCGCAGCTGCCATCCTTAAACGTCCCAGGATGAAGGTTGATCCACCAGGAACGGGGCAGGACTGGAACAGCAGCAGCAGGAGCAGGGGCTGGGTCAGAGGCACAGGCTTTGCACTCTCATTTATCCATGGAGAGTGTGGAAAAGACACACACGGATCCAAAGTGAACACGGAGCAGATCCTAGTGGGAAACCCAGCGATCCCACTGGGAAGATTAATGGCACACTCTGGGAATCTGGCATGGCTGGAGAAAATGAACTGTGAAACTCTTTGAGGTTTGCACATTTGTTTTCATTTTGCATCAGAACAGTCAGAAGGTTCTGAAAAGTTTCATTAAGAACAGGAAAAGACCAATCCATCCTGGAATGATGAACAGCCTGAGCTCTGGAGTGCTCCATGGGATATGGGAGACTCTGCTTTGAGCCCTTCTCTGGATGCAGAGAGAAAACCCAGTCCTTGGAATACTGAGTGTTCTGGACATGGTGTTGTCCCCTCCTGGCCTCAAGCCCCACGTGGTGTTTGGCCAGAGGTTGGACTTAATGATCCCAGAGGTCTTTTCCAACCTCAGCAATTCCTTGATTCTGTGCTGCAACATTGATAATATAGGCACAGGAATATTTGACCAAAAACTCTTTCCAATAAGAGATTTTGTGAAGATAAATAATCCAGGGAAGGTTTTCATTTCAGTTAATAGAGCTTTCTCCATAGACACACATGCACACAGAATCCAGACTTTTAGTTAATTTCTCTCTCTTCAGCTCACATTTGCCTTTGTATCCATCCCCACACACTCCTCTGTTGGCTTGTGCACAGAAATCTCAATTTTATGATCCTTGGATAAATATGAAGACTATACTGAACACAGTCTGTGTTCCTGTTTGAAAAAACAAAACTGGAACTCTGCATTTTTTACAAAGGTTTTTCTTGTCTCAAGATCTTCCAGGTATCTGAATTTTTATCTGATTGTTCTCTGTTATATAAATACTAGCAGACAATTCAGAGATAACCTTAAACTGCAGAGCTCAAAATCTGAATTACATGAGAGAATGAGACTTGTGTGGGCATTTTCTTCCTGCTCTGGGGTCAACAGTTGAAAATTCTGTGAATAACATGAGAGGAGTAATTCAGAACTGAGCAGTTCAGGTTGCCCAGAGAAGCTGAGGCTGCCCCTGGATCCCTGAAAGTGTCCAAGGCCAGGCCGGACAGGGCTTGGAGCACCCTGGGACAGTGGGAGGTGTCCCTGCCCATGGCAGGGGTGGCACTGGATGGGCTTTGAGGTCCTTTCAACCCAAACCATGCCAGGATTCCATTCTCAGATGCTACAGTTCAGGCCAGACCTGTGCAGGTGCAATTCCCCAGGCACTGAGTGCAGAGCCAGGGAGCTCCAGCTCTCACCTTCCCTATCCTCTCCAAAGCAAGCAAACAAACAAACAAACAGTCCAGTAATTAACTGTGAGGAGCAGTTCTGGGAGACATCACCCAGGAGAGGGTAGGAGGAAAACGAGGAACCTGAAAAAACCAATCCAGGAAAAGAATTAATTTCTCATGTGGGGGAGGATGCAAAAGGAATCTGGGCACTAAATTCCTCCTTAGAACTGTAGAATCAGAGATTCATTAAAGTTGGAAAAGCTCTCTGAGATTATGGAGTCTAATTGTTCCCCAGCACTGCCAAGGCCACCACTGACCATGTCCTGGTTATGGCCAGTAACCTCAACCACCCTGTCTCCTTTTAGAAGGAAATTCTCCATGTTTTTGGAATAACAGAATGGAAACAAGTGGAAAGTCAGGCCCTATTCTCCTTTCTAACAGTCTCTTGAATGGGCTTTGTTGGCACCTTCTCTGCCAAAGTCCAAACCTGTGGAACCAGCCTGTGTAGAGTTCCCCCATTATGGTTCCAAGTGATGTTCAGTTGGGGCTACAACACTTCCCCCTTTCCTAACAGCCGAGAATTATTCCCTTATTTAAGTCATTAAATGTTCAAACATTTTTTTGCCAGGGGTCAGAGCGCCTGCCTCAGATTCCTCCCAGATGAGGATGGTTGCCAAGGTAACAGCCAGCATCACCTCTGCATCCTCAGCCCTCTCCAGCAGCAACCCAAGCTTTTTCTCTCTGGGTGAGCTTTCTGTGTGCTCAGGGTTACAGATGCCCACTGAGGGTGATCTGTTTGCTGCTAAGCTGTTGTGACAGGACAGCAGAGTCACGAGGGGCAGTGGGTTTGGTTTTACTGTTGCTGGAGTCTGGGGAATTTCAGTCAGCACATTCAGGAGGACTGGGCTCAGGGATATTTTTCCCTAAACCATCAGGAGCAGAGCTGGGTGAGCTCTGACAAATGATGATGTGTGACCACAGCACTCAGCCTTTGCTCCATGACTGGGTGAGACACTTGGGCTCAATCCCACCCGGAGTCATCCACAAAATCTCTATTGACATCCAGCTAGCCACACTGACTCCTTTCCTAGCCAAAGGGAAGGTTTGTCATCCTTCTTTCCAGCATCTGAGACTGAGTTTTCTGTGCTGGGGAAGGAAAAGGCCGGGCTGCCTTGGCTCAGCTGTTGACATCCCGTCGCTGGACACCTAAAGCATGAAGAGATGGATCTCTGTGCTCAGACACTCTGGGCTGATGCTCTTTGTCCAAATGTGAATGTCCTCAGTGTTGACATCTCCATCTGAATGAGTTATCGGGCTTCTCTTGACAGTTAATGGAGATAAACAGGCCCCCGGCAGCCACAGTTCCCTGCACTGCAAGGGGGAAGTGGGGGCCAGACACGGCAGGCAGGAAATGCCCTGTGCTGTACAGGCGATCAGACAGGAGCCAAACCCAGCTGCTCTTGTGTTCTCCCTTCCTATGTAGGGGAAATTCAGTAAATTGGAGGCAGGATTGGAGAAATAGGGTTGAATTTTCAGAAAATCTCAGCAGTGGTACAAACCAAGACGTGGAGGCTGTTGCTCAACAGACACATTTCTCTCTGTTCCAGCATCTTCCATGGATGTTCCAGGACCCTTGCTACAACTCTGGTGAGCAATCATTGAAGGGGAGACACAGAAATAGTAAACGCCTCTTCCAACTCACTTTCCATCCCTTCTTGGGTTGTCTTCCATCTGCAGGAGGTTCCATCTGAGAAAATCAAATAATCCCATAATCTCAGAATGGTTTGGGTGGGAAGGGAATTTACAAATCATGTACTTCCAACTTCCTGCCATGGCTGGAACATCCAAGGTCCTCGGGATTTGGTTACACCCATTATTTCAGTGATGCTCCTGCCAGATTGTGTTTTCTTGGGCAGCAAAAGCTCAAATTAGTTTGGACAACGTTGTTGGTTTTTTTGAATAAAATTTTCTGCCAAAGTTTTTAAAAGTGAAGTGGGAGGAAATCAGAGGGGCTTCTGCCAGCAAAGGCTGCTGGAGATGGCAATGAAAATGTCAGGGAGGTTTGTACAGAGGCGCCTGGCCAGGGGTGGAGTGGATGAACTCCAGGATAACTCCACACCCAAAGCATCAACAGCTCCCAGAGTCCATTTGAGACAGATGGAAACAATTCCCCCAAAGCTCCTGCACCACAATTCCCCTGGGGCACTCACAAGAGCACAATAAAATGCATTTTGTGGGAGTTTATTGCTGCCTTGGCACAACTGCTGCACTGTATCCTGAACTTTTTACCAATTCCACAACACAATGGACTTCTCTCAATCAACCCTGGATGAGGTTTCTCTGTACTGGAGGCATCACCCCCCTGTGGGGCCATCTAAACGTCATCCTGGGAACTCCACAGGCTTTTCCACACTCTGGGGAGGACAAGGAGATGAATTTGGCACCTCTGTCTGTCCCCTGAAGATGAACTGCTGGATGCAGCATAGATGCAGCCAGAGGGGAGGGAATATTGGGTTTTTCCTGTTTGTGCAGATCCCAGACCTGCCCTTCAGAACAAGGACGAGGTTTCAGCCATGCCAAACTTTCCTGGCTGTTCCCAGCTCAATTGCATTTCTCCACTGCTCCCAGGGAAACTATCAGTGATTTCCAGGTTTGCCCTGGGGATGAGTCCTCTGCAGAATCACTCAGGGGGATGTGAAACAGAACCTTCTAAACCTCCCAACCTTCAGTTTTGACAGTTTTACCTCCTTTTGTGATGGTTCTTGTTTTGACAATTTCTGTTGGGGCGCATTTACAACTCATATCAACAGAGTGGATCTGGACTGGACTCAGAGTGTTTTGGACATGACACAGTTTTACAGGGAATACTTGAAGAAGCTCAAGGACTGTCTGCAAGGAATGTTTGGAAAAGGTAGTGTGCTCGTTTCTCCAACTGCAGCAGCTGTCACACACGGATCCACACCCAGGACTTTACTCAGGAGACACTCCATGAGCTCAGGAATTCTTTATTAGGGTGGGGAGGCCCTGGCACAGGGTGCCCAGAGAAGCTGTGGCTGCTCCAGGATCCCTGGAAGTGTCCAAAGCCAGGCTGGACTGTCCTTGGAGCGCCCTGGGACAGTGGAAGGTGCCTGTGCTGGGAGGACCCGCAATGTTCTGCCAGGACCAGCCCTGCAGGGCACAGATCAGCCAGCAAAGGAGTTTGTGGACATCTGTTCTGCTGGAAGAGCTTTTCTGGTGTCTCAGATAGTGGGAGCAGGGAGCTGGGACAGACTCTCACCCTAATCTGTGCCTGACCTGGAACAGCCATTCTCACATAACACTCTCATGGCTGCATCTCCCAGGAAGTTACAGAGGAACAGAGAGCTGATCTCCACCCCACAGATGGGGCAAAGGAGGCACCAGACTCAGCACATGGCACCTTTGGGAGCAGAGGCTGCCCTGTCTCCCTGCAGAGCAGTTGCTGCTGAACTCTCCCAAAGCAGTGACTCAGCTGAAGGGAAGCACAGGCAAAAGGAACTTTCTGTGCAGGTCTGGCAGTGTGATCCAGACCTGCTTTGGCTCAGCCTGGAGCACGATGCCGTTCCTCCACCACCCTGCAGTGCCCTGTGCCTGACATCGGCAAAGCTGTGTCCCACACTGTCCTTGGGCACTGCTGGCAGTCATGGGGTGCTGCACAGGTCACTCCAATTTAACTCGTCCTCTCTATAGTGGGATGGGAATTGTTCCTTGAACTGCAGTAGGAATTTCTGTAAGAAAAACCCTCTGGGACTGGTCCAAACCCAAGCTGGTTTTTAGACCAGGTCTAAATCTCCCAAAGGGTGTCCTTGAGTCCTGATGCCCAGGGTTGTTCCTTGACATTGTGACTCAGCAGTTCAGGTGTTGGGAAGGACCAGAGCAGTGCAGGAAAGCTCTCACGTGGATAATCAGAGCACGATTCCCTCCTGCAGCACAACCTTTCCACCTGCTCCAGGCAGATGATGGAGAGTGATGGTTGAGTCACTCATGGAGTCCCCAGCCTTGGAGGGATTTAAAATCCATGTGGATGTGGCACTTGGGGACATGGTCAGTGATGGCCTTGGCAGTGCTGGGGGAACAATTGAACATGATGATCTCAGAGGGTTTTTTCAACCTAAAAAAATCTCTGATTCTACGGTTCTAAGAAGGAGGCATTTAGTGCCCAGATTCCTTTTGCATCCTCCTCCACAGAAGGACATTATTTTCCTGGATCAGCTTTTTCAGGATCATTGTTTTCCTCCTGCCCTCTCCTGGGTGATGTCTCCCAGCACTGCTCCTCACAGTCTGGGTGTGCAGTTAATTACTGGAGTGTTTGTTTGTTTGCCTTGGAGAGGACAGGGAAGGTGAGAGCTGGAGTTCCCTGGCTCTGCACTCAGTGGCTGCTCTGCAGCTCCCACACCGAGGGCAGTTCAAGGCTAAAGCACCAATTAAATTCCACTTGAACCCTCTAATAATGCCAAGAAAAAAAGGAAAGTGGCTTCACCCTTGCAACTCTCTCCACACTGAGGGGATTTCACCCCATCCTTCACTCCAGCCTCTCCTTGAGTTCCCACACTCCCCTCCCCAGATGCTGCATCAGCCCAGCTCCTCCTGTACCTGGAGCAGATCCCCGGGGTGGGGGATGATGTGCCGGAGGAACCACTGCCGTGGCCGTGGCTCAGACTGAGCTCAGCCACACCAGGAGCCCCTCCAGCCTCTGGGCAAGTTCTTCTGCCACCCACGGAGCAGCTTTCCCTCTCCAGAAGAAAGGAAAGTCACTCTGGGGCTCAGAATGGAGAGGAGAAAGGAGACCTGAGTTGGAATAGAGGGAACTGAGGGCTGGCAATTGCCCTGAGGCTGCACAGAACCACAACCACAAAGGTGTGATTTGATGTGCAGTGTTGGGAATTCCAGCATGGGGTGATCTGACAGACAAGGACACAAATGGACACGGGAGCAGAGAACGGCTAACCCCAGAGTTCATGCAGACACACAGCCCCCTCTGCCCCCAGATGTTCAGGTCTGTATTTGTGCTAGGTGGTTTTGGTACATGGAATTACTCCCAGCCCTTCAAGAGCTTCTCTAGAAAGCCCCAGCCATCAGATACCAGCTTGGCCCTCATGTCACTTCAGCACAGGCTGAACCTGCCACAGTCATTTGGCACTGGATTTATGCGCAACTCAGATCAAGTAAAACAAACTTTTTCTCCTACTGAAAAGATATTTGGTTCTCTGCACAGAACATTCTGGAAGTGTAATGCACGTGAACACCAACACGACGCTTACGTAGGTGTTATTTATATACAAACACTTCACCAGCTGCCCCATTAATAAAATCTCAAGCTGTTTTCCTGGAAAGAAAAGGAAGATTTATACTCTTGTTTTTCCCATAGACATTTGAATTTCCATGGACTGGCCCACAGAGTGCCCTGAGTTTTGCCTGGTGCACATGGAAGGACATCAACCCACCCCATGGGAGAAGCTGCACCAGTTCCAGTCCACTCTGACCTGCACAAAACTGCTGAAATAGGGGAAAGCTCTGACTTTCCCAAGGAGCTCTGGCAAGTCAGGCCCTGGCACTGGGATAACTTGGAAAAAACACCCCTCATTTTATTCAAGTGCTGCCTTTCCTCTGCAGAGAGCAGTAATCATATTTCTCATCTGAATTTCCCCTAAACAGGAGTTATTGCCCATAGCTTTGATTTGTGAGGCAATTAAGCAGGTTGGGATTTTCTCCTCATACTTTTCCTGTTTCCAAGCTCGATTGCTAACTCCAGCAGATGCAGCTTATTTGTTCTTGCAGATAATGTCATTTTTAGTGCTAAAATAAAAATCATTCCTGAGCACATGGATCCAATGGCCCATAAGCTCTGATTGTATTTTCACAGATGCATTTCTTTAAGGCCAGAAGGAAATATTGTCACCCCCATCCTGCCTGACCTCCAGCAAGACATGGGACATGGAAATTCCCTCTGTAATTTTTGTTCTGCATCTCATAATCCTTGCTTCACTTAAAGCCATACAGAAACATCCATCCTTCCCTGCTTTTTTGCAGCAGGAATATACCATGGCACTGAGCAACATAATTCACCCACTTTGCGATTGAAGGGATTTGATTCACCTGTATAGGGATATTTATCTCAGATGTATTACCACCAATCTTTGACATATCTGGTGCTTTTCTGTGACTGATAAATATTCAGTGTAATAATATTTTTCCATCAACAAATTTATTAGTCTTGAAGTCACTAAGGCAGAGCTGGTCAGGAAATAGTTGCATTTGTTTTGTAGGCACAATGGCTTGTTCGGCTGCTTGTAACTGAAGAAAAATCCCTGCTCATGAAATCAAGCTCAACATTTTTCATTTCTCCTGTTGGAACTTTCCAATCAACAGAAAAGGAGAAATTTTATGTAACAAGGATTTTTCTTCTGGTGTGACACTTGATTTGTAGCTGCCAATATTTCAATGTGTTTATTCTCACCTTTAGGAAAGGGAATAGGAGAGGGTTTACAGGAGCAGCAGGAGAAGTTTCCACCTCTGAGCAGGACCAGTGAGCCAACAGATCATGGAATCATGGAATACCCTGAGTAAGAAGGGACCCGCAGGGATCACTGATCCAGCTCCTGGCTCTGCACAGACCCCCAACACTCCCATCCTGTGCATCCCTGCAGTAGTGTCCAAACCCCCCTGGAGCTCTGGCAGCCTCGGGCCAGGACCATTCCCTGCAGAGCCTGGGCAGTGCCCAGCACCTCCGGGGGAAGAGCCTTTCCCTGATCTCCATCCCAAACTGCCCTGGCCCAGCTCCAGCCGTTCCCTGGCTCCTGTCCCTGTCATAGAGCAGAGATCGGAGCTGCCCCTGGGGAGGAAAGAAAGGCCGTTCTCAGCAGGTTTGTGGTTTCTGGCAGAAGGGGCTGTTGAGCATTTTGCTGTCAGGTACAAAGGTGCAGTGATTTGGAACTCTGCAGATGCAAGGTGTTAATGCACTTTCAGTTCAGCAAGATTGTTTTCATTTCCTTCACAATATTTTAATTATGCTGCAGCTATAATTAGTTGAGTTAAAATAGGATTTATAATGCATTTTAAAGATCTTTTTCTGCCTTCCCACATTTGCCTAGACTTCTCAGGTGCTTGGGGGGAAAAAAAGGCAAAAATCAAGAGAATTTGGTACATGTGTGCACTTAATGAAGGCAGTGCAGTCCCAGGAGCAGCACTGCAGGGCCTGGATCCAGGGATCCAACTGCAGAGCAAGATGCAGGAAAAAGGGATTGGATGAGCTGGGTAAAACACTGCCTTAGACAGCATTTCACTGCCCTTCCAGGGATCCCAATCCATCTCAGCCAGAAGAGCTCTTGAGTCTGTAAGAGAGGTGAACAAGGGAGCTCCTTAAATTAACAGCAGCTTAAAGACTGAAAGTCAATGAGGGAATGAGAGGCCCAGGCAGAAAAGAGCAGACAGACTGCAGGATAAAACTGCTCAGGATTGTTTGTTCCGGGCACTTTTCCACCTCCATCCACTGTGAGCTGCCAAACATTTGTTCTCTGATGATATTTCAACTCACCAGCTGCCTTCTGGCAGTGCAGACATACACAGGAGCACACCAAGGCTTGAGTTCCCCTTGCTTTTAGCATGGACAGATCCTGCAGCCTGAAATATTGTCCTGTTGTGGGAGCTTGTCCAGTTCTGCTTCTGGAAGAGTCCCTGTCCTGAAGGCTGGAGGAGAGCAGGAGTGTTCCAGCATCAGACATGGCCAATATCCCAGATCAGAGAATCTCAGACTGGTTTGGGCTGGAAGGAACCTCAAAGCCCATCCAGTGCCACCCCTGCCATGGGCAGGGACACCTTCCACTGTCCCAAGCTGCTCCAGGCCCCATCCAGCCTGGCCTTGGACACTGCCAGGGATCCAGGGGCAGCCACAGCTTCTCTGGGCACCCTGTGCCAGAGCCTCACTATGCACATTTTAATTTTTTTTCCTTATATCCAGTCTAAATCAACCCTCCTTTAGGTGAAAATCACCATTCTTTGTCCTATTGCAGCAGGCCATGCTAAACTGTTTGCCCCCAGCTCTACTGGAGCCCCTTTAGGCCCTGGAAGGGGCTCTGAGGTCTCCCTGGAGCTTCTCCTCTCCAGGTGAACACCTCCAGCTCTCCCAGCCTGGCTCCAGAGCAGAGAGGCTCCAGCACTGGGAGCAGCTCCGTGACCTCCTCTGGACTGGCTCCAGCAGCTCTGTGTCTGTCATGATGCCACAGGGGCCCCTGAGTATGGCACATTTGGAAGCTGGGGGCAGCTCGGGGGAGCTGGGGCAGACAGGTGAATCTTTGGGAAATGATGGGGCCCATCACTGCCTGAACCATAGGCACCTTCAAAGAACAAACTGTGACCACAATTGAGTCACTGCTGAAAAGGTCTCCTGAGTTTGGGTTCCAGCTCTGGACTGGCTCAAATGAAATGAAAGTTCTTTGGACTCTTCAGCTTCATTTCTAAAAGTCCCTTTTGTGACCGAGGCTCCCGGATCAGCTCCTGAGGAAATGAGTTCAGTGTCTGTTCCTGCTCCAAACTCAAACAGGAACAGTGCCCTGTCCCTGACACCTGGGGTGACAGGAAGAGCCCTAAATCTCACATCAACAAGGTGCAGACAAACCCTGGCTCTGGGTTCAAACCCCAAAACCTTTCAGACAACCAGACAGAGCCTCTGACTGATCTGGGGAACTTTTTCTAACTGATCTGGGTATTCATTGTTTTGGAGCAAACGGTGATTTTATCTGCAAAAGCAGTTCTGACTATGAAGTGTCACTTTTAGATTTACTGTTTTAAACCATGTAGCTGACACTGTCAATTGCTTGAGAGATAAAGTCTAAAAAAGCATCTAAAATAAGTTCTAATTATGTACAGATCCTGCTTTGGTGTTGATTAGAATTCCCAGTCCTGCAGAGCAGGGTGTAATTATTATTATCTCACATGTTGACAAGGCAATAAAATATTAGAAATGTTGAATACGATGCTTGTTTATCAGAAAGAAAAAAATTGTGCAAGTCTTCAGTGCTGAAAATGTGAGTCCATGACCACGACTGAGGGCACTGGGATTCCAAAGGATGGACCTCATTTCAGATATTGCTTCCAGGAGGCAGGATGAGTGCAGGGAGGGTCACCTGTGGTGAAAGCTGAGCCCCAGAAACTGGGTAAATGAGTCTCATTCCTCCTGTACAGAAGGAGAAAGGAAACTGATGTTTGGAGAGGCTGAAATGGGCCCTGGAGAACCTGATTTCCAGTTTATCAGAAAGTTTGCAGAGAAAAATGGAAGTTAAAAAAGTGGCAAACTTGATTTTCATTAAAAATTTTTAGTTTCTTCCCAAATTTTTTTGATGTCTTGAAAAAGTTGTCTTTGGCCTTGAAAATTTTTAGTTGTCTGGATAAAATAATACAATTAGGGAAGTCAGGCTCATTCTATGAGCATTTTTGCCTCATTAAAACTCCCGGGTTTCCCTTGAGAAGCCCCATCCTGCTTTGAGTGCTGTCAGTTTGAAGGACTTCTTAGAATCAGGTCTCCATCAAGTAAATCACCTTTGGCCACTAGCTTTGGTCACCAGAGCACCCAGAATCTGCATCCAGAATTTCAGCTGCACTAGCAGCTCTAAATGGTGCTTCTGACAAGGTTTCCTGGCTTCAGAATGGAATCATCTTCAACCTGTGCTGGATTTTTACACTGAAAACCAGGTCAGAAATGCCCAGGTCTGGCATAGTCCAACTGGAACATTTCATCAGGAATGCATTATTACTTTTTCAGAGCCTTGTTTGGCTCAAAAACATGGAGAGTCTGAACTGAAAAGAAAGCTTTTATTATCCAGCTCTTGAAGAATCAAAGGATTTTTCTCCCCCAGCCAAGTAAAATCACAAAATCCACAGATTTTTGCACTATTCAATGTTTTCCATCCTCAAACTGCAATCACTTATCTCTGCTATTTTAACAAGCCTTAAAGTGCCCTCATCCACTCAAGTGGAAACCTGGAACACTAAGCTGTGCATGAAGATAATTTATTGGCCTACAATATCCAGCAATGTTATCAGGTTTGGATTTCACTAATTTATTCTTTTCCTTGCTACTTCAAAGAGAAAATTAAGACAAATTATTATTTGTAAAAATAGTAAACTGGGTCATTGCAAATATCAGGGAGGAAGCATTACAGCAAAATCCTCACCATTAAACTGCCAGGAGGAATTATTTAGAATAACTTTAGACCTAAGTGGAGTGGAGTGCACTTTTAAACAGCACCTCTGAGAATTCATTTGTACGTTTTCAGTCCTTTTACTCAATGTCATGTGTAGAACTGGGGTGGATTTTTTTGGTTAATTGTACAGGTGGGGACATTTATCTGCTCTGGCTGAGCCAAACAAAACCCATCCAGGTCTGAGTGGGCATCTTTGTAATTAACAGCAAGAAGGAGCAGCCCTGAAGAACAAGAGCTGCCTCTCTTGGGAAGTGGATGGAGGGTAGGGAAGACGCATTTCCCTCTAGGAGCATCTTACTCCTCAAGAACTACAAAGCAAGCCCAGAATGACTCCTTCAGACCTGGATATCTGCATCAAGATGAGAGGAATCCTGATGTCAGGAAAAGAAAGTCATGAGAGTTAAGGCAAGGTGGGAGCTGTGGGATTTGGAGCAGTGCACGCTGACCTCACTTCTTGGAAGTGTTTTGGGGTTGGGATGAAGGTGATGCTCTCCCTCAGCAGAGTGTGAGCAGGGAAGAGACACGGCGTGAATACAACGAGCTTGGAAGCTCCTGCAGGCAGGAACAGGGACCTGACCCAGGGAAATCGAGAGAAGCCAAGAGCTCCAAAAGAGAGCTCAGGAGGGGTTCAGGTTCAGGGCACCTGACATACAACACAACACAGACACAGACACAAGGATTCCAGCAGGAAAGGGATTTGAGGGCAGCTGTTTTTTCTTACTATTAGAAATTATATCAGAGACTCCTAGGATGGTTTTGGCTGGAAGGGACCTTAAACACCCTCCAGTTCCACCCCCTTACATGGGCTCACCTTGATGCTTTCCTGTGCTCATAGTGAGTCTTGGGGCCCAATGAGCACAACCTGGAGCTGTGCCAGGGCAGTTTGGGATGGAGATCAGGGAAAGGTTCTTCCCCCAGAGGTGCTGGGCACTGCCCAGGCTCTGCAGGGAATGGTCCTGGCCCCGAGGCTGCCACAGCTCCAGGAGCATTTGGACACCGCTCCAGGGATGCACAGGGTGGGAGTGTTGGGGGTCTGTGCAGGGCCAGGGGTGGGACTGGGTGATCCTGGGGGTCCCTTTCAGATCAGGATATTCCCTGATTCTATGACCCAGCACAGCACCTTCTTGGCAGCCACCGAAAGAGGTGTCAGACCCAAAGAAGAACTTTTTGCAAAAAACAAATTGAAACCACTCTTTGATTCCATCACACCCCCTGGCCTTGCTGCCCTCATTGTACTTCCCTCCTGATCAGCCCTCAGGGAGAGCTGGGTTTCTGATTAATCTACAGTGGATTGAGGAATCTTTTCTGACAATGAAAACTGTTCAATTGTAACTTTTACTCATGAAAATAGAGCCTTCACATCCAGGTGCCTGCATTGTCTTGACAGAGTTCCAGTCATAAAAAGCTCTCGTGCGACTCGGGCTCTGATGGATTGGAAACCATAAATCTCGTTCATATTGGAGCCACAGTTCTCCACGCTCAGTGCAACAAGTACTCCCCAGCCATAAATCCTTGTCTCCATTTCCAAAAGTGCCCATTTGGAATGCTTCAGCAGGATCTGGATGATTCTTTAGCTGTTTGGGTGCTTCTTAAAAAAGCCATAAGAGGCATTCTCAGGGAGAAAACGAGTCTCCCAGTGAGGCTTTGATGGGAATCTCAGCACTAACACAAGCCCCATTGCTGGAGATGCAAGGGAAGCAGTTGAAGAATTTTATTCTTTATAATAAATTTCTTGCTCTCTGACTATCCATTGATAAGAACTGGAGACCACACACTTTGAGGTTCATTGCAGATTCCAATGAACCTAATCTTGTTTCAAATGAAAACACAGAAAAAAACAAACACTTTTGACCATGTGTAGAGTGATATTTAGAAGTAGAAATTATGAGATTACCTTCAGACCAGGTTAGATACTCCAAAAGTCATTTTGAAACCCTATCGCTTTCTGTGGAAAAGCCCTTTAAAGCAGCATTTCTTTATCTTTTGTATAATTCTGTACGAAAATAATCCCTTAAGTTTTTTTTTTCCAGCAGCAGCAGCATCTAAAAGAGTTAATTCAGGTTATGAATTGGGAAATGCATGGATCAGTTCTGAATTCTGGCTTCTTGCACTGAGCGAAAGAACAGTTTTAAACCCTTGCAGAGCCTGAATGATGCTTGATTCCAGCTCTGTGTACCTCAGGAGATAAAACACATCCCCAAGTGTTTCCAAGGCCAGAGCCCTGGGAAAACTGTGGGAATAAACTCCTCAAGGCAGAGGGCAGAGCTGGAAGGAAGGAGCAGCACAGACATGGAGCCTCATGCTCAGGTATCCTCCTTAAATCATACCTTCAGCAAAGCCAGGACCTCTCCAGGGTGAATCTTCTCATTTGAAAGAATGAAATTGGAAAATTTGGAATCAAAATAGGGAAAGAAAAGATGCTCAGTGTCATCTGCTTCCCAAGTGTGGAAAGAAGAAATCCAGCTGTGAGTCAAGTCAAGCACTTGGATGACTCAGCTGACAAAAATATGGGAAATATTGTTGCACTATCAATACATGCTTTGCAAAATGGTAACTGAGAGCCTTTGACCATTCCTGGGTGTGTTTGGGTCTGTTAAGAAATCCTCGGATGTCAGGAGTGCTGCCACACCCATATTGCAGACACAGGGATCTCTCACATCTTAGTTCCTTTGCTCTTTGCACCAAGAGCAAAGTTCTGCTGTGCTCCAGCAGGGCAGGGCAGGACAGCAAGGGCAGAAGCACAGGGAAGGACAACCAGGGAACCACCTCAGCAATGCCACAAGGACACAACTGCAAGGAAGAAAACCACTCACCTAAAAAATTTGCAGTGCAATTTATTTGGAAACATTAATCCCTCTAAGCTCCAAGTCCTTTCAGATAAACAGACGCACAGCCCCCAAATAGCCATTACAGGTCTTTTCCTCGTACTCAGCAGGAAAAGGCACCCAGGATGATTTAATGGCTTGAGTCATTAGTTGCATATTGATGACAGGGGGTGATGCCAAATCCCGAGGCTTGGCAGGGAGCTGGAGATCCCATTAGAGCTTCTGTTACACTTGCAGGACCAGAGTGTGAAACCTCCTTACCACAGCATTAAAAAGAGGGTTTTATTTTCTCCAGTGAAACCTTTTTCTGACCAAAATAACATCCTCAGTTCCTGTATTCATCATCTTTTAGTGAGGGATGAGCTGCATATGTGCAATCTCCTGGTGCAAGTCACAGCAAACATGACCTCCCCTGCCCTGTGCTCCAAGAGGGATCAGCCAGACTCCTTCTCCTTCCCAAAACTCTGGACCGTGGGGCAAAGAGATGGTCAGGGCATGGAAGAAGCAATAGGATATCTAGGACACCAGACTGGAAAATCTTGGTTTCTCTTACTGGTTGTCTGGTATTTCAACTTTCCCATCATTCCTGGGTCTCAGTTTCCAGCTTCCCCTGGCAACCAAGTCAATTGAAAACTCTGCTGGAGCAAAAAGCTGCATTTCTCACCAATTTACAAACGAACTCAGAGAGCCACCAATTATCTCAGGGCAGTGACACCAGGAGAGCCAGCAAGGGAAGGACTGTCCTGGGGCATCTCCTGGAACCCAAAGCTTGGACTACTTTCAATCAGCCTGGCTTTCTCTGCAGGAAAAGCAAGCCCCTTGCCCAAACCAGACCAGATTGTTCAAAAGAAGCCCTCCCTCACTGATAAACACAGATCACCAAGCAGGTGGTGTCTGAGGAAGCAAACTGCTGGCAGCACATGTGGAGCTGCTGCGACCTCAGCCATGGCGAGGAGGAAGCAGATTTTCTTTCCAGATGGCAACTTTTGCTTCTTCTAATTACAGATGTGTCCCCAAACACCTGAACACCCTCCACAAACACACTGAAACACCACTTGACAGGCTGGCAAGTGGCAGTAAAGTTTATTTATCTATTTAGCAGTATTAAAAATGAACATTTCAGCTCTCTTTGCTGCCTGCTCCCCTTCTCCAAGCAGCCCTCTGCAGGCAGTGCTGTACAGCTTTCCTTGGCTGCAGCAAAGGGCATCTCTGGAATAAAAGCTTTCTGAAAGAACAAAATAAGCTTTAAAATTAATCCTGGGATTAATTAGGGGAAGATAGGAGTGTGGAGTTCTAACCTGCCTCACTCCTAATTACAGGCTGCTCCCTTCCCAGCCCCGTGCTCTTTCGCAGTGAGGATGGGCAGGTTTTTAGCAGCACAAGTCGATAGATCCCCATTGACTTCCCAAAGTCAATCTATTCTTCTCCTACTCCTCCTCAACCTGGCATCCTCAGAAATCAGTGCTGAGACTCCCAATGAATTCTGTGGCACCCTGGGTCAGGCCAATAAAAATGATCCATACTTACTAATTCTTGCAGTGTTTGTCTGCTCATTAGGAGATTCCCCCCCTTGCCTCCCCCACTTTCTCGTTCAAAGGGCACAGAGGCAGATCCCACAATTTCTAAGCACTGCAATGTTTAAAGGAACAGTTTTCGCTTTACTTCATCCCCCTGTCTGACAGAGTGAGCCAATAGAAAGCTTTATTTATTTGTTAAATCACTGCTTTACTCAATTTGTAGGAAAAGTTGTAGAATCACAGACTCATGGGATGGATAGGGTTGAATGGGACCTTAAAGGTCCTCTCATTCCAACCCCCTTCCATGAGACCAGGTTGTCCTGTCTGAGGTTTGCTGGAAAATAGCGTTATCATCTCGGGTTTGGAGAGGTGCCCAGGGAAGAAGGAAATTGCTGTTCTGTTCCACAGGATGCTTGAGATGTCACAGGAGATTTTTTTCCCCCTTTTTACAAAGTGTCAACTAAACTTTTAAATTTGAAAAATTTTTTTGGATCCGGTTCTCTGGATCCACGTCTGCTCCTTGTGAGAAGGGACAAGATCCAGGGAACGGCTGGAGCTGGACCAGGGCAGTTTGGAATGGAGATCAGGGAAAGGCTCTTCCCCCAGAGGTGCAGGGCACTGCCCAGGCTCCCCAGGGAATGGTCCCGGCCCCGAGGCTGCTAAAGCTCCAGGAGCGTTTGGACACTGCTGCAGGGATGCACAGGGTGGGAGTGTTGGGGCGTCTATGCAGGGACAGGGGTTGGGATGATCCTGAGGGTCCCTTTCAGATCAGGATATTCCATGATTCAAGGATTTACTCAGCCCGAAAACTTCTCAGGCCATGGAGCCTCAGACTGGGGTGTCAGACTGTGCAATGTAAGTTTATTGTGAATTAGTGGCTGTGAGTTTAAACTGAAGATTTTGAGGGTTTTTATCAGGCTGCTGCTGATTCCCTTGCAGCTCCAAAGCTGTTCTCTGTTGTGTTTTCCAGAGGTGGAGACAGGCAGGATTCATCAGCCACTGTTCCCAGCCTGGCTGACAGCTCTGACACAGACACAAAAAGCCAATACCCGAAGTGTATCCAAATGAGATAAGAATCAGGGATTTTGTGATAACCCAGTGCATACCCCTCCGTGCAGGGCTGGTGCCAGGCAGCTCTTTGTGCTGACTCCAAATCCAGCCACAGTTTTTATTGACTGAACAAACGCCAGAAAATCATTTCACAAACATCAATGGGCTTGGAAGAGAAAATGAAAAATTCATCTCGGAAAGGAAACAAATGAGCTTAACTCATTTCTTCTCCCAGAGTTAACAAGTGTATAAAGGATTTTATTCACCATTGCCAGTGTCAAATCTGTGCAATTTGCTGTACTACAAATGCACCTGCCTTGGAAAGCCCGTTACAACTCTGGGGCCTGGCTGGTAGTTCAGGGAAACACTTGGGCAGAAAGGGTCCAGTGCAAAACTCCAGATCCTTTTCATACATGAATTTATACAGAAAACAGAGTGGGGAAGTGGAAACTGCTGAGATGGAATATTTACAACTCTCCTTTTAAGTCAAAATGTTTCTTTTCAGATTTGAAAGGGCTTTTCTGTAACGCATTTGGAAAATGAAATATAATTTCAGACCCAGATCAAGGTGCTCTCAGTGTCAAGGTGCATGAATCAAATCCTCTCGTCTCCCTCTTCATTTCGAGTTGGAAGTGAAAGCTTCACAGGGATTTAAGCAGAAAGTGTCATTGTGGATGAAGAGAAATTTAATTTTGTCAAGAATGTCAATTTTCATGTGTTCTCATCTGCCCTGAATGGAAAAAATATTTAATCTCTCCAGCAAAAATTGCTTTTGCATCCAGTAAGGATCTCATGTGCAAAACATTCCTGTCCTCTAATCAGTTGTGGAGAGCCAATGGTTTTACCACTTTAGGGAGGTTTCACTTTATGTCTCTAATCCTGGACTCCCAGGTCAAAGGTACCCTGACTACGATGAGTTTTTCACAATATGGCTCTTATGCTTCACTAAGGCAGAAAATTGAATTATTAGGGTGAAGTGCAGTGAAGTTCATTATCATCCCTGCCCTGCTATGGGGTGCTAAAGAGTGAGAGCAAAACTGGATTGGCCTGTGACCAATTTCAAGTGATGATAGTGTTGCTGATTTGGTGAGCTGACATTTTCCACTTAAGCCTGGAAGGATTATCCAGCCTGACTGGAGAGCAGCACCGTTTGCTGTGGCCCACAAACAGCAGAGGCCTGACATCATCTAATTCAAGAAGAAATAAGATTTTTGCCCACTGTCCCCAGTCCCCCACTGTTTGTCTGCAGGCGTCATTCCCTACCTCTGAGCTTCAGCTGAAGCATTTCTAGGAAGCTGAGAATTCTCTCTCCCTGATTAATGCTGCGAGTCCAATCCCTCAGTCCTGCTCCTGGCACAAAGCTGTTCTTCAGAGCACTGAACACACGGTAGGAAGCACATCTGGGGGGGTTAAGTTGTGTCTTTTTAATTTTCAGAATGTCCCTTTGTTTTATGGTCAGACCAAGGCAGAGCAGAAGTTTTCTCAGGCTGCTGCACATATTTGCAGACCCATAACAATAAACCAGCAGCTGTAGGATATATCCCAGTCCTAACCCAAACCCAGGCCAGAGGATGAGCAGGGGAGGCTGGAATTGGTTCTCCACAGACACTGAGCCCATTTCTGCCCAAAAACCAGCCCATGGACACCATGCAAGGTACAGCATCACCTGGCACATGGAGGAAAAAGGCAGCTGCTTGAATACAGCTGGAAAAGCTTTGATAAAAGAAAAGAAAAGTAACTTTCCCTTCCAGCTCAGCTATGGGACAGGGGTTTTGCATCTCCTTCAGCACTGAACTTCTTGGCAGCTGTTTGGACTGGATGAAAACCACCCTTCCCTCATAGGATTGCAGGACACTTTCCCAGGGTTTCTATGGAAACACAGCTGCTTTTTAAAATATCTGCTCCTTCCTGCAGTGGAAGAGACTCAGTGATTTCCTCCTGACCAGTTCTCACTTTGGATGGGCTGTTTGCTCATTGTCCCACCACATCCAGGCTCTCCCTCACTCTGTCTTGGCAGAGGTTTTGTTACAGGTTAAAGCTGCAGTTCAAGTGAAAAAGCCATCCCAGGACACGACACAAACCATGAAGATGTCCCAGCTCTCAGGAGACAAAAACCAGGAGCTATTTCCAGAGTCCTCCTGTGCTTATTGAGGCCACAGCCTGAAGATCCTTCATCCTGGCCAGTCTTGCATCCATGGGGCAGCTCAGGTTCCTTCACCACAGTGTCACCAGGTAAAGTCTGAAGGACTTTGGGGTCTGGCCCAGGTGCATCTTTGCACCTCTTTGGGGTGAAAACCTGCCAGAAAATACCTGTATCCAGTTTGGGATGCAGTCTGGACAGGCAGCACTCCTGCCTCTCCCAACCCCTGACCCCACTGAGTTCAGCATCAGGAAAGGAACCACTTTCTTCCCACCACTCACTCCCTCTGCCAGGCACTGCTGCCTGCCCTGTTTGCCACAACAACCATTTCCAGGCACCCCTGTGTCCTGGAAGCACAAATCCCAGTGCTTTATATCAATCCAAACAGTTCCACAGACAACATCTCTCGTTGGCATCTCCACAATCCCTCCTGACTGAGCAATGATGGATGTGACACATCACAACTACCCTGCTTGGACGTTTTCTCTCTTGCTGAGCTCCTGCCGAGGGTCTGGGAAGCAGAAGTGCAGGGCAGGGATTCTTGCTTTGCTGCCATCCAAGGCACATCCAGAAGCCATCCTGTGATTACCAGCTGGCATTAAAGCACCAGTTGTTACTTCTCCATCCACCTTCTCACACACCCTCAGACTTTCTCTAAATAACCTCAGCTGGTTTAGCCAGGGCTGCAGTGTGTGGCACAGGCTGGGCACCGGCTTTGCAAGTGTTCACATTGTCTTTTGTCAAATACTGGCTCTGTCTGGCTCTCCACATGTTGGGGACAGAGGAAAAGAGAACCCCAACACACCAAGATCTCCAGGGACGAACATGGAGTTTTGTCTCATTTAAAGGTTCAGGCACCTGGAACCCTACACTGCAAGGAAGATCTTGCTCAGAGAATGGATCTGAGCACTGCAGAGCTCAGGCAGGAAGCAGAGCCCAAGCAGGGACTGGAGGAGCAGCAGAGGATTTGGCAGCGCCGAGGGATTTGTGGAAAAGCAGCACATGAACCCTACCCCTCTCTGCTGGCAACAGCTCAACACACTCAGGCTTTGCTGGTCCATACCTGTGTCTGTGTCTGTTCCTGCCTGGGGAGGGGCTCAGCTCTCTGACCCTCCACAAGTCCAACCAAGCCAGCCAGTTATCCACAAAATAATGAAATTTGCCTTTAAAGCAAGGAGATTTCAATGAGCGTGAGTCCCTTTCATTTTCTGGCTGGATTTTCAGCCTTGTCAGTCCCCCTTGCAGCCTCTCCTCTGCAGCTCGGAGCATAGAGCTTTGCAATGACATCAGTGGGCAGGTTCACATTTCAGCTGAGGAGCTGAGTCTTTTAGGAAAACATGAAGTTTTGCAAGATTCATAATGAAATCAGCATGGCTGGCAGCCGTGTAATCCGGAGTGTACATTCCCAGCCCCTTTCCTGGCAAAGGCAGCTGTGGAGCTGATAACTCCCTGCCAGAACTGAAGTTTGTCCAGATTATTTAGCAAATACACTCAAGTACTTCAGGAGAGAATCCACAAACAAGTTGCTAATTCAAAAGGATGAGTACAAGTTTGCTGTTTCTGGCATGCTCAGGGCATAGAGATATGAGGAATTGTAGGGGTAGGATTAAACATAATTTGTGCTTTCAACCATGCAAGAGAAAATGCACTTGGGTTGTGAGAAAAGCAACACCACTGAGGAGTTTTTCCACTTAAATAGCCCAGGAATATCACCTAATGTTTTATCTGACTCTTTCAGCATAGGGCAGCCTTCCTACCAACCACAGGAACGTCACACATTCCGAAATGGGGACAAAAAGGCTGTTTGCATAATAGAACAAGACACTGCTGTAAATAACTTCTGATAAAGCGAATCCCCGGGAGCCCAGGAGTGGGGCTGGAGTGCGGTACCTATTGCACAGCCCATTTTATATTGCTTTAATATGTCATTAATATGCACCTCCACGAGGCATCCCTGTGTTTGCTCATGAAAGATTAAAGAGAAGGTGAATTTTACCAATCCCACAGTTTTTCCAGATGCTCTTTCACATTTTGCTGCAGGAGACAGAGGACACTCCCTCTTCCCTCTCCAAACATCCCAGGGATGCGGTTTATATCCCAGAACAAATATCCCACAGCAGGGCATTCATGTGGTGTGCAGGGGAGTGATTTGGATCAGGGAATCCCAGAATCATTAAGTTGGAAAAGCCCTCCAAGCCAATCGAGTCCAAGCTGTGCCCAGATCCCACCTTGTCCCCAGCCCAGAGCTCTGAGTGCCACCTCCAGGCCTTCCTTGGACACCTCCAGGGATGGGGATGCCAAACCTCCCTGGGCAGCCCCTGCCAAGGCCTGACCACCCTTTCCATGGGGATATTCCCACTGATGTCCAGGCTGTCTCCCCTGGCCCAGCCTGAGGCCGTTCCCTCTCCTCCTGTCCCTGTGCCCTGGGAGCAGGGCCCGACCCCCCCCGGCTGCCCCCTCCTGTCAGGGAGTTGTGCAGAGCCAGAAGGGCCCCCCTGAGCCCCCTTTTCCCCAGGCTGAGCCCTTTCCCAGCTCCCTCAGCTGCTCCTCATGGGATTCACTCTCTCCACCCTTCACCTCTGGGATGGCAGGCGTGTGCTGCTCCTGCCACCTTTCCTAAATCTTCCCACTCCAGAGCCTGCCAGGCATCGTTTGGGGTGGAAAATTCCCCTGCAGCTGTTAACACCCACTGAGCCTTCCCTTCCAGCTCCCAGCTTTGGTGAGGTTACTCCATGCCTCTTCTTGGCAGGAATAAAGGCAGCAAACCAAATTTTTTGGCTATTAACCTGTTAAAATCTGGTTCATGGACTACATAAAGTGATACCTGAGGAGAGGGACACCAAAGCCTGTGGTGTGAGCAGCTCTGGGGATGAACCCGGGCATCTGACAGGGATTTGTGTCCTGACCTCAGACAGCCAGATTCCTCCCCCAGCAGGGTAGAGCCGAGGCAGGGAAGGGGACAAGGAAGGGCAGTTGCCCAGCACTGCTGGTGCCTCGGTCTCCTGCTCCTGTCAAGTGTAAAACAAACACAAGGAGTGACAAGGGCTCCCTGAAGTGGAGTAAAATGAGTGCAATTCTTTTGACAACAAGTTTTTTCCCATTAGAAAAATGTCAACTCATCCCAGGTTTTTTTACATCATAAGGACAGGGAGGATTTCTATTAAATTGAAACAAACTTTTTTTTCTCTGTAAATAAGAAACAGACCCTTTCTTGCTTTTGAATCACAGTAACTTTTTATTTAGCCCAAGTGAACTGTGACATCCAGCATGTAGTGATGGCGCCTGCAACCTCAAGCCAGTCGACTCCCCGGTCCCCAGGCCATCAGTCCCTGTGACAAGATGCTCATGACAGGATCAATTTTTCCTGCTGCATTGCTGGGCAGACACAAACTCCCCAGACAAGCAGATTTTTGCTCACAATTTGTCTTTCTGCAGCAAGCTCCGAGCAGAGGGAGCTTCTGCTCCAGCAGCGAGAGCCTTCCCTGCCTCCTTCAGCTGCAGCTCAAGGGGGAAGCCCTTATCTTCAGTGAGCACCATCCCTGAGGGGCCAGACAGAAAATCAATAGCAGTGCAGAGATTTGCTGGCTCTAAAGAGACAAGGAGATGGAGCCCATCACACATGATTAGATGTGCTGATTTTATCTGCTGATTTTTAGCAGAGGGACTCCCTCAGCAGCTGCCTCTGGCTCCTCTGTCCTTTCTCTGTCCTTCTCTGCCTCTGCTGTCACTTCTCTCAGGTGTGGTTTCCTGTTTCCACATATCCCTGAGCTCTGGGACCTGTGCACAGGTTTTCTTCGGATTTTGGAGAGAGCTGGGAAGCACGGAGGAGTGGTGGCTTCAGACTGCCAGAGGGCAGGGTTAGATGGGATTTTGGGAACGTGGTGAGGGTGGGGAGGCCCTGGCACAGGGTGCCCAGAGAAGTTGGGGCTGCCCCTGGATCCCTGGAAGTGTCCAAGGCCAGGCTGGATGGGGCCTGGAGCAGCCTGAGACATGAGCTGTCCCCACCCATGGCAGGGCCCATTGGATGGGCTTTAAGGTCCCTTCCAACTCCAAACCATTCTGAGATTCCATATTTAATAAATACCTTCTCTTGGCATTTTGGGACAGTAGGAAGAACATGGCATCAAGTGATCAGACAGATGAACCCTTTTGCCTACCAGCCAGGCTCTCCTCTTGGCTGCACCGCAGATCCATGGGACAGACTCAGCCTGAACTCCCCTTGCCTCCATTCTCCTCCTGCACCACATAATTGATACCAGTTAATTAATTCCCATCTTTTTCTTGCCTTCTCTACTTAAGCTGCAAAACATTGGGCAAGAGGCTGCTGTGGTTCCTATTTAGTACAGCTCTATTCTGCCCTTCCACAGGGCTTCCAAACACTTTAATGCAAATTTCAGGAATCTATAATTAGATCTGTAGCCATGCCTGGTGGTGGCTCATAAAGCCCATCCTGTGTTTCCATCACTTTTGTGGCAGTGCCGAGCATTGATAAAATAATAAAAGCAGTGGGTGTGGGAGATAGCAAAGATTTCACGGCCAGTCAGGGGGGAAAACGAAGAGGAAAACAGTGAATTGTGCTGCTATTTTTTCTGCAGTCCTGTTAACTATGAGCAGGAGCAGGTACAATCTGAGTACAGCACTCCAACGCCTTTGTCTTTGTGATGTTTACAGCTGTAAAGCAGCCAAGGATGACAAGCAATTTCCCTGAAGAGTTCGAGTGCTTGCAAGCCCAGTCACATCCACAGGAGACTCAGCGCTTGGCAGTATAAGAAAATTACACTGCAAAGGTCCTGCTGAACTCCAGACCCAACCAGGAGCCTCCTCTGGACAAGGCAGGAGCCTCATTGCAGGGGGAATAGAAAATTCCTGGTTTCAGCTCAGCTGAAAATGCTGGTTCTGAGTTTTAGGCTAAAGAAAATTATTTTTTGGTTTGTTTTCGCTCTGGAAAGGCAGGAATGCTCCGTGGCTTACAGCATTTAAAGAATTAGAGAGCAGAGGTCCCTGCCCCAGTATCTATCGCCTTTAGCACTGCATTAAAGAGAAGCAGGCACTGCCCAGCAGTTCAGGGGGAGGAGGCTCCCAAGGAATGGTTACAGGCACCTACAATGTGTGTGTTAAATAGACATAGCTGGCACTGGAAAAAGTGACATTCACCCCAAGGAAGAGCTTAGACACAAGCAACTCTGGCTGGATTCATGGATATAAGAGAGAGCAGAGAAATCAAAGCCTGCAGCTGGAGCCCTGATCCCCAGAGGCAAAGGGTCCTGCTACCCCCTCCCTGCCAGCCTTGGGTCCCCCAAATTCCATCAGCTGCCTCCAAGGAACGAAACTTGCCCCGTTTGTGTACGGTCCCTGGGAACATGGGGATGCCTCACTGGGAAGATACTGTAAGAAAAGTAGGGAGGACTAAGCAGACTCATTAGCAGTTTCATTGCATAAAGAAAGTCCCTAAAAGAACTTTTGCCTAATGAACAGCTTTTCTTTTCAATTAGGGAGGAAATATCTACCTGCTTAGATAAGGTGTGTGCCTGAGATGCTCATTAACCTGGATGTATTCGCTTTGTTGGACTTGGCTGATAATTAAAGTATTTCCTTTTGCTTCCCTTGGGAATGAGAAGGTCTTTCTGTCTCTGCCATGGATAATCCTTGAGGCAACAGGTTTGGCTGGCAGGATGTATCTATGAGGAGCAAATTGTGTTTCTGTGGAGGAGCCAAAGCTGGGACCTGCCCCAGGCAGTGCTTCTGGAAGCTGAGCCTGGATTAGAGTGGAGAGTTTGGGAGGAGAATCTTCCCCAGCTCGTGTTTTCTGTGGCTTTGGGGTCTCTGTCCTGCCTCTGGTTGCTCTGTGGGGACATCCTGTGGTTCAGGGACACTGGAAAGGGACAGGATCAAGGTCCCAACCAGACAAACCAGGCACCCCCTTCCTGCCACCAAGGGGCTGCTGTCAGAGTCCTCCTGCGGAAACTGTTCTTCAGGAAGAGGAAAACACCCCCTATTCTTCCTCTCCTCTCTCAAAAGGGATGGAATTCTCTCCTGTCTTTCTGCCTTTTCCCTGGCTCAGTCAGGCCCAATGGTTATTTAGGCAAAATCCCCTGTATAACCCCTGCTCCCAGGCACAGAACTGCCAACAACCCAGCTGGGGTTTAGTGTGAGTGAGCCCCACCTCGCAGGGCAGGCCCAGAGCAGGGTGTGGAATATGCCCTGTGCCCTTGGGGTGGGGAGTATTCCCGGTGCCCTCCAAACCCCAGACTGCCCGGGGAGGGCTGACTGAACACCTGAGAGAGGATCCTCCTTCCCTGCAGAGCCAAAGCCTCCACCTGCAGCGGACAGCTCATGCTGCACCGACCTGGGATTGCCGATGAACAGCCCCAGAAACCCTTGAGCCCTCGGGGTACACCCAGCTCAGAAACCACTGCATGACGAGCTCCCCTGCTGCCCTTGGGCCCCACTGAGCCACAGTTCCCTGTGGAAGGGGGAGATGTTCTGCCTGTAGCTCAGCTCAGCTGGGCTTGGCTGCAGCACCTTCCTGCCAGCCGAGGGGGCCGGTTCCTGGTGGGATCATTGCTAAGCTGAGCCAGGCTGCAGAGAGGGCCTGGCTCAGGAATCGCCTCTCCTGGCTCTGGTGACCCCAGCCCCGAAGGGGGTGTCCATGCTCTGCTGCTCTGGGGCGCAGGAGCTTTAATGAGATTCGATCCATTAAAGGCTGCAAAAGGCTCCAGGCCTGCTGTGGGCTGGGGCTCCTGCGGCCGGGGAGGTGACTCTGGGATGGGGCAGAGGCAGCTCCTCTGCACCCCTGGTGCTCCTGCCTGTGCTGGGGCTTGGTGGCTTTTCAAAGCCTGTGTTCGCTGAGCACTTCAGTACCTGGC
Organism: Orthonyx spaldingii; assembly: GCA_013397795.1. Classification (NCBI taxonomy): domain Eukaryota; kingdom Metazoa; phylum Chordata; class Aves; order Passeriformes; family Orthonychidae; genus Orthonyx; species Orthonyx spaldingii. Next base: position 142,118 of record VZTJ01000148.1, read on the forward strand.
AGAGCCTTCACACCGAGATGACTGAGCAAATTCATCAAAGGCCACAAGCCCAGAGCTCTGAGGTACCAGGTTTGTCAGTTCCTTGAACAGTCCTTCCTCTTTCAAGCTTTCCAAAGGCACCAACCCAGGGAGTTCAGCGCTGTCTCTGCCTGTTCCTGCTGCAGTGAGGAAGAGGGATCAGACCTGGAGAGATTTCCTGTGTGTGTGCTCCAGACTGGCACTGCTGCCTGCACTCTGTTTTCCAGCTCAAGGACTAAAGCTGAGAAAGGCACTTTGAGCCCAAACTTAACTGGACGGCTTCCATGCCAAACTTGTTACTTACACACGAGATCAATTCTTACCTCCCAAATTTTTTCATGTTAAGGAGGAAAAGAAACGTTCTGTCAATGTCCAATAAATTATTTCAGAAGCAGGTTTTCCACTGGAGGGAAACAGGAATAAAATACAGCAGACCAGGATTTCAGCAGGAAACATTTAACTCTTTCAGAGCTGGACTGCTCCACACCCATCAGAGCCATCACATCACATTCAGCACCTCCTGGTCACAAATGTCACCTGGGTGACAACACAGGTCCCTTTCAGGCACAGCAGCTCCTGTTCACCTCCAGAGGTGGAAAAAGCTCTGTCAGTTGCCAAAGGAGAACCTTCAGTCAGATGCTGGAGTCTGACAGAGCTCCGAGTGCTCCAGAAATCCTCACGCCCAGGGAGGTGTGAGTTATCCTGCTCCTGGGAAGGTGTTCTATCCTGCTCCCAGGGAGGTGTCAGTTCTCCTGCTCCCAGGGAGCTATGTTATCCCACAGATGTGCCCCATGTAATGTGTGTGGAGTCAGCAGGGGTCTGTGCCAGAGGAGTACCCCATGGTCTGTGTGTTGCTTCCTCTTGCTCAACTTGTCTGTCAAACTGCACATCAAACCTAAATCTTTCTTCCTACAACTTAAACCCATTATTCCTCCTCTTGTCCCCCATGCACCAGGAGAACTCGTTCTGTCTTTCTCTTCTCTGTTCTTTCTCCTGCACTTGAAGGCTGCATTAATCTTTACAACCTCTCTGGAAAACAGAGCATTGCCATTATCTCCAAAAAAAGGATGGGAGCAGAGGAGCTGAGGGTGGAGTTTCTTGCTTAGTTTTAGATATCCAGGAGTTCAGAGTCTAAACTGGTCCTGTGATGCTCTATGGGGTATCTGGCACAGACTTCCCCATCTGGGAATGTCCTGAAAGGGCCTCCCTGTGCTACCCCTCAATCCCATCCCTTCAGTGCTGGCATCTTGAACCCCACCACAGAAGTTTTAAATGAAGGACAGGATTAGGGGAATGAAGGGCGCTGTTTTCCAAAACACCTCTGAATTTCTGTAGCCCCCATGCACCCAAGGAGGGTAGAGAAGGGGCCATTTGAGGGGTTGTGGCAGCCAGTGCCATGTGTGCTGCTCAGCATCTGAGACACATCCTCGACCGAAATATTGATTTAGAGGCAAGACTCAAGAAAAAAGGCTATTTTCGAGTTTACTCATAATGCTGACTTTCATGTGCAGAGCAACTTCCTCACTTCATCAGAGCAAACAGCTTTATTGGGTGCTCCTTCCTTTTGATTATTTTTTAACGCTGTCTGTAATTTGTTTGAAATCTGGCTGCAGAAAAAACTGTAACAAGGAGGATGTAAAGCTCTGTCAGTGTGAAGGAAGGGAGATGGAATCAATTTTTCCAGTGTAAAAAAACTAAATTACTCTGATACTAATACATGCTGTAAATTCAAGCTGTTAATTGGAAAAAATAAGAACATAAACATTTCAGGGGTTTTTAATGTTTGTGTCAATCTGGCACTTTGAGAACAAACAAGCTCTGATTATTTTTCATTTGAAGTGATGTTTCATTTTAAAATCTCCTTCAATTGGACTTATTAGCTGCAAATTGCTCAAGAAATGCCAGAATTGCAAGAGATTTATCCAGTTCATCTCTAAGGGGATTTTTAATTATTTTTTCAATTCATTAATGATATGAGGATCATGTTTTTTCCTCATTTCCTTTAGTCACCAGCCAACCATCCAATTGCTTCTTTGCTCAGCTCAGTGCAGGTGTGGGGTAAAAGGGAATTTCAGCCCCTGGGAAAGGAGGAATAGATGATCTAGGGTTGGGTTCCCTGAGCCTGCAGAGAACTGCCAGGTATGGGCTTAAAAAAATCCTTACAACCCTCTCTGAAAACCCCAGCTTTTTGCCAGTAGCTCTTTGTAGAACAAAGTAAAACAGAATGGAAATTAAAATAAAACAAAAATGGAAAAAAAAAAGGAGGTGGAGAGAGACAAAAATGGGGATGTGGAGAGCAAGAGAGAATTCTCTGAGGTGGAATATTTTGGTTTAAGATGATTTATTCTGAGTAGCATAAAATAAAAAAGGAGGTTATTAAAAAAAAAAAGTAAAAAGCTTATTTGACGTCAGAGTAAATCAGAACCATCCAGGTTTTGCTGTACCAATGGCAAACAGAATATTCTTCCTCCTAAGTTTACTTTCTAAAGTAACAAGACTCTGCAGTTTAGCCCCAAATCCCAAAAAACCAGAAAAAAGCTAATTGAGCTGGAAAACCCTGAGCTAGCTCTGCTGGTGGAGCCGAGGGCCTTTGCCAAGTAAAGCTGTGCAGGATGGCAGCCCCCGAACCCAGACAGCTCCCGTGGATTTCTCTGCTGGCACAGGAGAAGCTCCAAGTCCCAGGCCCGCTGGCTTTCCCTATGGAATGGTAATTCCCAAGCTTTGCCTGCCCCGTGCTGGGTTTGCTGGTGCTGTGGGATGTTCCTGTTCTATCTGCTCTCTCCTGGAAGCTCTGCTGCCTCAAGCCCCAACATAACGTGGTTTAGCAGGGCAGCCTCCAACCCCACTTAATGGGCCCTGCTATCCCGCTGACCCCTTTCCCTGGGCAGTCTGCCAAGGAACCAGGGTGGGGCCGGTGCATTCCAAGAGCTGAGGGACAGCCCAGCATCCCACTAGCGCAGCTGAGTGTGGTGTTCCCAGCCTGTGAGCCAGCACTTGGTAGCAGGAGTTTCTGGCTCTTTTTGGCTCAATTCCCCGCTCTGGTCCAGCTAATCCAAAGACAGGATTAGCCATGGCAGGACATCTTTTCTGCCACGAGCTTGATGTAGTTCTAAAATAATCAGGAGGTAAAGCAGATTCATTTTCTGTGCAGATTAATTTCAATCTTTCTCTCCTAAACCCAGGCACAGAACACTTGGATGATGCCTCCCTTTCTCTGGGAATATGAAATCCCTGCAGCACCTTCTAGCAAGTGTAGTCCTTGGCCTGGATCCAATGGGAAGGTTGGCCTGGATGGTTGGATCCATAAGAAGTAACTCCAGGTGGAAAACAGTCCCCTGAGATCTCCATCTTCTGGGATGGTTCTGATAGGCTTCAGGGGCTACATCAACTCCTTCAATCCTGCACTGACACGGTCTGGAAAATATCTGTTCTCTGCAGCAGAATTATTATATATTGGGAAGGAATCCTTCCCTGTGAGAGTGGGCAGGCCCTGGCACAGGGTGCCCGGAGAAGCTGGGGCTGCCCCTGGATCCCTGGAATTGTTCAAGGCCAGACTGGATGGGTCTTGGAGCACCCTGGGATAGTGGAAGGTGTCCCTGCCCATGGTAGGGGTGGCACTGGACGGTTTTAAGGTCCCTTCCAAACAGGCCATTCTATGATTCCATGATCATGGGACAACTGAACCATATTCCTGATTTCCACAGCTTCCTAAAATATTACCCAATAATAACAAATATCCTCACTCCCCTCCCTCTCCCCCTTTGTGGTGCCTGTCCTCCTCAGGTTCTGCATCTGGCAGTTGGAGGGACATTCCCAAAGACTCAGGAAGGGCAGACTCCTGGACCTGAAGAGGCACCATGCTCCCAGGAGAGAGAGTTTTTAGTGAAGGTGCAGTTGTCATCAGTGTTCATTCCCTGCCGGTGTCATTCATGAAACACCTGGATGAATACTTGGTGTTTCCAGTCCATTCTGTACTGAAGTGTGGGAACCCAAATCGCTCCCTTTCAGCACATTCCACTGGTGTCAGGACTGGTAGCAGATGCCACCCTGACCCCTCTCCAGAGAAGGCTCAGCCACCTTCACCTGTCCATCAGTTCCCTAATTCTGCTCAGCCCAGACAGGAACATGGTGCTACAGAGGGGACAGCCTGAGCTGTCCTGAACAAGAACCACCTGCAACCATCACCCAAATCTTGCAGCCATCAGCCAGACATCCCCACCTAGAGCCACAAAGGAGATGTCTCATAGGAGAGCAGTTTCTTCTCCTCACACTGCACCTGAGTACACCTCAAACTGCACCTGCACATCAACCTGACATACAATAACAAGAGATCCCACCACAACCATGGCAATGAGGAACCAAGGGGTACATTCAGGAGCATTTCAGTGTCTGCACTTTGGTATCCACCTGGGCCAGAAACAGATGATGCAGAGGAGCCATGTTTGGGAAAAGTTTTCAAGTGATGACATGAGTCTGTCATGCAGCAGTTGGATCTTCTGGGAGCTGATGGAGGAGGCCTTGCTCTTGACATTGTATTTTTTAGTTATTTTTTAACCTAGAGATGACAGCTCTTTTAGGGAACATGGAAAGATGACATCCAAAGGCTGTCTGAAATCCGGACTTGGGTCTTATGATCTCTCCTCAAAGCACAGACTGTGAACTGGTTCTTCACAAGAGCCTGAGGGATTCAATGCAGTGGGTGCTCTGCTCCTCCTGCAGTCACTCCTGAACCACTGTTCTCTTCTCACAGCAATGCCCGAGCAGGCGGCACCTCCTGGGCAATGCCTATGCTGGAGACACCCACAGTGACATCCCTCTCTGGGATGGCTGGTCCGAGCTTGGGGTGGTGCCAAGTATCGGGTTCAAGGCTTCTCCTCCTCCCTGCATGGCCACACCACACACCTGTTGTGTTTGGGGCTTCATGTTACTCCCATCCAGTGGCAGCTGTGGAGAAAGGAAACACATGACACTGACAGAATCCTTGCTCCTCCCATGCCAACATCCCAATCCACCTGGTTTGGGGAGGGGGTATCTAAATTAAAGGGTCATGATCTCCTCTCCCTTCGGCGTAAAGAGCTTTGCATTCTTCCCTTCCATCTCTTCTACCTCACCTCCCCCTTTCCCTCCACAGCAAACCACATTCAAAAGGTTCAGGTTGATCCTGTTGGTGCTTTGACACTGTCCCAGGGTTTTGGTCTAACAAATGGGGGCAGACTGTGCCACATCCCTGAAATGTCACTGGGAGAGTGGCAAACACAGCAAGACCTGACTCCTCCTGGGATACGTTACCACACACAGCCCTCAACTCCTCAGTGGGCGGCAGGACCACACTGATGGGAGGACTGAGACTCCCGAAGGAAGAGTAGAGCTTGACTGCCTCCTGCCTCTAACATTGGCTGAGGGAGTGTTTGGGTGCTCTTGCCAGGAGCTAAAGGACCTGTTGAAAAAGAGCAAGTCTGGCTCTAAATGGCTATTTCACAGCATGGTCACCCTGCTCACGAATGGAACCGAGGAGAGGAGACTCCTCACCAACACACGCAGAAAGAAGGGGACTCTCCTACTGTAAACCCCAAAGGGATAAAACTTATTCCCAATCAATTCTTTGCCCCAAACGAACACAACAAGGTAGAGACACCCTAACAGTGTGTACTACAACAAGGACAATCCAAACTGGGTTCCTTCAATGAAAAGGTCCTGCCAGTGAAGCCCAGTGTCCCCCTCTCCCCTCTGAATGACCACAATGGGTGCAGTTCCTTTCAAAAAGCTGGGAGAGCCCAAGTGGGACAGCCTTGCAGCGTTCCCAGGGGTCACTGCAGTGTCAGGGAGAGCAGGGACAACTGTCTCGGATCATCAGGGTTTGAGGGCAATCCAAACAGGGCTGAAAAGACGCCGAGGTTTTCCTACAGCTCATCAGCTCCAGAGGATGGAAACTGCCTCCCTGTTCTTCCTGGCAGGCTGCTGACATCGTCCAGCTGGTTGTTCTGTGGCAGAGGTCCCAAGGAGGGTGAAAGATTCCCAAAGAGGCCCAGAGCCCCCAGGCATCCTTCTGTTTTTGGGATCGGCAATCCAGATGTTGATAGGGCTGTGGACAGTGGGCTGAAGGAGGAGGGAATGCTGTCAGAATATCAGGAGCTGAGTCTGGTCTCAGGAGCATCACGGCCCATCTGTCAACTCACCTGGAAGGATGGCATTGGTGGCAAGTCAGGTGGATCCTGGGCTAATGAGTTGGATGTGGGTGAATTGATCCCAGAGAATGGATTGATCATGGACTAAAGTACAGAAGTTGGTTTAAGTGTGGTGTGTTGGCACCTTGCCTTCCCTTTAGTAATCATGGTGGGAATCCCTTTGCCCTCCCCAGCCAAGCTTTCTTTGGACAGGCCTGTTAGGAACTCACCCTGACCCAAAATTGGGTTATGACCAGTGCCAGGGGTGGGATTTTTACACTTTCTCAAGCTCATGCTGCACTCAGCAGTCTCTGGGATTGGTCATCCAGAACTGACACAGAAGGGCTCTGGCCAGTCCAGCTGCACCATCCCCAGCCACCATGAAGCTCCCCAGGCTGGGACACTGCAAGGACCTGCCCCAGATTTTAACTGCAAAGAAACCCCCAGGGCACAGCTCCTCTGGGTACCTCGTGTCACTCAGGGAGGGATGGAGGTGGGAACTAAGCTGCTTCATTCCCATGGGATGCAGAGGCCAAGTGCTTCCTGCCTGACATTCCCCTCCCACAGGACCATCACTGATGTTCAGTTTGTGCTCTCAGATTTTGCAGATCTGTACGCTCTGGGCCAACTCTTCTTGGTGATGCTCTGACATCACTGCTGCTGCTCTGCCATTGCTGCTCCAACCCAGAAAAGGAGAGATTTTCACATAAAACTTTGTAATTGCCCCACTCCCCAGACTCAGATTCATCCTATGTGCCAACTGTGAAGAAAACATTTTTATTTTTAGCTTGGAGGCGTTGGCAGGAAATGTAGGGGGTGGATGTGCATTACAAGCAGACAGGTAATAGCACAGCCCCTCATCCCGGGCCTTTGTTCCATTCTGCCTGTTCCAAGGACTGCAAACCTTGGTGCTCAGTCTCATGCCCTGCTCCCCTGTCAGCCACTCCCAAACACAGGTGAGAGAGAGGAACAGGGAAGGGTTTTCATAAGGAAGTGCTTGAAAGCTTTACATGTGCTGTGTTCAATAATGTCTGTGTTTAAAGGCTGAAGTGCTTATTCTACCAATTTCCTCCTTTCTTCCCTTCTGAATTTTATTTTCAAACAGGGAAAAATCTCTTCCAAGGTCAGGGAGAGGTTATGCTTTCAGATTTTTGCAGTGCATAGCTTCAGGCTGGGTTAAAATTCCCATAATGATCAGAGCCTGTCTTGCCTGGGATTCATTTCTTGTGCTGTTTTTATCTTATCCCTTCCTGAATCCTGTTGGATGGTGCAGCCATCATGGCACACCAAGGGCAGAAGACACTTTTCCCTATCTTTTTTTTCCTCTTTAACCTACACTAGTGGTTCATTGTCTCTTTTTGTCTTCCTCACTCTCTTTTCCCATGACTTCTGGTTGACAGAAATGAGCTGCTCTGTAGTCAGGATACTGGGGGAAATGCAGAAAATCCTATTCCAGAGAAGCTGGGACATACTCTGAGTATTAGAAATACTCATCCCTTTTTTCCAGTCTAACAGATTCCTCTACACAGGCTCACTTCATGCAACCTGTGTCATTTTTCAAGTTATGACCCCAAAATGGGGCAAAAGCACCTCTCTACCCCTTTTGTGGGATGCAAACCCAAACACTTGATTGTATTTGGGATAGAATTTGATTTGGGAATCAAAGACCCATGGGACTGAACTGTGGGAAAATTGCCTGTAAATGTGGCACATATACATTGAGCCTTTCTCTGTGGTGCTGCAGCTCCAGCCCAACCATCATCTCCCATCACAAACCCCTTTGATTAGGGAGCAACAGTCTGGGGAAATGCCTTTGGAGAGGAGACAGATGCTGTGCACTAATAAATAATGAGGAGTGATTACTCTGCCTGGGCCAGCAGGGAGGGAGAGCTACAAATCCAATGAACAGGTACAATTGGCATCTCTGCAGCCAAGCACATGGAAGAGCCTAAAACTGAATTAATGACTGCTGGAAGGCCAGGCTCTCGAGGGAGAACCTGGAGTAGACGTTGGCTTCTCTCTAGATTTAAGGCCTTAAGAGATTTTGTCTCCACTCTCATGCTTTTAACGGGGCAGATGACCCTACATTTGCAAGGACAGAATGTAGCACAGAGAAATTGTTCTGGTATTAGCTAAGCCTTGAAGAGAAATCACTGGATAATAGGATGTCATCGATATTCACTGCATGGGACAACTGCCAGGCCCTGCTTGAGGTCCAGCTTTCATCCCACTAACTTTGTAGGGACACAGCTACCTAGCTGCAGGTAGTTCACAGGCTGAAGGGCTCTCCTCACTTTCCCCTTAAAGACAGTATTTCCCTCCCACAACCTTTGGCTTTGGCCAGTTTGTCCCAAAAGCCCCCAGCTGTGTGTGAAGGAGCTGCTGGGTCAGTAATGATCCATTCATGGACAAACAGCCCCTGCCAGGGAGTGGTCATTGTGGTCACTGCTCTGGAGTTGTCAGTGCTGAAGATTTACAGCTGCTGCCAGGACTGGGTGTTGCCAGAGGGACAGGCAGCCTGAGGAAGATCGAGGGAAATCCGTTCCTTGTATGTGTGACCGGAATTTCTCCATGTATTAGTGCATTAATATTCTTCTGTCCCCATTTGATATGCTTCGCCTTGATCTGCCTTTGCCTTTTCCCTCTCAGTCCCAACTGGTGTCCTCCACTTGTCCACAGGCCAGTGATAACCCCTGCCCCTCTCTGCTCTCTATTGCTGCTGTGTTCTCGTCCCATGGCAGAAACAACATGAACACCAACACAGGCAGCAAATACAAAAGAGAATGATATTTCTGAATGCAGCAGGACCAACCAAGGCTGGGCTGGGAATGTGCTGGCATATCTCAGTTGTTGTGTAGCTGCTGTTACCTCTGGTTCTGAATATTATCACACTCTGGTAGTGCAGGAGGGAATTTATCCCTGGCTCGGTGCTACCACATCCATTTACAGTGTGTACACAGCCTGCCCTGCAGATTCTTGCACTCTGCACCCTCCAGTCAATGCAGAGAGTGAATAAAAAGCACAGGAGAGTCAAGGTACCAGATTCCCCTAAATGATGCATCTATGCTATGCTCCAAACCAAAAGCAGAAACTTGCCTTGTTAATCTCAGCTTCCCTGGAACTCAGTGCAATGTCTTTATCTGTGATTCTTTCTCTACCATCAGGAAAAAACCCCAGACCCTTCCCACAGAATCACAGAATCGTTGAGGCTGGACAACATCAAGTGCAACCATCAGCCCAGCACCAGCACCACATCCACCATTGACCGTGTCCCCAGGTGCCACATCCATACATTTTTTGAACACCTGCAGGGATGGTGACTCCACCACTGCCCTGGACAACCTGTACCAGTATTTGATAACTCTTTCCATTCAGAATTTTTTCCTAATATCCAATCTAGACTGACCCTGGTGAAATCTAGGCCATTTCCTCTCATCCTGTCACTTGTTACCTGGGAGAAGAGCCCGACTCCACCTCACTACAGCAGATTTTTTTAATAGATTCTTTGTAATTTCCCAGGGTGAAGGACAGGGCTGTATTTGTGCTGCAAAGAGCTGCACTATAACCTGTTAACCACAGAACTGCATTCAAATTGTGTCAAGATGATGATGGCCAGTTAAATGCCAGGATCAGCAGCAGAGACTGCACAAAAATCCAGAAAGAGCCAAACAGACCAATAAATCCCATTGAAACAGTGCTGACAATGACAGAGCCCTGGGTCTGGTGGCACCTGGGGCAGTTTTAAATAAAACAGTGCATTGTGGCAGCACAGAACACTCTCAGGAGCTGACTTACCTCAATCTAAGGCTAAATATCTTCAGCACAGCTAAGAGCTGTGCCTCAGACTGGGGGTCATCTGCTGTGTATGCCCCTCTCCTGGAGTGCTTGTGCTTTTAAATGGCTTTAAAGAGTTACAGGTCACAGCAGAAATTCTCCAGGTTTCATAAAATCCTAAAATGGCCTAGGTTGGAAGGGGCCTTAAATATCACCCAATTCCCAGCTTTGAGAACACTGAACTTCGACAGGACTGAGAGACCCACACAAAGCTGCTTCATGAATTTTCTCCGTGGGATATGGTCACATAAGACTGAAAGAAAACATATAACTCAGACCTGTATGGAGAGAGAAGAGCCCCCTTTGTTCAAAAGTAAATTGAGAAACAGTTACATGGTGGAGGGGAAGAATTACAGTAGTGAGGAGGGAAGACTCCTCTTAATCATCCCATGTTAGATCAGTGAACTGGAAAATCATGGCAAGTCTGCCAGAGGATAAACTGCCCAAACCTGGTATCAGCTGTAGAGCCACAGACTGTTCAGCAGCTGGGACAGAAAAAAATGCATTCCTTCCCATAAAACTTGCCTCCCAGAGAAGTACAGTCTGCTATTTATCATGCCAGGGTGGGTGTGTGGGGGGACAGGATTGGAAATAAATGCTACAAACACTCCCTGTTGTGAGTGGGGAGTGAGTTTATCTCCTCAGCCCAGCACATAAAACCCACAGCTGCACGTGAAAACAAGTGTAATTTACAGCCCATCCCTTTGGCTGAAAGCCTTCTGGAAGGGATGAGGTGTTTCTTCTTCAGGACAAGTCTGACCTTTGCCTTGTGTGGGTATGGGAGGAATAAAAGTGAAAGACCCTTGAAGAGAGGAAAACTGGTGTTTTCCTTGGAGATATCTTCCCAGAGCCAGGCTGACAGATGTGCAGCACTTCTCATTATGGTGCCATTCTCATTATGGAGCCCTTGACAAATGCATCTGGGAAAACCAATTCCTCCTGGTTCCAAAGCCATGGAGCTGGTGTGAAAATCCTCCAGCAGTCAGGAGAGGAACCTTCCAGGTGCTTGGACCAAGCTCCCTACCTCCCTACCCCCTCATATCCAGTATTTCCTCTTCTGCCAGGAGTTTATCCCATGCTGGAAACCAAGGTGGTCTCTTTGGTTGCACACCCCCATGATAGCCCAAAACCAGGGGCTTTTGCAGGGGTTGAACCATCAGGGTGGGATTCAGGGAACAGTTTTCTCTGTCACAGGTGGTTTGCAGAGCCAAAAGAAATCTCTTCCCTCTTTCCTACTTTCCCCATGGATAAAAAAAGAAGAGAAATCATCCCTTGGGGAGAAGGGCTGTTTATGGTTCACTGATTAAGAAATCACATTCATATTATTCCTGTTTTAATAATGACAATAAAGATTGAGAGCTTCCCCTTCTGTTCGGGAAAGTTTCAGTTTAGGGTGAGGAGCTCCAAAATTGATCATTTCCTGAAAGCACTCTCAGACCTGCTGGCCCAAATTGTAGGGCCTTTTCACTGCCTCCCTTGAAGGATGTATTGAGAAGATGTATTCTGACTTGTCCTGCTGAGCTGTCTGAGCCCAAGGATCTGCCTTGGAAATTCTTCATGGCTCCTCAAACTTCCCTTCTCTTCCTCCTGCTGGAAGCTGCTGTGACACAGAGAGGTCCCTGCTGCCTCCCAACACTCACATTCCTTTTTTGTTGTTAACTTTTTCTTAGGCTCCCCCAGGGCCGTGTCTTACCCTACAAACAGAGACACCAGCAGATCCCTGCAGATCCCACAGCCAGAGCTTTCCTTACAGCTCCACCCTTCCCCTGGCACAGACATCTCTCACCACTGCAGTGTCTGTGGCCCCAACTCAGCCCAAAGCTGCTTCGGAGGGTTTTCCTATGGCTGAATGGGGCTGGATGAGCCTTCTGGAGGCTTTTCCAGGGAGGCAAAACATCTTCTTGCCTCACTGAGCTTCTCTCTGCTCCACTTCCTGAGGTTCTTCTGAAATCCAACATCCAGAGACAAAATAAAGCAAAACAAATCCTCCTGTCCTCAGATGGGTTTATACCAATAAGGAAGGCGTTAGTCATTAATACCCAGAGCAGTCACCAAAACCCCAGAGTAGTCATTAATACCCCAGAGCAGTCACTAATACCCCAGAGTCTGGATCAATGTTTGTGTATTTGTTGCGTGTGTTCCCTCTGTGTATCCGTGGGATGTTGTGTATCAGGGGTCTCAGGTGGCTCCCAGTTCACAGAGGGTCTTTTGGGATCTGTGTTCTCCTGGAGAACTCTCCCCTGCTCCCTGTGGAGGCACAATGCAACATGAGCAGCTCCCACAGCCCTGCTGCTCTCCTGCTGCTGCCTGGGGAATGCCAATAGTATGGAAAGCCCACGAGGCAAGGATGCAGAGGATACAGAGGAATGGTCCCACACATGGCCATTCTTCCCAAGGTGCTGAACATTTTTCTCTGCAAACACTCGGAGCCCTTGCTCTGGTGGCTCCCGCTGTACCACCAGCCTGGCAAAGCCCACCAGCCCCGGCTTGGAGGCTGCTCATTCCCAAGGCTGGGATGAGCAGGGGCTATGTGGGGAAACAATCACAGAATCATGGCTTTGTTCAGGTTGGAGAAGCCCTCTAAGATCCTTGATTCCAACTATCCCCCAGCACTGCCAAGGTCACCACTGACCATGTCCCCAGGTGCCACATCCACAAGGCTTTTAAACCCCTCCAGAGATAGGGACTTCACCAGTGCCCTGGGCAGCCCTTTCCAAACCCTGATCACCCTTTTCATGAAGATCAGAAAACCCTTGAGACGAAAATATGGTCTGATCTCATTTCACACATTTCACAGCAAAATGTCAATTTGATTTAGTGAAATCCACTTCAGATCAAAAGTCCAAATGAATCACTCGGGTTTTCTTGTTGAGTTTCAAAAATGCTCAAGTATTTTACTCGAGGGTGGTAAAACAGACAGTTCCAACTTGTCTCTTTAATCCATTTTATTTTTAACAGGTTACTGTACTGAAATATTGATGGCATTTTATAATAATAAAACCACCTATTATATACTAAATATCCCTTTAATGTATGTGCTTGGAAACCTAGTTAACATTATATTTAATACAAATTCTTTATAATCTATGAAGCCCAGTGTAACACAGTATAAAACTCAATCATGTTATAACACAGTTCCATATTTTATGGCAATAAAGGAGCAAAATGTAAACAAGCCCACACCAGTGTTACCTTCGTGTTCCTCTGATTTTTATTCTGATGGATTTTACATGCACCACGGAGCAAGAAAACATGAATTGGTTCCAAAAAGCTGCTTAGCCTGGGCGCTGCTCCAGCAGGACAGGAACCCACTCCAGAGCAGCAGCATTTCCCAGGGAGCAACAAACCACCCAGCTGGAAGGTGCCAACCCAGGAGCTCCGACCATTCCAGGCCTGTCTGGCCCAGGGGCTGATTGCTGCTGCCTCAGACAGAGCTGGGGGGCACTGGCAGCATTCCCATCCTCCAGGGCTGGGGATCCCATCCCAGGCATGGCTCAGACCCTCCTGGCTGCACTCACCTGGGCACAGCAAGGAGCTGAGCTTTGCCTTTGTGTCCTCCAGTCTCACCTCAGTGGAGACAAGAGGGGTGGGGGTTAAACTGCCTGGTAAGAGCTGCTCTCAGAATGAGAGCACTTGGCTCATCCAGCAGGGGATAGCGCAGCCCAGAGCCATAAATAATGCATGGATGCCTCATATGGAGCTCGCTCCAGCCTCACACTCCTCCAAGAGTCAGCAAATATTATTTTTCCCTTCTCTTGTGTGTCTGTGGAGTGGTGGGCGGCTCAGGGAGAAGGGAAAGCCGCTCTGAGGTGCTGTGCTGATCTGCTTTTACATCTTCCTTCTCCTCCTTCTCCTTTCCTTCTCTGCCTTCCCAAAAAGCCTCCTGCCCGAGCTGTGTCAGACCAGCAGCACTGCCAAGCTGCCCCAGAGGGCTGGAGTTGCAGCTGGATTTGGGAAGCAGATGGGCTTAATGTTTTCAGCTAAATGCAGGTTTTAGAGCCTAGTCAAACAGGGCAAACTGAGCTCAGTCTGGGACTGCTCCTCCCAGGAAAACAAGGCACAAGGATTTGGCTGCTGGACAGCGGCAGAGAAAAAAAGCGTGTATTTCTCTCCATCCTGATGAAAATGCTTCCCTGAAAACAGGTTTGGAACTTGCTGGCATTGCTAAGAGGAGGGATCCAAAATTCACAGCTGCTGAGCAGGTGCTTGAAATCATAATTCATTGGTATCCCTTTCCCGATTGCCCAAACACTAATGAGCTGTTCAGAACCTGGAACTACTAATTATGTGTCTGAGACCTAAAAGAAGTATCCAGGATGTCTTCGTGCTATTAAAATAGCCCAGACTGAATTGCTGGCAGACTGTCCAAAAAACACCTGGGATTACTCAATAAGATGCCAGAGTCTGAGTGGACTTAGGTTTTTGGGACCCCAAAGCTGCTAAGAAGGTGCTCAGGACCCTGATGCTTCTCCAGGTCCATTTTTTTTTGGAAGCAGCTTGAGAATTTGGACCTCCACTCCCACATTCCCCTTGCGCTGTCCTCGTCTCTGCTGGAGGGCACCCCTTCAGGTAAAACTTGTGATTCATGGCTTGTCCCACATGGCTGCAGCTTTTCTTCTGGATCTGAGTCCCACAGAGCAGCCAGTGGAGAACAACTCTATTAAAAGCCACAGTGGTGTCACACTGACATGTATTTCTTCTTCTAAGAGCATCCTGAGATGACTTCAGCTCTGACGTACTTTAAAGCCAGGCTGATTTTGTCCAAGCAGCAGCTGCATTTGAAGGCAAAGAGATGGAAGGAAAAGCTGCTGAAATCCAGTTTCCTGGTCAGAGGTTTTTGCCCAGCAATACTCAGAGCTGCTCGACTTTTTAGCCAACTCTTTTGTCAGCTGCTTGGTTTTCCTGACACGTCTTTCCCCAGCAGTGGCTGCAGCCTTGGCTCTCCCAGCAAAGGACAGGGGACCAGTCCCTGTTCGCCACTGCATCTTTTACACAGCCACGAAATGGGAGAAGTAATTAACTCCCACATGTTTAGATACAGTAATTATGAATTTGCATTGGTTTCTCCACCAACAAAGTAGACTGGGGTCCCAATACTCTCTCAAGTGTTTCCACAGTCCCTGCAGTCCCTTTGTGGGTGAGTCCTGCATCTTTAGAACACTCACATTCAGCGTTAGCTCTGTCTGTATTCCTTCCGTCTCTCAATGCCTTCCTGAGGATCTGGGGCTCCTGGGATGTTTCTCAAAGGCCCCTCATCACCATGCATTCCATATATCCTTGTTTGCTTCCATTCCCCATCCAGATGATGGGAATACCAACTGGGACAACAAACTTTGTGGTGGGAGCAGCAGACAGTGAGGTACTCCAGAGTGGCAGTGACTGAGCCTATATTTGGATTTTAAGGGAATTTCAGCAGGTCCGTGATTATCCTTGGGATCTTCCATGGCATTGGCAGGAAGTATTCCATCCATGTGGCTGCCGGGACTCTCTTGCAAGACTCCCATTCACAGAATCCCCTCTGTCTCACACTGCAGGCAGCGCGTGTCACAAAATATATCCCTGATTTGTTCCTAAGCTTGATTCCTCGCCTCAGCTCATGTTGGAGGCTGCTGGGATGTGGGCTGGCTCTGCACACCACACACACTCCCTGGCAAATGCTCCAGTGAACAAACATTCATTATAAACCAGCAAATGTGAATTATAACTGACTGCATAAAGGTGCTGGTGAATTGACAACATATGCCCAGAGTCACAGCAAATGATCCGGAACACAGCAGTAGGAGATGGAAAGGTCTCACTTCCCAGTCTGACATGGATCTAAGGGTGATGTTGAGCTGTAGGTTGGGGCACATCCTGCACACTCATGGCTGTGTTCACAGCATGAACCTGATACTGTTGACCTGAGGGGATTTCAATGTCTGAGGGAGCTCCAACAAAGCCACCCCCACCCTCTCCAACAGCTTTATTGCCCCTCATCTCGAACCATCAGTGTAGATTTACTCTTTAGGCTCTCTGCATTGGCTAAGCACAGCATCCCTCCTTCTGCAGTAGGAGCAGCCCAGCTCTTGCAGCCTGATCCTTCCTTTACTTTGGGATGATCCCTCTGGAGATCAGTCACAGGTGAACTTTGCAAAGCACCCACGAGTGCCAGCAGCACCAGCTCTGCCTGCAGCACAAACTGTTCTTAGCAGGGTCATCACTGCCCTGCTTCCAGTGGAGATTTTGAGCTCACAATTTAGGATTCAAAAGGGACAGAATGGACTCGGAGCAAACTCTCAGTGCTGCCACTAAAACCAAAAGAAAGGAAGTTGAATTGTACATTCAGCACAAAGCTGGGCTGCCAATCCCATCTTCATTAGCTCAATACCCTCTAAGTCCACACAAAATGAGTCTTAGTTAGTCTACATCTGGACCTTGGTTTGTCCTAAGAGCATTCCCATGTCACTGATGCCAGAACTCTGGCTCTCCTGCTCCCTCCCTTCAGAGATCCCAAATCTTCCAGGGCAGCTGATCTGCAGTTGAAGCCTAGACCACAACCCTGCCAGGCACATTTGTTGTGGCTCCAGCTTTGCCGGGGATGTTTCCACACAGCTCTAATTAACAGCAACAACAAGCACTTTTGAGTCATGGAGGGAACCCCGGCGGGCAGAGTGAATGTTCCTCCAACTGCTCCCACAGCCTTGTCTCTCTAGGAAACTGGAGAGCAAACTTCCAAAACTCTTCCCTCTGCTGCAGTACATTCCAGCCCTGCAGGGGAGCCAGGCTTTGGAATGAACACACAATGCATTTGCTCTCCCTTATTTATGGGATAACAGAGCAGGTGTTCTGTTTCATTAGACAATAATCAGATTTCCCAGATGGGTACAATCGAGCCCCAGTAACTCATTTCTGTAGAGGGAATTTATTAATATATTTTCAAAAAAGGTTCCCCTTTCTCTCTGTGTTGTATTGTGAGTACTGGTCAGAATCAACTGAGCCGATGCTGTCCCTCTTTTTTCTCCCTTGCTGCTCAGACACCCCATAAATCAGAGAGAAAATTATATTCTTTTTAAGCAGCAGAGAGGAGAGACCACATTTTGCTCCATTTTCGTGTGATGTCTAATACAACAGGGGCTCCCAGATGGGATATGAATATAGATGAACAAAAATCCGACCACATCTAATGCCTTGACTTCAGTCAGATTGGCCATTAACAGGATCCCAGGGTGTTCTTATGCTCCCTTGAAGGGGAGAAATTGAATAAAACTCAGGGCTGTTCTCAATATTAACATTAACCTGTAATTTTGGGGGGTTCTGACCAGGGAGTACCTGCAGTTGGGGTGTCTTGCACTCATGTTTTGGGCAGATTCTCACTGCAGGCAACATGAACACCCTCAAGCGAAGCTGCTGCAGCCTCCACATGGGATATTCACCCATCCGTGGACAGGGTTAAGCACCCACAGGATTTATACCCCGATGGACTCAATATTCCTGTCTCCATGCAGATATAGACAGGGGCTGAGTTAATCGAATTTCCAGAACTGACAAGCTGGGTATTAAACTCTTCCTAGGATCAAGAAACACAGAATTGCCACTGTATGACTGCAGGAACTGAGGGGAAAGAGCTTTCCAGGACATGGCTGTGTTTTTCCAGGTTTCCCAGGCTCCCCACCATGCTGCTGAACCCAGGTGAGATGTGCCTGACTCCCATGATCCAGGTGTACACCCACCCTATTGCTTCAGTCCAGGAAAAGGTTGTAGTCCACGGACTTGGAGAGGTCCTTGAATGCAGCCTCCTGTTCCTGGCAGCCACCTCACACAATCCCACCACCAAGGGATGAGCCTGGTTTAAACTCTGCTGGGTTCTTTATCCCCATGACTTCAGGATTTTGTCCCTTCAAGAAATAATGACAATAAAAAAACCTTTCTAAATTCTAGCATCAAGTTATCTGTGACCAACTTGTACCATTTTCTCCAAAGCCAGCACCATGGTTGGCTGAAATAGCTCCATTTCCCCCTCAGTTCTTATCCCCTTGATAGATTTTTCTGGAGTTATCCCAGTTCTTCACGCAGCCTTTTCCTGGCTCACTTAAACAAGCACAATTCTCATAATCTCCCCTCCTAGAACAGGTGCTGCTTTTCCTTAATCCTCCTCCCAGTCTTACTCCGTAGCTGTTCCAGGTTGGATTCAGCTGCTTTGGGATGAAACCACTGCCTTTCCCAGTGGCATTAACATCTCCTGAGCCCTGGAAGAGCTTTGTAAAGAGCCATGTCAAGGTACCACAAGTTAAAGCAGCCACTTAATTAAAATCCCCACTAGTTACGACCTCTGCCATATCATCCTGGTGATTTACAGAACTGCACACAAATCCCCAGGTGCAGAACAGTGGGAGCACTGCCTGTATCCCCCGGAACCATGTGCAAAACAAACAGGCAGGGATGGAACATAGAGCAGGTCTTTGCTCACTGATGTTGGAGATCTGTGCTCTTCAAAATATTCTTTTTTGTGTTCCATGATCACAGAATCACAGGATGGTTTGAGCTGGAAGGCATTTTAAAGCTCTTCTCATTCCCACCCCCTGCCATGGGCTGGGACACCTTCCACTGTCCCAGGCTGCTCCAAGCCCCATCCAACCTGGCCTTGGACACTGCCAGGGATGGGGAGTCCACAACCTCTCTGGGAAAACTGTTCCAGTACCTCTCTGCCTTCCAGGGATGGTCCAACCATTCCCTCCATTGCAAAGCCCACACCCCCTGTGGGAGGAGGACAAAGCTTGGGCAGAATGGATGAGGAGAAAAGGTTGAAGGTCAGGCAGTGGTTTCAGGAAGGCCTGAGAACCCCATCTGGCAGGAACAGCTCCTAGCTCTCAGCTCTAAAATTCTGCCATGGATGTAACACCACACTAACAGAAACCTCCCCTCTGGACCTGAGCCCGAGCTGCTCCACGTGGCTCATGCCAGGGATTTTGGTTTCTGAAGAGGAAACCTTTTACACTCTGAAGTCTTATTGTTCCCTTTTGAGTGTGGGGTAAAAGAGGAAAACAGTGATACTTTTCTCACTGGTTCTTTTGCAGCTCTTCTAGAGGCATATAAAAACAATAATGAGTCACTCAAGCACTTTAAGCAGCCAGGCAATGATAAATGAGACCCACTAAAACCCTTCTGTCTTTGCCAAGGGCACTCTGGATTATACTTGAACCCATTTTAACCTTAGCACTTAACCTTCTTTTCCACAAAGTTGCCTTTGCACGGCAACAACCACGATGGAGCTCAAAATAACAAGTCAGAGGAATGGTTGCCTGAGAGGAAAGGAATATTTGCTTTACAGTTGGGGCTCAGGTTTAAGTGTAGTTTATGTGCTTGCTAAACCTCAGAATTTTAAAGGAATGGGGATATAATTCCATGTTACGAGTAAGGGAGGAAGGAAAGGTATGAAATTCAGCCTGAAAGTATTTTTTTATGTCAGCTTGGCATGAAAAATGTGGAGAAAGAATAAGCATTATTTCCAGCAATCCCAGAATCCCAGAATCATTGAGGTTGGAAAAGACCTCCAGAACTGCCAAGCTCACCCTGTGCCCAATCCCCTTCTTGTCCCCAGCCCAGAGCTCTGAGTGCCAAGTCCAGGAATTCCTGGGACACCTCCAGGGATGGGGACTCCAAACCTCCCTGGGCTGTTCCAAGGTCTGACCACCCTTTCCAGGAGGACATTTTCCCCAGTATCCACCCTGAGCCTCCCCTGGCCCAGCCTGAGGCCGTTCCCTCTTCCCCTGTCCCTGTTCCCTGGGAGCAGAGCCCGACCCTCCCGGCTGCCCCCTCCTGTCAGGGAATTGTGCAGAGCCAGAAGGGCCCCCCTGAGCCTCCTTTTCTCCAGGCTGAGCCCCTTTCCCAGCTCCTTCAGCTTCTCCTGGTGCCTGCAAGGAATGGGCTGGACATGCCAGTGTAGTCCCTTGGGAATATCCTCTGTTGCCCCCCTTTGCCTCCCTGCATCTCCTCCCCAGTCCCCACCAGCCCAGGCACTGCTCCAACCATTCCCCTTCCCCTGGCCCTTCCTCCCTCTCTATGTGCACACTGGGAGGGCAGAAAACCCCAGTTTCTGGACACTCAGCTCAGGAGCAGGACACCAAATCTCTGCTGTGGGGATGTTCAGCTGGATCTCAGAACCAGGGAATTGTTAAGGTTAGAAAACACACCCAAATCACCACTACCATGTTCACTGTTAACCCTGTCCTCAAGTGCCTCCATAATTTTTTGAACACTTCCAGGAATGGTTGGTGACTGCCCTACCCTGCCTCAGATCCAATGCTTGACAACCTTTTCTGTGAAGAAATTTTCCCCAATTTTCCCTAAGATCCAATCTAAACCTCCCCTGGAGCTACTTGATGCTGTTTTATCTCTTCCTCTCAATATTTTAGGAATGTGAGATTCCTTGTGAGTAGCAAGGATCATATGCCTAAAACTGGGGTTTACTGCACCACTGCTGCAATAAGTGATACGAACTCATCATCTGCATCTTTGAATCATCACCACCTGTAACAATCAGGTGCCCACACCTTGACAGACACCACATGGGTGAGACCAGGAGAGAGCCCTGGTGTACATCAAAAAGCTGGAGTATCTCACACCTGGATGTGCCTGTGTTGGAAAATATACCAAGTTTAAAATTTTTGTCTCATAACTTTAGTCAGGTTTGTTCACTTTTGCCCCGGGGGAAGGGAACTGAAGTTTCTTTCCAAGACATTGTTCCACCAGGTGAGGCCTGATGGGCTTAACATCTCAGCAGGCTGGGGAGTGACTCAAAAGATACCCAGAACGATAACGACCATCAGCAGAACATCAGCAAACATCAACGACCATTGCTCCAGACACTGCCCCCCTGGCATGGTTGGCTACATCGACCATTGCTCCAGACACTGCCCCCCCGGCATGGTTGGCTACATCGGGTCCAGAGAAGGCTGCTAAGAACATCAAGGAGCAAAGACCTAATTAACATCAGGGGCAAAGATACCAGGGTCCAAGAGAAAACCAAATACTAAGAAATATGTAATTTGGAACCAATGAACATTAAACCAATGTATCTCTATGGGGTTTTGACTATATAAAGTTTAAGGGAAAATCCTGTAAAACTCATGTGTGATGGAATGATTTTCTCTGCACACACGGGCCGTGTGTGGAGGAAATTATTTGTTGCACATCTTGGCCAGAAAAAAAGAAATGCTTTGATTCTCTAACACCAAAAATGTTGTTGGAGGGTTTTTGTTTCTCTCGCAGTTTTTGGTGACACCTGGACTGCAAGAGGAGAGGAATTATTGCAAGTGAGAAGCACTGCAGGGAGATGGAGTGGCTTGGGCACAGCTTGCAAGTGGGGTGAACCCAAGAGTTTCTCAGCACTAAAGGCACAATGGTGGTTTCTGGTTTTGTTGGGTTAAGTAAAAGTGTGTCTTTTTTTAAAGACAAGTGTGATTACAAGAACATACTTGACTCAGATACTTATTTCTCCTCCTGACAAAAAAAAAAAAAGCAAAAAAAAAAAGCATAGAAAGACCAGAATACACAAAGGGCTCGCAATAACTGTGTTAACAACTGACAGCTCTTCTGCAGGTTTCAATATTACTTTGCAAATGGGGACTGTGCTTACCTGCCTGATTTACAACAAAATAAATGCACACCACATTTCCCTGCCCCTGGTGACTGAACTGTCCTTGCTTGATCTCCAGAAGTAGTTTGTCACATGAATTTACCTGTGGTACCTGTGCTTTAACACCCAGTGTTAGACGGGTTTGAAACACGGGAGGGAAATATGCTGCAGTTAATTGTTCCAACAAACAGCCACAGGCACCCCCAATGGAGGAGTGATTTAGGCTTAGAAATATCCGTCAACATTTAATAGCATTCCAAAGTGGAAGGGAGGTGGACGCTTTACCTGAGGAGGCTGTTCAGCCTGCAGGCACGTGCAGAAGCTATCTGGGGTTTGCAGAGCTGGCTGTAGCAGGGGGTGTTCAGGTACTCTGTGTACCTGATTTGCAAATGCAGTAAGAAAGGCTTTCCAAATGCTTTTTGAGTGAAGACATTTGTAGAAAAATCTGTTTAGTTTCAACTCCTTCCAAACAGGAATGATGGATTTTCTCATGTCTGCACAAAATCACAGCCCATGTCGTTCTCTGCAGCAGGTTAAAGCAATTCCCCTCCCTTAGTTTAAGTTTAATCAATTTTAATAATAAATGTTTAATAGCAAACTTAAACCAGGAAAACAGCCCTTGCCCCGATGAGCTGACAGTTTTATTGCCAATCTAAAGAGCAGAGTGAGCACCTTGGATTGACAGGGGATTGTGGAGGCTCTGAGCTGGGCAGGATTTCCCACACGGGACCCGAGGAGTAGGAGACCAAGCTGAGGTCACTCCATGCATTCCGAGGCCTGCAGTGCACCTGCAGCACCATGGAAATTACTCAGAATTTGAACAGAAGAATGAAGGAAGCTTGTGTTCCTGAGGATTTTGTCTTCTAACCTCTCCCTGCTCTGTCCCAGGTTCCTTAAGACCCCCACAGCACAATCAGAACACGGCAGGAGGAGCTGACCTGCACACCCGCCCTGGGATGGCTCCCCGTGTCCCATGGGCACAGCTCTCTGCATCCTGGTTTGGTCTTGCTTGTGCTGCCTGTGCCACCAGGGAAGTGTGAGCTGTCTCCTTACTGCCAGGCTGCTCCTGGAGAAAGTGGGACACGTGTGTTTGTTGGCCAGCTGGTCCCTGTCAGACACAATGTAAAACACAAGCGCTGACCCTGCTTTTCCTCTCTGGGCTCCACTTTAGGTCTCTCCCAGCTGCCAGCTTCTGTGAAACTTGTAGAAATCAAATGGTTTTGAGACTTCTCCTGTTCTTTCAAAGGGAGAAAAATTGCTGAAACCTTCTTATCAGGAAATAAGCCTAAAACCATCTCCAGAAAGCTCAGAGGTTGGACTGTCTGAAGCATCTTGCTCTGACTGCCCTCTGAAAGAGGGGACTCATATGAAAGCAGTAAATGAAATCCCCCTCTTCAGGGAAAGCCAGACATGAATATATAACCCAGGGTTCCTCCTCACAAACCTCAGATGACACCATGGTTTGCCTCAAAATCCCCATAAAACAGAACCTGGGTGCATCTGACCTATAAGTGCAAGATGTAGAGGCTGCACATGGTGGAAAGTTTCCCAGCTCTGCATCATTTTTTCCGTTACTTAATTCCAAACCAGATCATCCATTTAACGAGGCATCCCATGGTTTCAGTGTTTTATTTTGCACTGAGATTTTTGCACTGAGATTTTTATT
This sequence comes from Orthonyx spaldingii, assembly GCA_013397795.1. Taxonomy (NCBI): domain Eukaryota; kingdom Metazoa; phylum Chordata; class Aves; order Passeriformes; family Orthonychidae; genus Orthonyx; species Orthonyx spaldingii. Next base: position 165,414 of record VZTJ01000148.1, read on the forward strand.
TTAATTAATTTCATGGAAAATATAAATGCTTTAAGACAAAAAGCCTTCATTTTTCACATGGGAAATCTCATCCCAGAAGACATTTGCACATTTTTCTGGTACCATGCACAAACACCATAGAAAAGTCCTTTCCCTCTTGATGTGTTCGTCCCTGGAGAGACACAGATGTACAGAGACATCATCACAAGACTGACCTCTGAGGGTCTTTTTCTTGTACCAAGAGATAATGAGGAGAGAATGAATTTTTCAGGGATGGATGCAGCTGGGGGGGGGAGGCTAACAGAGGGATCTCACCCTCATTAATGTCTTTAGGAGGCAAACTCCACTGGGGTTCCATAGAAGTGGGACTGCTTTGTCAGCCTGGAACTTGTCTCCTCCCACAGCTCATCCTGAACTGCCAAGAACACCCTGGCACCTCCTCTCTCCAGCCTGTCCCTGGAATTACAGAGCCCTGTGAGGGACTCATTGGGATTGGTGTGGATCAACTGGGTTAATTCAGCTGCAATCCCCTGACAGAAACAAATCTATTTATTATTCATGTGGATATCACATGTATTACAGGAGATGCTCCATCGTAATTTAGCATTAGTTAAACAGCCATTTAGAGTGATCCTGGAGCATCTGCAGAAGGGGTGGTGGCTGCAGGACCCGAGGCCAGGGTGGAGGATGAAAAGTGCAGCTCAATCAACAAGGATCAATCTTAACATCCAGCACAGCGGCTGCTTCTCCCCAGCATGATCTCCACTGCCTCCTCATGCTATCCATGGAAACTATTCCCATCTTTTACATAAAGATTGGTTTAGATGGGAACGTTGTTTGAGAAATGACCACAGCAGCAGTTTTCACAAAGCCTTTTGGGAAAACTTGCCCCTTTTAATTAAAAAAAAAAAAAAAAAAAAAAAGAGGAAGAATCCCCAAACAGTAAGTGCTTCAAAGAAAAAAATGAATATATCAGGCTTATTTGACTGCTGTAACTCACCAGCAGCTCCTGACCAGAAGAGGACACAATGTGTTATGTTCTGTGAGATCCTGATCCCCAATCCAAACCCTAATTCCACCAGTATACCCACAGAAAAACACCAGTATTATGAACAGAAACTGCAGTTCTGAGCAGAATTCTGGTTCACATGTTCACAGTAACACCAAGAAATCTGGTGGCAAATGTCAGCTCCCATCCAAAGTCCCCTTCAGCTAAACCATCCCATTCCAGATGGCTGAGAGCCCCCCCCATCTCCCAAAACGTAATGCCATCCCCCGTTTAAGGTTGAACTGATGCCTCTCTGATATCCTGGTTCAGCTTTCACAAGTTCCTCCATCACTGGAGAACTGCTGAGGAGTTCACAGCTCTGCTGACACCACTTCACACGTGACAGAGCCACGAGCTGCTCTTCCAAAGCCTTGCAGGAGGCACTGGAAAGGATAGAGAGACTTTCCTGGATGTCTCAGCATTCACCATCCATTTCAGTGCCAGGGAGCAGTAGAGTGTGGTGCTGGAAGTTTAGATAATCAAGGGTTAAGCTTCTATTAATTCCTCCCACTGTTCATTAACTCTCCTCTGCAATTAATTTAGTCCTGCCTATGGCAAGTGCAGCAATGTTTTCTGGGCTGTTATTGAGCAACCCCATGTGAATCCTGTCCTATCCTATCCTGTTGTGTCCTCTCCTCCTGCTGTTCCAGAGCTCCAGCTCATCATTTTTTACTGAACTGGGAGAAATCTCCTGTCACGGAGCCCTTAAATCACCCCTCTCACAGTAATGCAGCTGAACCACCAGAGAGCATTTACTGGGGTTTATTTATTTTCTTCTCCTGGCCTAGGATTAATGTCCCTCAAGCCTTCAGGTGATCCTACAGTTTGAATCACTGTTATGGGATTCAGCCCCTTTCACAAAGAGAAGTCCTTGCACAACTCCTCTGCTGCATGAGCGTGGGATTTCAGAGAGCCTGGAAAACACGAATGGAACAAGAAACCAAAAAATGTCTAAATGGGTTACTTTGATTTTCTTCTTCCAATAATGTTAAAACCTTTAAAAAAGCAAAATAAGTTTTAATAATTTGTAATTTTAATTTTAACTTTTTAATTTCATGCCCATTTTAATATTACCTTTATATATCAGTTTTCATCACCATTGAAACAGCATCATGAAACCTCAATTTTATAGAGCAACTAGAACTTGGTCCTACTACAATTTCTAAAATTTTTGGACTTCCAGTGGTTTGGGGGTTTTGGGTTTTGGTTTGGGATTTTTTTTTTCATATAGGCAAGGAGGACAGACTCAGAACTATTGGTGTCCCTCAGGAAAAACTCCAATTCCCAAGGAACTCACACTGGAAGTGAGATCTGGACAACCTCTGGACTGACTGAAAGGAAAGCCTACGGACCTGCATGAGACAAGAGCCCGGAATCCCCTTCTCATGCAAGGTCAGGCCCATGTCGGGAAGTACCTGAGGAGGAGATGGAATTTGACTCAGTCTTTTTCACTTCTGATTTTCTTTTCAAATTTCGGTCTCTGAGGAAATCACGGAGCAGAACTGGCTCCTCTGACAGGAGCAGACAACTGAGCAGCTCCTTTTGCACATGAAAATCCCTGATGGCCCCATCCCCTTGGATGGGCTCCTGTATGGAAATCCAAGTGCAAATTAAACCTCCTTTCATCCATCTCACCCTGAGCAAGTATATTTGCATTTTCCATTACCTTTCACTCCTTCACTTCACGCTCCTTGCCTTAACACACAGGCTAAATCCTTCCTTCCATGGCACAACAGCAACAAATGATCAAAACAATTCAGCTCTTCTTCAAGTAATGCCATGTACTTGGTTGTAAATATTCATGGCTGGGTGGAAATTGGTTCTTGACAACCCTGAGCACAGTGGTGTCCACCTGCTGAAACCACTTTCAGTCTCTTTTACCTCCAAGGTGCGATTTTGTTTTCCTGGTGCAGGTCTCATACATTAATCCATGGCAGATGGAGTCAGACATGACCACCTCATCTACCTCATTTTCCCTCTTAGCTTGTTGAGTTTCTGGTGCCTAAAATGTTTCCTCATGGATTTCCACAGGTCGGGAAATCCCAACAAGCTTCTAGAGGGCCATTCAATTGCACTCATCCCTCAATAAAGTCAATCTATTTAAGTCTTTTCGTTATGACCTCTCAGCAGATGCAGGTGGCAAAACAGACACTGAGTTCCACAACCTTCACATTTAGCCACAGATCACAATTTCCTCCCTCAGGAAGATCTGAGTCCTCTATACTCCCAGCTCTCTCATAGCTGTGATCACTTTGTAAGCAAGAAAGTTTTCCATGGGTCTGTTTGCCCAAAGAGCTCTTCCTATGGAACGTTGCAGAGTCTCATTAGCCCAGTAGGCAGAATGCTTTTTGTATTTTTGAGTCCCATATACAGCTGGTGTAGCTGTGGCAGCAGCACAATCAGCTCACACCCACCTTATCATGATACCTTATCACCTTTATCCCCTGACCATGCCAATGGATGCAGAACTCACTGCATGGCCGACCTGAGCCTGGCTGGCACTCCAGGCATAAACTCCTGTGACAAATGCCTTTGGGAAGGCATAGGAGGAACCCCAGACCATGCATAGGAGGGACCCCAGACCATGCCAGAGGAGATGGAGATGCCTCGCATGACCCCCCCGTCCTGCCACTCCTCAGGAGCTGCCAGGCACATTTTCTGTCAGCAGGAGCTGAGTGATGGATTTGAGGGGGTTTATTCAGGGAATCTCCACTGTCTGCTTCTAAAGCAGATAGGGATTATTTCAGGAAATGGGAAAAGACAGGGGTTTTCTCCGAGAAACTGTGACGGACTCATTATGGAATCAGAGCTGTGAATGCCTTGATGCTCAGTGCAGACAGAGCTGTCAGCAACTCTGCATTTTAGGGCAATTTTTGTCCTTAGGTCAATAATGCAAACTTGAACTTGTGCACAGAGTTCATGGAGAGGAAGGTGATCGTCCTCCCAAACTGGCTTTCATTTCTCAGGAAGGCTGAGGGTGAACTGAGAACAAGAGCAGGTCAGAGACAGGCAGAGCTCCTCAGGGTTAGAGCTGTGGTTTCCAGCAAGTTTGATAACACCAAACTGTGTGACACACTGGAGGGAAGGGATGGGATCCAGAGGGACCTGGACAGGCTGGAGAAGTGGGAATGTGTGACCCTCACGAAGTGCATCAAGGCCAAGTGCAAGGTCTTGCAAGGCTGTTCAGCCTGGAGAAGAGAAGCTCCAGGAAGACTGAGCTCCTTTAGAGTCCCTTCCAGGGCCTAAAGGGGTCCAAGAGAGATGGAGAGGAACTTTGGACAAGGGCCTGCAGGGACAGGACAAGGGGGAATGGCTTTAATCTGAAAGACAGTAGGTTTGGATTAGATATTAGAAAAACATGCTTCCCTGGGAGGGTGGAGAGGCCCTGGTGCTGGGTGCCCAGAGAAGCTGTGGCTGCCCCTGGATCCCTGGAAGTGTCCAAGGTCAGGTTGGATGGGACTTGAGCAGCCTGGGATAGTGGAATGTGTCCCTGCCCATGGCAGGGAGTGGGACTGGATGATTTTAAGGTCCCTTCCAACCTAAACCATTCCAGGGCAGGAAGTGGGACTGGATGATTTTAAGGTCCCTTCCAACCTAAACCATTCCAGGGTTCTATGTTTCTATGAAAAAATTAGGTGCTGCAAAAGTAGCAAAAGGATTTAAGACCTAGCAGGTCTGCACCAGCTTTTTGTTATAGAATAATAACTCAGCTTGGAAGGGACCTCAAGAGGCCAGAGACCCTCACTGAATTCAGACCTGTTTTCTTGTTTAATCAAGTGGGAATTTCTCCTGTTTCACTTCATGACCACTGGTTTAGACTTTTACCTGTTTTTGTCCTTGGGGATCATGGGCATGGTGGTCAGAACCTCTCAAGAAGGGTTTAGATTAAACCCACAGTCACACCATGATTTTTCACAGGGCATCTCTGCACTTGGTCAGATAAGCACAAAGATCCTTCAAGAGGGGACATCTGGGAGGCTATTTATTATCTGCCAAGAAGACTCCAGGGGACACTTGCACGGGGGGTATGGAAGGAGACCAGGATAAGCGATGTTGTTCCACATTACCTCTCCAGCTGGAAACCAGGCTGGGTTTTTTATATATTCCTTGTCTTTCCTAGCCTTCACTTACAGCTTTGGGCATGACTAGATTAAGTCTGGTTCCTGCAGAGAGAGCACAAGTACATCTGAAAGCTTCCTGTAGTTCCACCCTCCACCCACTGCAGACAGAAAGCTGTACCCAGGAGAACTCATCCAAGGCCAGTTGTCAGGGAGACCCTGTGACATGAACTGTGTTTGTCACAGAGAGCCACGGGCGAAGGAGGCACCAGGACGTGGCGGCTGGAAGACATTTCTAGGATTTGTTCTCTGTTGTTGACAGCCTTGGCTCTCCATAGCTTTGGGCACTTCAGTTCTCAGTGCCTGTCTGGGAGAAAGGAGCTGAGGCACAAGAAGCTGCACTCAGAGATATTTCCATCACTAAGGAAAGCCTCACGCAATTCCCAGAACAATTCTGATAAAGCCTGGCAGCCCTCAAACATCTCCTTTATCCTTGGAACTCCAATGACACCCCCCTTGCTCAGCAGTGTTTCTCCAACCCAAGGGCAGATTTGCATTTTGCTCCAGCTCCAGCTGCTGTTTGGAGTGCAAATCCCTCAGCAGGTGGGGTGTGGAGGACAGAGGAGCTCTCACTTGGCCTCCTGATGAATAACTCTGATGAATGGGAATCACTCAGAAGTGAGGAGTGGTTCTTGCTCTTCTCCAAACCAAATGCCAGCTGCTCCAGCAAGAGAAGGCTCAGCCCACAGCTGGCTTTTACACACACAGATTCTTTGTCCTTCCTCTCCCAGGGCCCTCCTCGTGCCTCATCTCCCTCCTCACTCATCCCCGCTGCTCTCCAGCTGTCTCTGACACTTTGGCTCTGCCTGTTTCTGACATTTCCCACTTGTTTAAGTTATTCCCCATCCCAAAGCCCGAGTGAGAGAGGTCAACATGCCTGGCTAAGAAACAGCTCAAACCACATCCAAACACAGCCCTTTTCAAAGACCATTAAAGGAGGACTTTGTCACAGTTCTGGTCAGGTCTGCAGTCAGATCAGCATCCCAAATGTGGAGCACCAATGTCCCAAGTTAACAACCTACACATCATTTCTGCAGTTGCTCTCCTTTGGAGTTGTTTCACCTGGTGTTTATACTTCCAGAATTAAAGGATTTAAAAGTGGGTTGCCATGAAAAGGCCCCATTGAAGTTCCACAGCCTTCATTAGATTTTAACTCTATTAACCATTCCAACCCAGGAATGGTTTTTCATGAGCATTCATCCCAACTGGCATCCACCCATGAAACTTTCTGCAAGATTTAAAGCATTATCCTACCATTTTTTAATAAATAAATACAAACCCCATCAGTGTCACAGGGAACTACCACATCCATAAATCCTTACAGGACAGAGAAATTTAATCCAGAAAAGCACTGGGTTGCATTTCCCAAGGGCAGGGTTTGCCAGATACCTGAGCCAGGAGCAATTCATCTCTTTTAGACACCCAACAAGACACCACCAGCAGGAAAACAATAACCCTGCACTCCCTCTGTGCCTGGGCCCACACCCAGACCCTCAACAGCACCTGCAAAATTGAGATATTCCAGTGCAGACTGGGAAGGCTGCACAGACACCTGATTTCCTACTGGAAGAACAGCCTGTTTGTGTAAAAGTTACCACTGAATTGCACATCTCATTATTGCACATCTCATTATGGCAGATCTCATTATGGCATCTCAGATTCTGGAGCAAACTTTGAAAAAAGTCATGACTCTCCAGAAAAATTGTTAAATAGAAATGTAATGATTTTCTGAATCAAGTACCCACTATCCTGACTTTTTTTCTTGAAGAAAGTGAAAGTTGCATAACAGGAGATGAGAATGGACTAGCTAGTCTAAAAAGCCCAAGCTGTTCACTAAACATTGGCCTGATGAAAGAAAGGCAGAAAAAACATGTATAGAGAAAGCCAGATAGATTGACAGAAACTCGTGTCTTAAAATAGCAATATTCACATGAGATACACTCCATTATGTGGACCCCGTCTGTCAGAAGAATGTATATTGAAAATAAATGAGTTCTATCCTTCAATTTATGGCCACTGGCAATAAATAGACACCCGATGAGGCAGAGCAGGCACAAGGGAAGAGTTTGTGTTACCAGGAATGATTCGATGTGTGAGGAAGCACAGCCCAAGCCCAACATTGCATTTAGCAAACGACCCGATTTAGGAACGCATTCCCACCCCAGACACCCAGAACAGACACCCGGAACAGACACCCGGAACATCTCCCAGAGCCACGGCTGGGCTGTGCTGAGCAGGGCTGGGCTGTTGAGGAGCATTTCTCAGCAAGGGGGGACTGAGGAATCCCATTCCCCTGCTGCTCATATCCACTCCCAGGCCATCCCATCCCTCACTCTGTGTTTGCCCCATGGGCTGAAAGGGTTTTCAGAGGTTTTCTCCCTGTTGCCCACCACATTTGTTGGGTCACACACAAAATCCTCCTGCAAGGCTCCCCTGCCACTGCCCAGCTCATCCCAGGCTGGAACAGTGAAGGACCAGGAGCCACACCAGCAGCCCCAGGAAGGAGGCTTTGCGCCACACACCCACAGAGACTCCCAGAACATCACAGTGGTGTGGCGAGGGCTGATGAACCTCAGCTTTGCCAGGTTCAGCAGCAGTGGGATGGGAAGACCTTGATATCACGTCAAGCAGCAGGAGCACAGCTCCTCCAGGAAAATGCCATCTGTGAGGTCATTTCCAACCAGGACCTTCTGGGGGGAGCAATGCAGAAAACAAGGAGGGGATTTCCTTGGCTGCTGCTGTTATCAGGCTTTCCTCCTCCAAATACTCCAAGAGAATGGCTTTGCTAAAGCGCGTTCTGCCAATTTTCTTCACTGCTTTACCTACAGCAGAGTTCTGCATTATCTTCTCTGCTGTTCTGTGTGTGACAATGCCAGCACAGGATCAGCATATCCTGCTAAGACCTGGCTGTTTCCTTTGGCGTATCTCTGCAGAAAAGCTATGGCGCTCACTTCTGTGAGCAGACCTTAATATGGGAAATGTTATCTGAGACGCATTAGGGGGAGAAGGAACAGAAGTGTAGGGAAAGCACAGCTCAAATCCTGTTAATAAAGCAGTGACAGAGGATTTAAGCAGGGCAGTGGAGGATGAAGGAATAGTCATGTTCTCAAAGTGCCAGGATGCTGCCATTGCAGCTCCTGCTGTCCATGCAGCACTGTGGACTTTACCCAGGACACCCTGCACACAGCACCCCCTATGCACCAGAAAGCAGAGCTGACCAGACGCAGCACAGCACTGACTCCTTCAGCAGCACCTTATTGCAGAGTTCCTGTTTGGTGCAGCCTCCTGCTGCAAAGCTCCTGCCTCCTCTGCTCCCAGCTGCCAGAATTTGGGGAGTGTAGATCAAAACCTTGTCGTTCTTCACCCTGCTGACATATTGCAGAACTGCCGTGGGATTTACACCCTGCTTCCCTTCAGGAAACAAATCAGACTTCAGTGCTGACTCTTCTCCAGCGGCTGCTGCAGTGGGATGGATGTGATGTCACTGAGCCTGTGTGCAGCTGCAACAGGTTGGTGGTGATTAAATGCAAAATTCATCCAGGACATGAGGTTCTGATTCAGCCTGGAGGCAGCTCACAGACCTTTACAGCATTCTCCCTGTGGAAACACCTACTCATCCTTCAAACAGACATTTTTTGCTGCCTTTTATCTCCGAGAGGTAAAATCTGGAAGAAAAACAGGGTTATGGTGTCCCTGTTGAGTGCTGCTTCCTGAATTTCCGTAACCTGGGGGATTACCTGAAGTCAGTGAGACTGAAGCCCTGCCTCTGTGAGAGACAGTGTTGTCTTCTGGCTCAGGTAGGAGCTGCTTTGCAGAATGGGCTGAAGTATTGCACTCAATCTCTCACTTTGACAAGGACAAGTGCTGTCAGTCCATAATATCCTGTCTCTTTCTAGCTGGCTCTGATCTGTTTTACAGGAGCATTTATTTGGCAGACAGGGAATGTTTGTCTTTCTGGAAACTACAGTATCCCCCACGGAAAAAAAAAATTTAAAAAACCCAATTTTTAAAAATTGTTTCCGAAGCAATTGCCTCAAAAACTCAATAGCCAGGGGTGACATCCTGCTGGGTCCCGGGAGGCTGCCAAGAGCTCCTGACTTCTCAGAGAACAAGACCTGCTTTTAAAGTCCTTTTTTAAGCCCTGCAGGTGCTTTGAAAGTGCTAGTTGCTCCCCGGCTTTGAGGTTTTTGCATTTGGCTGGTTCTTATTTCATTCTTGGCAAGTCCACAGGCAGAATACCTCCTGCTCCCCACACTTTGCTACAGTCAAGGGAGGTCTGTCCATCCTCCTGGGATCTGACCTCACTCCCCAACTCTTCTGTCTCCTGGACGTTTGCATCTGTTTCTCCTTTCCTTTTTTATCCCATTCTCCAGACTTGCTCTCACATGGCTTTTCTTTAGCAAGCTCCTCTCCTTGGGACATGGTTGACGCCTTCCTTCAACTTGGATGACCCAACCCCTGCTCAGACACGCCCAGGGAGCAGAAACAAGGGAATAGTTTGCCTGGATATCCAGTTGGAAATGGGCACAGCATCAGAGTTATGCACAGGCAATAACTGAAGCATAAAATTCTATGCTCTTGCTCAGAGGTTTAAAGAGAGCACAGTCCAGGGGGTGGCAGTCACTTTGGAGCTGGAGTCAGTTGGACTCATTTGCTGGGAGATCCAAAGCAGCAGAGACAGAAAATATTCCCTTCTCCCAAAAAGAGACAAAGATTCTGCTGACGAACCAGGCAATCACAAACCCTGCCCAGGACCTGCTCTCCACAGAACGCACCATAATGAGCAGAACAAGCAGCATTCCCAAGAAACAACCACCTGAAACCTGTAACATTCCTGACTCCAGGATCACAGAGCCAAGGCACTGCCCAGCATGGCCTGAGAGCACAGTGGGACTTAGCACAGACTCCAGCACCTCCAGCTTGGCCAGGATGGGGCTCAGCCCCCTCTGCAGCCCCTTGCCCAGCCCCTCCACCTGCCCCAGCAGCACACAGGGGCATCACTTCATCCAGACAACCTCCTTGCTACTTTTATTTTACACTGACACATTTACCACCACAGCACTCAGGCCAGCCTGCACTGCCATCAGGGTGCCAGCCAGAAGCTGGAAACTGAGCAGCAGCTTCTTCCCTCAGGATGCTCAAGTACCCAGCTCGCTCCACCTCCCCCCATCTCAGAGCAGACCGGGATCAGAGCTCAGCCTTCTTGCTTTTCCTCTCCTTCTCTTCCCCCCCTCCCCTTTCCTCTAACACAGCACAGGAAGGACACAGCACCAGGCAGGTACCCAGCTGCTGCCCACACTCCGCAGCAAACCAGGATTTATGAGCCTCAAACACCAGGAACAAGCAGAAAAATTTCCTCTTCCACAGTTCCAGCAAAGCTGCAAAGACCTGGAGAAATCAGCTGGAGAGCGCTCAGACCAGCCCCAAGCACCAGCCCTTCTTGCTAGCTCTGTCCAGCCCTCTCTGCTTCCTTCAGCTGGCTAACATCCACTGGCCATGGAAGACACCCCCAGGCCCCCTGTGATGCTCAGCAGGACTGACCCATCTGACCCATCTGACCCCAAGCAGCCACTTGGGAGCCGTGGGCCTTTTGCAGGATGGAGGCTGGACCTGCTACAAGCCCCATGCAGGTCTGGCCCCACAAAACCCTGCCTAGGACTCCAACAAACTTCAGCTCAACAGGCTTCCTCCTGCTTCTCCTCTGCCATGCCAGAGCCTCGCTGCCACTGCCTCATCACACCAGGCTCACATGGCTTGGCCAGTGAGCTCCAGTGGTCCTGCAACACCACAGTCCACACACCCAGAGAAGAGAAAAGCAGAGTGTCTGCTCATACTCACGGTTTTGAAGTCCTTGAGGTTGCACTCCTGGCCTCTGAACTTGCAGTACAGCATCATATCCTTCAGGTCATGGCCAACCCGTGCCAGGAACTCCTGCATGCTGAAAACTTTGGGTTTATACTGCTTAAAGTTGGCCTTTTCTTGGAGGACGGCTAAGACAGCAGGGTCAGCCAGGTGAGGGTTGGGGATCTGCAGGTTGACGTCCAGCAGAGCCAGGAGCTCCCCGGCGTGGTACAGGTCATTGGTGGTGAGCCGGGAGAAGCGGAACTCATTGAGGTTACAGATGGTGACAGCGGGGAACACCAGGCTGTTTGCCACCACCTCGTCCACTTTGGTCACGTGCTGGTAGGAGAAGTAAAAAGCCACCCTGTCCGAGCTCTCCACCAGGAGGAGACCCAGCGAGCCCACAAAGGCCAAGGTCCAGAGCAGGCGCCGGATGGTCACCGGCCCGTAGACGAAGACGTGGCGGATCCCGTGGAGCGTGGTGGTGTTGGCAAAAATCTGGATGCTGGAAGGCTGCAGGCTGCCCATGCTGCCCTCGCTGGTGCTGTCCTTCAGATCCATAGTTCAGTCAAATCCTGGTACTATTTTTGGGTCAGTCTGGAGCCAGAACTGGGATTTGGATCTCTCCCCTGTCCTCTTCAGAGTAATTAAACCCTTTTAGGGGCAGGTGAGGGAAGCAGAGTGAGACTGGCTGCTGCGAGTTTATCCCACGAGCTCAGCAGTAGCTTCGTCAGGGTAAATATTTATATAAAATCCATTCAAACTCTCGCTCTTGATTTCCTCGGTGCGATAAGGAGGGCTGGTTTTATTTAGGGAGACACCAAGGTGATGTGGAAGAGATGTGGGTGGGCAGCGAAAGCTGAGCCAATGGCAATAAAGTCCTCCCCCTGCATACACACACAGGCACACACGCGCCGCCGAGGGGAGCTGAGATTAAGGGAGCGAGCCTAAAACAAGTGGAGGCAGCTCACAGGCTGTTAACTAGTGCGGAAAGCCGAGGATGCTGCTTCCCCGATGTCTTCAGCTCGACCGGGAGATGCTTCCCGAGCCCCGAGGATGGAACTGCAGGATTTAGGCATCCCTCCTCCTCCCACCTCTCCATTTTGGGCAGAAAATACCACCCTGAAAACCCAGCCTGGGCTGCCGATGTGATTTCCAAGGGAAAGGTGGGCAGCTAATTCAGCGGGAGAAATAGGAGAGGAAAAGGGAGAGGGAAAATGAAACGCTAAAAAATAAAAGGAAAGGCTGAAAAATAAAAGAAAGGGGAGTGATTGCTGCTCAGCTCCGTGCACGCACACACGCAGATGAGAAAGCAGCGGCATGAACCCGCTTCTCCTCACACAGCAGCTCCGAGGAAAATCCAGGCAGGGTAAGACCCGGGGAGCAATAGCGGAGGGGATGCAGCATCTCTCGTCTCCTCTCTGTCTGTCTCAGAGCTTCCCTTCCTGGCAGGACTTTCAGGGAGAAGCGCTGGGAGCCGTGAGTCACACCTGGATCTGGAGCCCCGCAGCAGGGCAGGGAGAGGGGGCTGCGATCCGAGACCTCCAGCTCCAGCCTGGGCTGAGTCTGGCTGTGGCTGCACCTCGGCAGGGCCAGGGGTGCTGTACCCAGCAGCTCCTGGACCCCCCAGCTCAGCTCCCGAGGCTCGGAAGGCTCTGAACCAACAGGATCTCCAGATGTTCTGTTTGCCGCTGGAAGGCCGCTGTGACGGTTGTTTGGGGAAGGCGCTCCCAGATGCGCATTCAGCCGGGAGATTGGGAAGGAGCAGGGGGTGAAGGGGAGGAAAATTGGGCACAGTTTCCTGCCCAAGAGATGCTGCAGATCCTGTGACGATGCCTCAGTACAGGAGAGCATCCGTGATGCCACTGCAGGAGTGGGAATGAGGGGGATCCATACCAGTGGTGTGAGGTGCTGGGTCTGAGCAGGGCTCCATGAACAGCAGGGGTTTTGCTTGCTTTTTTCCAGATCCAGAATTGAACCCCAGGATTTCTTTCTCTGTACAGCACCCAGCCCTACAGCAGATGAGGGTCCCAGGGCATGGAAGCACCCAGGAGGTGACTTTCCCAGCTGGGATGAGGTGGGAGCAGAGGGTCGAAGCACAGGCAGAGCCTGTCACAGTCTGCAGGACAATGCCTCATGACTCTCAGCCACCTTAAAAGATTATATGGGATAAAATGAGCCCAGTTTCTGAATTTAGAATCCCGAGTGCTGTTACCATGACAGCAGACCCTTTGCACCATTTGGCCCCTTCATCTTTCAGGTGCTTGACTTCACCGATGGACACCCAGGACTCTTGTCCCCAGGCCATGAGCCACCCTGTCCTCCCTGATGATTTTCACCCAGAGGTAAGATCATTTCAGCTTTGCTGTCTCCACATTTGGCCTTGGCAGCCAAAGGCAAGCCCAGCTGTGGCATCCACCAGCATGGATGTTCCTACAGGAGTATCTCTCAGGCTGAGCTACTCATCCCAGCCCTGCTACAACACTACTCTCTCCATTTTACACTTGGGAATCTGAGGCAAAGAGAGGACAAAGGACTTGGGACCCCTGAACTGGATTTCCCAGGAGGACTTTTCAGCATACCAGGTTGCTGCCCTGAGACTGAGCCCTCCTTCTGTAGCCAGAAGGCTCCAGCACTGTGTTCTCATGGATGGCTGGGGTGCAGATGGAGCAGGAGCTGCCTCCAGAGTCTGGTTTCCTCTTGTACAAATCCACATCAGCCCTGAAATGTAAAATATGGTCCCTCCTCCTGCATCTCTGCCTGTGAGTGAAGCCAGGCTCTGCATATAGTCCATTGGTGGCTAAACAGAGCTGTGTTCCTTCTGCATTATACAGAAATTCAGCCAAGGAGAGAGGCACAAACCTCCTGCATCTCGTGCTGCCCTTTCCAGGAGGGTGAGAAAGGCAGAGCTGAGCACACCCAAAGAAGCTGTGGCCCATAATTAAAGCAGCTGAGGACAGAGTGGCCACAGCACCCTTACTCCTGTCTCCAGACCTCGCTGCCTATCTCTCCTTGTGCTCACCACCCCATCATGGTCAGGGAAAAGACCCTTCCCCTCTAAAAATTTCTTGGCAGGAATGGGTTCTCTTTCCTACCCATTCCCAGCCCATCTGCAAATCCCCCTCCCTTCCCCACACCTGCACTGGCCGGCCCGGTGTGTTAGTGCTTTCATTTGTTCCCCGTTAATGCTTTCATTTGTTCCCCGTGCATGCTGCCTATGCAATCCCTTTGCTGTAATTCACACTATAAACCATCTGCTGCCTTTTATGGTTGAACTGTGTGGGGAGCTTTGGCTGCAGCCCAGAGGGAACAGCCCCGTGCCCAGCAGAGCTGCCTGGCACCGGCTCTGCTGCTCACGGGAATGGGCACAAACCAGTGAGACAAATCATGGAATGGATTGGGTGGAGTCATCTCATTCTACCCCCTGCCATGGGCAGGGACATCTTGCACTGTCCCAGGCTGCTCCAAGCCCTGTCCAATCTGGCCTTGGGCACTTCCAGGGATCATGGGACAGCCACAGCTTCTCTGGGCACTGTCACACTCCGGGGAGGGCTGGTGGCTCAGGCTGTGCCCAAGAGCTGCCATCAACCACGATGTCCTGGGAGCCAAGGAAAGTAGTGCCTGGGGATGGGCTGTGGAATAACACCAGCGAGGGTAGGGGACATGGCATGCAACGGCTGGTGAGGGCTGATGACCCCTGTGACCACCCCTGCGAACAACCCCCTGAGGGGACACGCGGCGGGAGGACAAGGCAACTTCGCTGGTCCCATAACCCCCCTGAGGTGGCAGAGCCCAGCTAAGGACACCTGCACTGGGCAACGCCCAGGGGATGCGCAGCATCCCTGGCAGGTGGGGGAGTTGCTGGGGGAGCTCAGAGCCCAGTCTCGGTCCCTGGATGGTCCTTGCAGAACGTGCTGCTCCAAATCTACTTCAGCAGATGAGCCAGGCAGGGCCAGAAGACATATCCCTGAGGAAAATCCCCCTTTCCCCCCTTTGCAGAGATGGAGGGAAGTGGAAAGGGCCAGGCTGGCTGAGGGACATGGGAGCAGAGCCCTCTCTCCTTTGCGCAGCCTGTGCCTGCCCTCTTGTGTCTCCAGCACTTTCTGCAGTGCTCAGGATCCCACTCCGAAACTCCAGGAAATGGGTCTGTTCGAGGAAGAAAAAGGGATGAAGGGTCCCGACCTGTGTGAACCCCTCTGCTTCCACAGCCTCACCTAAGCCCTCCCGGAAGCACAGCCCAGGTAAAGGGTTTGCAATGAGAAAAGCAGACCCGATCTCACAGACAGAGCAATGGGATGTTTTACAGAGAAAAGGAGGTGCTTTGGTCCCCCATGTGACTCAGCACATGACCCCCACTGCCCTGGGCCAGAGCCCTCTCCTTACCCTGGAAATCACTGTGTTTTCTGCCAGTTCATTGCTTTGATGTTTCCCTCTGGGCTTGAAGAGAAAAAGGATTAAAAACAAAAAAAGAAAAGAAAAAGCAATGATGGCTGCAGTCCAGGGAAGAGGTTTGTTTGAAAATCACAGAATCATTTAGATTGGAAAAGTCCTCTGAGCCCATTGAGTCCAACTGAGTTAACCCAGCAGTGCCAAGGCCACCCCTGACCATGTCCCCAGGTGCCACATCCACACGGCTTTTAAACCCTCCAGGCATGGGGACTCCAGCCCTGCCCTGGGCAGCTGTGCCAGGGCTGGGCCACCCTTTCTATGAAGAAATTTTCCCTAATATCCAATCCAAACTTCCCCTGGCCCAGCCTGAGGCCGTTCCCTCTCCTCCTGTCCCTGTGCCTGGGAGCAGAGCCCGCCCCCCCCCCCGGCTGCCCCCTCCTGTCAGGAAGTTGTGCAGAGCCAGAAGGGCCCCCCTGAGCCTCCTTTTCTCCAGGATAAACATTCCCGGCTCCCTCAGCTGCTCCAGATCCTTCCCTGGCCCAGCTGCAGATCATTCTGTGGTTGCATTGAGCACTAGGGAAGTGTCCCATCAATGTCCCACTGGGATTTCAGTTTCACAGGATGCTGCTTTTGCCATGGGCTTTGAAGAAAAAGAGGACAACAGGCACTTGGAAGGCAAGTCAGGGAGCATTGGGCCAACAACAATGACTCCAGGAAGAAGGACTTTGTTTAAGTTAATCGTGATCTATGTGATAAGCATCAGCTATGTT
>VZTJ01000149.1:0-12789 GCA_013397795.1 Orthonyx spaldingii
TCATTAGTTTCAATGTCCATGGCGTCAAAAACCTCCCTAATGTAAACCTCCCATCTTCTGTTAGGATCCAGCCTACCTAAGCACAATTCCTGAAGGTATTCTAATAAGGTATTTGATATTGTTTAATTTCATATGGTCATGAACTTTCATAAGAGATGAGTATATATAAGCCTGGAGTTGAAGGAGAACCACACAAACGTGAAGATCACATATTAAGTCTCTCCTCTGTAGTGTGAGTGTAATATGGGAAATGGGAGCATTGGAAAGTATTTGTAGAAGAAAGGGATTGCATTGTTCTACATTGTAATTTTTCCATTTTTCAGAAAGTTATCAGAAAATGCTTCCTTTGCTTTTCCTTAGATGCGTGATGACTCAACAAAACCTGAAACTCTGCTATCTTCAGCATTGTTTAAAGATGTGATACACAAGGAACATGTCAGCATGAGGAAGACACTAGATGCAGAACATAAACTGAGCACAAAAGGGCTGAAAACATTTTTCTGTGCCTCTTTCCAAAAGTAAGCAAGGAAGTGCTTACAAGGTACCTATTATGGGGTGTCAGCAGGTCAATTATACCTGAAGGGAGGGTGAAAGGAAGACATAACCAGGTTCTTTCCAGTGGTGCCCAGTGACAGGATAAATTGATACACAGAGGAGGTTCCCTCTGAACATCAGGAAACACCTTTTTACTCTGAGGGTAACTAAGCACTGAACAAGTTGCCCAGGGAGGTTGTGGAGTTTCCAGTCTTGCAGATACTCAAAAGATGTCTGGACATGGTCCTGGGCAACTGTCTGTAAGTGGCTCTGTTTGAGCAGGGAATGTGGACCAGATCACCTCCAGAAGTCCCTTCCAAATTCAAACATTCTATGATTCTGTGACAAATAAGATGGAAAACTGTTTCTTAAATCTGCATTTGAAAGTCTTGGCTTGGTGGAGCAAGTTAGAAATAATTTCACTGCAGTCAATGAAATACATGGGGAAGAAAAGGTCAGAACCAGGCTGTAGGTTGTTGTTCCATTATGTTAGATTGGTAGCCAGGTTAAAAAAAAATTGTAAAGCAATTGCTTGAATAAATGATCAATGCTATTTGCAAGATATTTGCATGTTTTAAAGTCTACAGATATCATTAATGCATAAAATTGGTTTCTTCCTCTTTTATCAATGATAGTGTTGGAAGATGTGTACTGGGAGACAGTTCACTCCACCAAGAAAAATACAGAATCTTCTCTGGTGCTGTTTATCTCCTGTTATTCTTCTCTGGTGCTATTTATCTCCTATGATATTTATAACAAAGGCACCTATTTCTATCCTAAGGAGCTGAATTCCACTAGAACTAGAAATGGCACACACCTGAGCTAACAGATCACCCTTTTCTGCACAGCAGCTGTGTAGTCACCACAGATTA
This sequence comes from Orthonyx spaldingii, assembly GCA_013397795.1. Lineage (NCBI taxonomy): Eukaryota > Metazoa > Chordata > Aves > Passeriformes > Orthonychidae > Orthonyx > Orthonyx spaldingii. The sequence continues at coordinate 1,407 of VZTJ01000149.1, forward strand.
CTTCTGCACCACTCCAGGACTGATTGAGCAATGCTGCCCAGAGACCACTGACATCCATGAGGACAGGTGGAGTATGCACTGAGACAAGGATTTTAACCTATGCACTGAGACAAGGATTTAGTCCCAAATGCTGATTTTATTTTCTTGACTTTTAACTAGGCTTGTTTGACCTTCTGTGTCTAAAGAATTTGAATAAACATCTTTTCTGTAGGAGCTATATACCCTCTGCACATCTGACAGCACAGTTTTACTGCAAATGTTTCCATCTCCTTTTAAAAACAGGTCATTTGTCTAGTTGAATCAGACTTATATAAGACACAGTTTACCGGGGTAGCAAATGTGCATTAGCACTCTTTTATTAATGAGGTCTAGACAATGGTACTCAACAATTCTTTCTGCCGTTCTTCCAGAGAACTGAAAACAGGCAACGGGTTTAAAACAACTTTCTAATCAAGTTGTACCTCATTAATAGGGGTTTTTTTAAGCTTTTGTAGTGAGACTGCTTAAAAGTACACTTTAATTAACTCCAGTTTATTCCTGGTTACTTTTCTCTTACTTTGATTTAGAACAAAGATTGTGTGAGCTGATGATCACAAACAGGAAGTTTCTTTTCTTACAACTTTTTAAACAAATATACAAACAAACAAAAATAGATTTTTTACTTTAAAAACCCATGTCTTTCTAGTAATATTTTCATTATGAATGAATTTACATAAAATAGAAATATTTATATGTACAATTATTTACATATGGATATATTAGCCAGACACATTTTAGTAATGAAATAAGCTACAGTACACACCAGGACACATGGACAGAAACAGCAACCTAGCAAATGTAAATACTAGATAATATTCTTATCAGAAATCAGAAATATGTAATTAGATCCACATTTTTATAAAATCTCAGACTTTCAATGGGAAATGGAAATAGGTTTTAGCTCTGTGGGTAAAAATTTACCAGTCTTAATAATGAATATTTTAAGCATAAAATAGTTTTCTGCTGAAAAAAAATCTAAACAGGGCTTTAAGAAAGAAAACTGTCAAACAAACATGACAGAAATGGTTCCTATAATAAAGGAAGATAGGAAAGGAAGATCCTATAGTAAAGTAATAGGTCAAGCCACAGCTGAGAACTGACTGTACCTGAAAAAATGTCAGTGGCAAGGAAATCACAGAAATCAGGGAGGTGATAGAATGCCAAATAAGTTAAGGTAGACATAGTACAGTCTGCCCAGGAGATTTGCACTGAATAAACAGCCTGTATGCAAACAACTCAACACACAAGAATTAGTGGAAGAACATGGCAGTTGACCAGGCTCTGGCCTGGGATCAACCTTCTTTTCTGTCACTGAAAGATTTGGACTGGCTCATATGATATGGCTTCTCTAGGAATGCAGGGACAGCTCCAGTGAGGATCCAAGGAACAGCTTTCTTATAGAGCCAGTGCACAACCCAAGGGCACTACCACCTCTAACAACCTTAATCATGTTGAAATGCACCCCAATTTGAATCAGATCAATACCTGAATTAGGCCAGAAAAATCAGGTGTTACCCTAAGTGACTGAGCATGAAGCAGTTGTGGGTTTGGGTTCCTTTCCCGCTCCATAAGGAAACTCTGAACAACACTAACCCTAAGCATATAATAAAAGCTCTTTCACCCAGTCCAGTGTGACTGCCTTTCAGTCAGAACAGCCCATAAAAGGCATATTGCTACAGGCTTAGGCAGATAAGGGTCCATCCATTTTTGTGATGATTTTGATATTTCCAAACGAAGTTTCTACCAACTACCATTGAGCATTTAACAATTCTGAGGGCTGGATTCCTGCCTAGTGGAGACTCTTGCAACCAGGGAGCCAGGATAATTTAGGAACCCCACGAGTGCAGCCAGCCTCCAGGATCCTGAGAACCTGGGGAAAAAATCAATCCCAGGAACCAGGAAGGTCTAGGCAGATTTTCACAAATAATTTTGTTTCCTTCAATTTCCAGCAAAACCAGTTCTCAGTTGAAATACTCTCATTTGACTACATGATTTGGGTCAGTATTTCAGCTGAGTCTACCTGAACAGTTTTCATCTGTACCTTCTAAAAAGACCCATAAAGAATTGGTGTCAGTCCCATCCCTCAATGTCTAGACAACTTGGATCCATCTCTATAGAAGTCAAAGAACCAGACTCAGAAAGGTAGTGAGTTTCATTAAAGCTCTATTTTCTAGTAAACAAATAAAAGATTTGCTTTTTGTTGTTTCTAACAAGTGAAATAGGGAATAAATGTTTTTCCCTCGTAGCTCCAGAAATTTGAAACAAGTCCAACAGCTTCTCTATTGAATTTACACAAGCAGCAGCTCTAAGCTCATAAAAATATATCACTGTGAAGCCTACAAATATGGCTTCATTTTATTGCTCTTACAACAATAATTTGAAGCAATAAATATTTTACAGTGAACTTGTATTCTGTCTGCAACACAGGTCATCTAATATCCTCGGACTTCACTCTGTGTTTGGAACTCAAGTTTCATAACCCACTTGGTCTGTGCCTGGAAATTCTAATGGTGTTACTGGCAGTTACATGCAACAAAGACAAACACAGACAAGCCCACGTTACACATGAATGGCATGTGATGAAAGCCTGGATCACGCTTTCTTTTTCTTTGTTAAATGTACTTTGCCCTGCAAGGTCAGTTGATTTCCATGGAATCACTTGCAAACTTAGCACTTTGAATCACAGTGCCACAGTTGAGCTTTAAGGTTTAGAGGCCACCACAGAAAAAAAACCCCAAAGTCTTTTAAAAGCAAGTGGCCTTCAAGGAACACAGTCATGCTGGATATCATCTGGTAGGTGAAAGCATTCAGCCTTGAACTCTGTGTCTAATAAAGGCAACAAAGCATCTGTGTGTCTGGACATGTTCTTTTCATCTAAGGTACTCACATCCCTACTGGAGCTATCACAAGCACCTTGAAGATTTTTTAGTGTTAAGAGCAATCACAGATTGTTCTAGGCTTCTAGTCCATTTAGTGATGTTACATAAGAAAAGAGCCTGCAGTCAAAAGGAATTTTTCCTGTAGCAGAAACCGAGGGGACAGATGACCACACAATGGGTGCCAGTCTTGGCTCTGAGCAGGTAAACCCTTCACACTGTCTGTGGGAAGGATGGCTCCAAAGTGTCCCATCACTTCCTATTGCTTCTGAAAACTCATGGTATGATTCATCTCCTGCTGATTGTGTGAAAGAAAAGTGGGCCATGGCCTTACCTCTCTTTAATCCCTTTAAAGCCAGCAGACATGCCAGACAGCTGCAGTGCTATCAGGCTCTGTCTGGGAGTGAGCTGTGTACAGCACACACTTTTGATTCCCTATTCCCTGCCCATGTCACACACTAAAGGATGGATAAAGCCTAGTCCTCAACAATATACTGCAGTACTAGAAGAAATATGTGTGTATTACATCATGCAGGTTTTCATTTGAGTTGCAGAGTACAAATTCAGCAGAAAGTTGTTTCTTCACCTAAGCGAGAAAGCCAGTAGAGAACATTCAGAGTATGCAGATTAGTTCTGGCCTATTACTATTAAGTCCTCACAGACCATGTAACATTGGCACAACAAGGATTTGCTTCTAAAGAAAGCAACAGATATACACACACACAAAAATACCAAACCCAAAATGAACCAAACAAAACAAACAAACAAACAAACGGATCAAACAAACAAAAACAAAAACCCCATCTGGTATAATATATTCCATCAGGTAGCAGGTACAGAAAAACAAATAGGTGCAGAAAGAATGCAGAACAGTTCTTTCAATCACAGCAATGCCCTCCAAAAACTGAGATGGAAACTGTCATTCTGAAGATCACAAATATCTATCATGAATATCTTTCTCTTAAAATAACCTGAGGCCAATCATTCCTAATTCAGAGTAGCCTGAAAACTGAGCAACGAACTAACTTTTCTTATAGAGACCTTCTGGCTATTTCTTTACATTTGTACATAGCTGTGAGTACAAAAAAAAAGCTCTCAGGCTGAAGGTATAATAAACCCAAATAATACAAGAGGCTTTTTGACATTGAGAGATGTCTGCAATCGCAAGTCTGGAAGCATAATAATGCTTGAATGGGAAGGTAACCTGTTGTTTACACTGCCTCCTTTCACCATCTTCAGGATTTTTTCTGGATTTGAAATTGCACAACAGGGCTCAGATGCATGGACTGCTGTCACCTGCTCTGAGTGAAAGGGTCTGTGTGCTGCCAGCAATTTCCAATGGATATAACAGCATTTGACTTTTCCCCTCTGATTTGGCTACATGCCACTGAAAATATGGATCCTAACCTTTTCTCACCAGCTCCCTGCCACAAGGGAGTCTTCCCAGGGCAGCTTGCATGAAACCAACAGGAAACTATTCTCTTTGCTGGTGGTTTTCCCCTGCTTTAGGAAACTCAGCTGCCTAAGGAATGAGTCCAGCAGGAGTAAGGTAAGGATGGGGAAAGAAATGTACCTGCCTTTTCAGCACCTGCAAGCTCTGCTGCCTTTGCAGGGCTCTGCCAGACTTAGGATGTCACCCAGAAAAAAGGGTGGGAAATCCTGTGCAGCTGCAACTCCCCTGGACTCACACAGCTGTTTGGGAAGATGACATTGCAAAAATTATCTTTTTGTACCTATCCCCTTCTCTTTATATAGCAATACCTTACTTGAAAGGAGTACCCTACATTTTCAGAGTCTTAATTGCTTGCAAAGCTATAACAAGTCTGACACAGGACTGGAACTTAGATCTCATCCATTGTCAACTTACTACTAATCTTTTTCTTCCCTTACTTGTTAAAACCGGCATTCTTCAGATCAAGTAAAAGCCATCACTCACTCTTGAATCACCAAGTGATAATCTGTTTCTTATTGCAAACAGCACTACAGTTAGGGAAGGGAAAAGCTTTAAAAGTTTATGCTGAACTACAGAATTTTGACAGCATTCTTTCTTACAGCAGTATAAATCTCCACGCTCAATATTCAACTCCAGGAGCTTAAAGTACCAACCTGAGAATGTTTGACTAAAGAAAATGAATTAGAAGGCCATGGCACCACTACATGCTTCACAGAGATCATTTTAAATAAAAGTCTAAACTGAGCTATGAGACAGGGCTGTGAGGAATCTTCAGACTAATCCTTTATTTATTTCTCTGGAAAAGTTCAATATTATCACTTAATTATCATTTATCCTCTCCTTTCATTGTAAGGTTCCTCTCTGCATGCCTCACTTCCACCTTGCTTTCATAAGCTCGCCTATACTGCAAGCCCTCACTCATTCACTATAGTTAAATCATCCCTGAAAATATTTTTAGGAGATTAGGTTTTTTAGATTTTCCTTGCACCTCCTTCAGTATTGTACCTAGACTAGTCGGGTCCTTGTCACACAGTTCCTTTCCATCTGCTACATTTTAGTTCTTTTCCCTGCATTTTATTGCTTAATCTAAGGTGTGAACTTAATTTTAAAATATACTGGACCATAGAGAGGATATATGGTAGTGGTGGCTCCCAGAATGGACCACAATACTACATCTCCTCAATATTGCTATTACTAAATGCACCATCACTGCTTCAGAGAGGTAGAGCTGGTTATCAACAGCACTGGACACCTAACAAGCAAAGTCAGCTGTCAAAAAGTATACAGATTAGCTTTTTGCATATTTGTTCAAATCCGATACCCTTTCAGAATTAGTCTCATTCCCACAATTTGTTTCTCTATTTCAGCTGTGCCTTCTACTGTGAATAACCAACCTGCTGTTTTCCACCTCAAGGACAGCTCTTCTCTTCAGATGTACTTCACCTTGCAAAGACCGGCTTATGACCTCACATTCCCAACCACAAACCTCTTTCCATACTTCTCTTTTCACTTCCTTTGCTTTTCTTGTCAAAATGGTGCCTTACTCTTGTCTTTACACTCTTGCCCTAAGTTAGACACATCTTTAAATTTTAGACCTGAAGTAACACACTTCTTATTTCCTGAATTTAAAATAACATTACAATATATACCTATTTAATTGTATTTTAAAATTCTACACCTGAATTCCATTGGCTGACTGGATAACACCACTAATTCCTCCCTGATTTCCCTAGAGTATTTCCTGGTGACAAAATAGAAATCTGTGAGTCTGAATTCTCAAGTCGTATCTGCATTACTTCAACGTGACAAATGTAAATTTTGTTGTATAACAGGCAGCTCCAACATAGACTGTACACAGAAAGCTCTAAGTACATCTTCAATTAAGAAATTTTCATGTCTTTGCTCTTTCAGCTACTTTCCACCTCTGCATTTCCAAAACACCTACTGTGAGAAGCACAGCATTTGAAAGACAGTTTTCAAATCCCTCTGATGCTTACGATAACATGAAACCAATGCTCTCCAGGCTATACTGGGAGCTGCTTCAGCCAGCTCCGGAGCTGAGCCAGCAGTAAAGCCCCAACATGGGCCCTGTCCCCAGCCTGAAACCCAGATTATCCGATCCTGGCTCTGAATCATTCATCATTTCCTCCAGCAGATTTTTTTCCTCTAGGCAGGCACCCACTTCATTCACTCTACGGGCAGAACACCCTTCCTTTTGTCTGTATTGCACATGTCAGTCACCCAGAATATGCTGGAACTTTGGTAACCCCATTTTTCACATCCTCAGTTTTGGACTAACAAGGGAAGCATAAATGAGTATTGGTAATGTTGCATTGATAATTTTAGTTTCCTTTCTCATTCTTTTGGCTTTAAGAAATCTCACTTCCTTTTTCTAAATTAGTCATTACTCAGTTAGCTAAATAAAAATACAGCATTGTTGACTTAGTGTCACTTTCTCTTACCACTATTCCCACAGCTGAAGAGACACTACCACCATCATGTCAAATAAATCTGCTTTGAGGAAACTACAAATTTGCTCGATAAAGAGAAGTATGAAGGCAGAATGGACCTATACTCTTACAAGGCACCAGATTTAGTAGCTTGGAACTTTTGAATTTAAAAAGTAAGGATTACATGACAATGAAAGGTACTTGAAATAGCTTAAGAACTGCACAACCAGTAGATCTTGAAACCTTATTGGCAATTGGGATTCATTACCAAAGCATTGTGAGAATGCTTCCATTGTGAATATCAAGCATCAGTATTGTACTCACTGATGAGAACTCGTGAAAAGTGAAGAAAAGTAATCAAATCTAAACTTTCTTGAGCTTTTGTGTGAGACACTGCAAGAGATCACTTTGTTGAGCTTATTAAAAAGAGAAAAAGAATATTGAGAAATGACCTAATTAGAATAAGAAAGCATGTTTTTGGGCAAAATATATCTTTAATCTACCTGGGAAGGTGATAATATAAAGCAGTGGCTTGAAGTTACACTTAGATACCTTCAGATTAAAAGGTACACAGATGCTTTCTGTTATTATTTTGACACCAAAGATAGTTCATGATTGGAACAATAAAGAAATGGTGAATTTTTCATCTTTTGATTCTTTTATATCAAGACTGGATATTAAACATGAAATGAGTACTATGGTATCTGATCTAGAGATCACATGGAAGAAACAGTGATCCCTTATGACTGAACTGTGTGGGTCTATAGCAGTTGAACAACATCTAAGCTTTTTGGTTTTAACCTGTTTCCAAGACAATCAAAATTCACGGTCATGACATAAATATCAGGGTTAAACAGCAAGGCTAACCACAAATTAAAGTATTTATCTACTAGACTCAGATTTATAATAAAACATACAGAAAGGTATAAAAATACAAAGTAAAAAGACAGTATTATTGTTTTGGGTTTTTTAAGTAAACACTCCTGTGAAATGTTCTATCTTAAAAAATAAAAGTAAAGTATTTGTACATATCTATTGGTGCTAAATCAATTACACTCCAATGATATAGTACACTTAAATACAGAAAACATCTCAAATATTAAATATGCACCATAAAATAAAATACATTTGTAGTTATACCATCTTGTTTTTCTTTAAATACTTACATTTGTTTCTTGAAAACCTTTGACAAGATTCTACTTGGAGATACTCCTTTTAAAACATAATTGAGTCCTCTTCATTCCTTAGATGTTCTATTACATATTTATTTTACTAATTAATTTAACCATACAAAAGTATGCCTGTTCAAGGCTGGAGGCAAATGGTTGTAAACAAAATAACTCCACAAACACAGCTACTTCTTCTAATCCATTTGAAATTGCTGGTGATACTTGAATAAACATATCATCTTTGTTCTGCTTCTCTCAACAGAAGACATGATTAGAAAACAGAGTTCCACAGTTGGTAGCTTTGCCTCCTCTTATGTTATCAGTGCAGGCCAAGGCTGAAGGTAAAGGATTTAATAAAATATACAACATGAATATTTTTGTATAACACTAGTGCACTAAGCTGGTTTTTGGTGCAGTGAGTGTGACCCAACATCCCCACACCCCTGCACTCAAGGATTAAATGAAGAGTGAGCAGGTCACAGCCCATGGTTAAAGATGTACCCCTGCTGAGAAGGTCAAGGAAGGTGTAACCACCTGAAAAACAACAATAGCCAGTGAGGAGATTGAGGTACCAAACCACTTTTTTGCCTCAGCGTTCAATGGCAACCACTCTTCCCACACTTCTCTCCTGGATGGACAGCAGGATGGGGACTGGGGGAACAAAGCCCACTGTAAGTATAGATCATATTCATGACCACTTGAAGAACCTGAGCATGCAGAACTTTATGGAACCTGACGAGATGCATCCCAGAGTCCTGATGGAATTGTCTGACCTACATCCCTCTCCTTCATACTTGAAAAGTCATGGCATTCAGGTGAAGTCTCAACTGACTGGAAAAGAGGAAACATTGTACCCATCTTTAAAAAGTATAGAAACTGCTGACCTGTCAGCATCACCTGCATGCCCAGGAAGATCATGGAACAGATCCTCCTAGAAGCTATGCTGAAGCACATGGAGAACAAGGAGGTGAGTTGGGACAGCCAGCACAGCTTCACTAAGGGTAAGTCCTGCCTGACCAACCCAATGGCGTTCTGTGATGCAATGACTACATCAGTGGACAAGGGAAGGACTGCAGATGTCCCTTATCTGGACACCTGTAAAGCCTTGGACAGAGATCACTACAACATCCTTCTCTCTAAATTGGAGAGATATGGATTAGATGGGTGGACTGTTTGGTGGATAAGGAATTGGTTGGACAGTCACATCCAGAGGCTAATGGTCAATGGCTCAGAGTCCTGATGTACATCAGTGACACGTGCTGCCCTTAGGGGTCTATATAGGGACTAGTGTTATTTAACATCTTCATTAATGACACAGATGAAGGAATCAAGTGCACCCTTAGCAGGTTTGCAGACGACACCAAGCTGAGTGGTGCAGTGACACACCTGAAACACAAGATGTCATTCAGAGGGACCTGGACAAGCTTGAGAATTGGGTTCCTGGGAATCCCACGAGGTTTAACAAGACCAAGTGCAAAGCTCTGCAGCTGGGTGAGAGCAACCCCCAGTAGACTGGGGGATGATGGGATCGAGAGAAGCCCTGCCAAGAAGTACTTGGGGGTGCTGAGGGGTGAGAGGCTGAACATGGCCCAGCAATGTGCACTTGCAGCCCAGAAAGCCAATCCTGTCCTGGACTGCATCTGTCTCTGCTCTGGTGAGACCCCCCACTGCATCCAGCTCTGGAGTTCCCAGCAAAGGATGGACATCAACCTATTGGAGCGAGTCCAGAAGAGGCCTAGTTGATTAGGGGGGTGGAGCACCTATGCTATGAGGAAGGGCTGAGATAGTTGAGTTTGTTCAGCTTGGAAAAAATGAGGCTTTGGAGTGGCCTAACTGCAGCCTTCCAGTACCTGAAGGGAACATACAAGAAAGCGAGAGACTGCAAGAGATGCAGTAACAGAACAAGGAAGAATGGTTTCAAACAGAGAGAGTAGGTTCAGATTAGCTATCAGGAAGAAATTCTTTACTGTGTGGGTAGTGAGGCACTGAAACAGGTTGCCCAGGGAATTTGTGAATGCCCCATACCTGGAAGTGTTCAAGGACATGTTGGCTGTGGCTCTGAGCAGCCTGGTTTAGCAGATGGTTCCCCCACCCATGGCAGTGGGGTTGGAACTAGAGGAACTTTAAGGTTCCTTCCAATCCAAGACATTTTTGATCCCATGATTTCATGATAGTAGACTGCAAACCTCCCATTATTCCACTCTCAGCAGGAACATCAACCAGTGTCCTGTCAAGGATTGGAGAGGTGATTTAAGCCATTCTCATCCATTGCTTATTTAAAGAGATCACTCTAATTTGTTTAGGTCCAGCCCATGTAAACCTCCCAGTCCCCACACAGCAGCAACAGCAACAGTTTTGTGTAGGAGGATGGAATAACCCTGGCTGGTGCGTTTGTACAGTGAGAACCCAGTCCTTCAATGCTTGTGCAAACAGCTCCACCACTGTGGATGGAAATTGAAACATCAAACCCTAAATCAATTTAAGCATGTGCCATTGCAGAACAGGGGTTCTCAGGGCAAACTCATGAATAAGCAACTAGTCTTTCCGAACAAATCTTCAGAAGAAGAACTACAGAAAAGAAGTAAAAGTTTGCAACACAAGTTGCCACTTTAGGCAAAAAAACCTAAGACCTGTGTACAACCAGTGTAAATAGACCTTCTTTGGGAGCACCCTACCTCTGTCGGATCAGTTCTGCAATGAACTGATTGAAATCAACTGAGAATTTGTTGGAGTTTTTTTCTTTATTTGGGCCTGCATTTTGTTCATAGTAAATCTCAAGAGTTTGGCTGTTGAAATAATGGATGCAATATGCTAATGCTGGTTTTAATGCATTTTATCTTAAAAATAAACACAGTTCAGTTCATGGCAAATACAGACCTATTTCAATAAATTAACCCTAACACTGAAATCCCCAGAAGGTCTTTTCCCCACTGCTCTTAAGGAGCAGTACTTCAATCATTCTAGACATCCATCCTGCTCAAATTCATCTGGCTGAACAGAAAGCATTACAGAAAAAAAAAAAAAAAAAAAAAAAAAATTCAGAGCCACCTTGTAAAGTCCCAAAAGTAAACAAGAAGAAGTAAATACAAGTACTATAAGTCTGTTACTCATGCAACCTCGCATGGGTGATATTTTTATAACTACAGGAAGGAGGCAATCGAAGGACTTGTACTGCTTGATCCTTGTGCGTCCCTTCTGGACTCCTTGATCCTTGTGCGTCCCTTCCAACTCAAGATATTCTCATGGAGGCGGGGGGACGTTTGCTTTCTGTGGATATCCATTGGCTTCCCCAGACCTGTAGCACTATTCGGACGAACTCCTCTGTTCGCACACCGGCCTGTGTCCACGAGCACACACCTGCGCGGAGCTGCTGCTGCTGCTGCTCCGCGCTCGCTG
>VZTJ01000149.1:13184-45637 GCA_013397795.1 Orthonyx spaldingii
CGGAGAGATGTCCCCAGACCCGGCAGGGACGCGCGGCGCTGCTTCAGCGCTCCGCACTCACCGAGCCAGGCTCTGGGAGGCAGCGCTGTCGAGGGGATAGGAGAGAAAGGAGCGGGGGAAAAAGCAAAGTGGTGGGCAGCACCTGGCCAGTGCGGCCCCTGGGCGTTTTCTTCATATTCTTTCCCTTGCGGCAAAATGACAAGCACGCGTGAGGGCAGAGTGGTAGGGCTCTGGAAGCTGAGTGCCAGGGTGCGGGGCGCCTACCTGACAGGAGTACACTTGCAAAAGCTCCACTGAGCATCTTCGATCTGCTCCCTCGCATGATGCTGGAACCGGCGGGATGCAGCGTGCTGAACTGGAACCTGGCGAGTTACATAGGGCTGGGGGCACAGTGGTCTTTGGGGGTTGGCAGGAGGACACAAAGCCTTAATTCGAGCTCACTTCTGTTTTGAAGGACTGGCACCCTAAAGTAGTACAGCAAAGGCTTGGTTACTGCAGTTCTCGGTGTGCTTTGCAAGGATAAAGGTGTGTGCAGTTCAAATCTTTTGGGGGTAAAAGGATGTGGGGGGGGGGTGGGAAGAGTTTGGGTTTGGTCTCATCTTCCAGCCAGACATTCAAAAGATCAGGAGGGGGCACGCAGCTGAGTACAGGCAGTTCAACCACCTCAGCTGAATGGGAATTAAAGTACATTATTCTCCTTCCTCTCTCTGTTAGTGCAGTGGGTTAAGGGCTTTCCCAGTTTTGAGACTGTTCCTCTTTGGATTTTGGTGTGGAAAAAAAACAAAAAACCTGTGTAGTTCTAGGAACATCACACTTGAATGGCATGGGGATAGAATGTCTGCAGGGAGCATCTTTCTGGCATGAGAGAGCCATGCAGTGCCCACTCCCACTGAGAGCCTCTGCAGTATATATGGCAAACGGAACATAGAACAGGTTCAGTTTGGTGAATGCCTACATATTGTCTGGCTAGCAAACTTAATTTGTAAGTATAAATATAATAACTGTTACAATTTACATCTGCCAGCATTTCTTTCACTCTCGAATAAGTGCATTTCCCACATTGCTCAGAAACGAGCACCTCCCAGTAAGAGCACAGTCGCTGACACCAACTTTAGCTGTCTCTTGCACATCCACCCTTTCAGTACCCACCCTGGTTTTTTCTACTTTTCCAAAAATGCAGAGGGTTTTTATATTACATTGCCAAAAAATACCTCAGGTAAGTCAGCAGGAAGATTATGCATCTGAAGCAAAGCCAGCTATTGCAGTGGAGAGACACTAATTTGACAGAGCAAATTCCAACCTCAGGACTGCCAGGTGCCTGTCTGTGTCCCTCCCCTTTTCAGGATACTACCTTGGTTATTCTGAACTAGCCATATGCTTACACAGATATTACAGAAAAACAGAGTGGGTGGAAATGTATGTATAGATACATACAAATCTTCTGCTTTTCATTCAAATCAAAAACGTTTTTATTAGTCTGACTAGCCTGGGATCTCTCCCTTCCCTCATTTAGAAATGCAACTCATAGTGCATAAGCTGTCAGAGCCCAAAAATATGTCAAAGCTGATGGATTTCCATGAAAAGTTTTGATAATAAGAAAAAGAAAACTGTAATATGCCAAGGCAGACCAAGATGGGAGATCCTGCTGGGTCATTTGTCACTCCAGAACATGAGGGTTCCTCTAGGTCACTGTGCAGTTCTTTGCTTAGTAAATTGATTGGTTTAGCTAAGTCTAATACAGTGATGACCTCACCAGTATGCACCCTGCTCCGGTGTTATTCTGAAGGCAGGAGAGTGGAACACACAGAAGTCTGCTTGGAATATGAACTAAATGACCATGTGGAGGTGTGGAGGGGTTTTTTGTTTGTTTTTATTTTTGTTTTAAATATCTTATTGGTATTTGAAAGAGGGCCCACAGCTCTGTGTAAGTGGTAAGAAATTGCTTGGCAGAAGGAATGAGAATGGGATTGCTGAGTCTGCTGTGTTCCCTATTTTAATACATCCAGTTAAGGTGAGCCTTTGTACTGAAAGGGGGCAAGGCAGGACAGAGCCATCCTTTCACACACGCTTTTTCTTGGGGACAGCTTTGATGAATTAGGAGGCAACTCTATTAACTGTGCAATAGATTTCTGCTTCCTAATTAGAATGTGACCCATTTTGCTTGGAAAGTGGGGTGGGCAGTAATTTCTGGATTTTGAATTGAGCATTTGGGTTTATGGGGGGATAGAGAAGGCAGTGGTACCATGTACCCTCTTTATGAAAAAAATTGAATCCTGACAGGTATTAAAAAAATGCTAGGAAGTGTTAAGGGGATTCCGTATTACTATTCAGTACAAAAAATTTTGTGCATCCTGAGCTTTTCAAGTTTATTTTTATTCTGGTGTAATGTCCCATTTTATTTTTATCTGCGTGAAGTTCTCTGAAACCTAGAGTATTTTCTCTTCTAAAAATTTTTATGATCTCTTGGCATGAAAGACTGGAATGGTCCCTTTTGACCTTAAGGAAGAGTGAGTGTTATATATAACCACTGCCTATTATAAATTTGCTACCTTTCTGCTCACACTGGAGCTGAACTCCTTTAGAAGTCATGAACTGCTGGCCTATGTAATTTGCATAAACTGTATTTATCACAGCAGGTGCAGCAATACAGCAGATTTCAGCCAAAAATACTTCCTACCAGGTCACCACTTCTCAGCTTGTGAAGTTCCCCTTCCCAAAATTTAAAGACTTTTTAAAGTGTGTTTCTGAAGTCTTAGGGCTGGTAGACAATATCTCATCTTAACAGCACTGAAATTATGATTAGATTTCTTAACATCTGACTATAAAAAGTTAAAGCTGTGGTTTCATCTCTGCTGGCTGTGCAGCAGTTTTAATTTGGGAAGTGTACATAGACCATATCATCTAGGCACTGTAAGATAGGTTCATACAGTTACCTATAGTTTCATGTCCCTTCTTAATGTGCAAATGACTTTTTTAATATGTCATGTGGTGATGAATAATTTATGGTTCTAGAGATCTATGGCTTCAGTAGTATGTAGTTATATTTCATTTATTACATTTGTCTCTATAGCACTCACTAAAGTAGGAAAGTATTTGTAGTCAATTACTGGAAACTAGAATTCAAGCATTTCATTGACACTTGTTTAAAACTTTTGCTAAAATGGGATTAAAAACAAGTGTATGCAGTGGGAATTATGGGAAGAATTTCTTCATGGAGAGGGCATTGTGAGACAGTTTAATAAATAGAAATAACAAAATGCAGAACATATTTTCAAGAAAAAAACATGTTTCATAAATTGAATTAAATGTAAAAAAAAAATTGCTCTCTTTCCTTTCCTGCTCTTGGCTGAGCTTTAAGTGATAGCTGTACTGGGAAGTTTTGTGTTACCAGGATACAAAGTGGCACTTGGGCTAATATAAACAACTAAGGAATATATCTTGTGGTGGACAGAGTCTACCCCTAGAGGATAGGAATATACTGTTCATATCAAAGAGTTCTTGAAGGATTTCAAGTACACTGCAATTGCTCTAGTTCAGTTTTTTTAAGCACATCACTGAATGCAAATATTCAGAACACTGAGTCTTTATCAGTTTAGAAAGTTGGTTATCTCAGTTAGGGGAATTTTTTTTGCCCAGTAGAAGAAGCCAGCATAGCAGATGTGTGGGTTGTACTGCACAGCTAGTTTTAACCAGCAATGTTAGTCTTATATTTTGCAGTACTGTGTGCCCAAATATGTGCAAGGGAAAGTACAATCCACAAACTGTCCTGAGGTTCTATCACATCAGCAAAATATTCTTTATAAGAACAGAATGTCTCACTCAGATTTTCAGCTCTAATCTCCCTGTACAGACAAACTTCAGCAACTGAACTGTGGTTCTCATTCAGTCCAGACTGGTTTTTTTTGGTGCCTGGGCAGAGATCTCTTCAGTGAAGGGATTCAGTTCTGCAAGGAGAGAAAGTGAGGACATCTGCAGCTTAACCTGTTTGTCCACAGTCCCTGAAGAACCAGGAAAACACAACTTCTCTTTAATGAAGCTGAAATCAGTTGCATGCTTGTGGAAAAGGATGTAGTCTTACCTCTCCTAGTTACTGTCCTGGTAGTAACTGGGTCCCATTAGTTCTGCTAAACCTCTGAGTGTGTTCCTGTGGGCTTTTTTTGTGAAGTATGTCCCTGTCAAATCTGCCAGCAGACTCTGCCTGATACTTACTGACTGCCCTACAGACACTCCTTATGTTTCTTCCTACCCACTTGGCCAGCTAATTCAGAGGTTCTTATGAAAGCTCAGATCTAAATCTAAGCCCATTCAATTCCCAGCAAAAATGAAGTTATCAGTCCAGGAAGAAACGACCTTATTTTGTTAATGCATTTTAAGCTAAGAAGTGTATATAATCTGGGTAGTTTAGGCAATGTCTTTGATGACATACATACAGAGGCATTAAAATACCTTTGCAAAATGGTAAGAAATAGTCACAAATCATAAAATAGTGACACATTTCAAAGAGTACTGAAACATGCATAAAAGTCAATGACATATGACAGCCTCTGGCCCTCATTCTGCATTTACTGATTAAATTTTCTATTTATTTCCAAGTTACTATTCCTATTGAAGAGGTTTTAATCATGAAGTCCACATTGAATCTTGTTAAATAAACAGGATGGCACATTTCGCTAGTTAATTGGAGAAAGCTGAAAAAAAGATTAAGCAAAAGCAATCAGACTTTTTGAAAAGTCTTGGTATAATCTTCAAAGCACCATTTAACATAAGCTGTGTTTCTTTTACAACTTGCTCATTTACTTGTACCAAATACAATAGTAATGGCTGTCAGTTAAATTTGTTGAACTGATCTGGAATACAAAGTCATCAAGTGAAGTCAGGTACACTCTGCATGACTTGTGGATGCAGTGAAGAGTATTCTCAAAGCAGAAAAGTAACTTGGCAAAGCGGCTGCTTTAAACTCCTCAGTGCATGCTTATTATTGTTGAAAGAGTTTTTCAGATCCACGAATTATAAAGCTGTGGTATACATGTTTGCATATAAACCACTGTCATTCTAGACATCAAACTACAGATTGACCTAAAGCATTAAAAAGGATGTAAGAGATGGGAACTTAATGGCAACCAATTTATATGCTGCTTTATTCCTGAAGACCACTCTTCTCACATATCATGTATTTTGTGCTGAATTTAGAGGCACAGTCATGCCCATTGTGTTGGATTAGTCTAGCACAATAAAATAATTGATCCAGATATCAGGCCTATACAGTTTGGGAGAAACAAAATACAATGGAAAGAAAAGGCAGACAAAGCTTTATTGCTTGCAAACAAAAAACCAATAGCATATAGGTACTGTGAGTGGCATAATTACTGATCTGGTTCTTTGGGAGTGCAGAAAATAAATGCTACAGACAGAGTAGCGTTGTTCTGCAGTTGAAGATGTGCACCTGAACAAATAGCTGAATAGGAACAATGAAATTCTGTATGTCTGAAACAGGAGATATCCCTATGTTATTTTGATTTTTCATGTTGAAACAGAAAACAGTTGCTTTTGTATATTTAGAAAAAGCTATGCCCCACAAAAATCTGTAAGAATGGGAAAACATTGAGGCAGAGCTCCACCGAGGCTCAAAAACCTGCCTGAGATGAGGCCCCTGGTACCACACCTGTAATATATCACAAGTCTGATTTCAAAGATGCTGGCCAAAACAAGAGTAGAGCTAAAGTGAGGAGACACCTTGCTGTGTCTTTTTCTCAAAAGTTCCTATGCCATATTCAGCTACAGGAAGGCTTGGATAAAAAAATTGGCAACTGAGCAGTATGCAAACTATGAGTTGCAAGTTAAGAATCCCAATGAATTAATATAGTGTTAATTTTCTTTTTTTAAAGACAAGAAACCTACAAAACCCAACAGAAGGAAAAAAATCAGCAACCCACCCCCCCAGTCCAGCAGTGTGTTGTCACTATGAGACCAGTAGCTAAAATTTAACCTTTACAGAGGCAATCTCTTAGAGTTCTTGGCTGTTAGCATAGCATATTTCAATCTGACCATTAAGAAATAAGAGTTCCTACCATTAGGCTTTAATTTCATTCCTTTCAATACAGTTCAACCTGTTCCTCACTGGAATCCTATTACGCTTTTCCAATAAGGTGTTAAGACAACAACTCAGGCTTACTATTTATGGAGC
Source organism: Orthonyx spaldingii (assembly GCA_013397795.1). NCBI lineage: Eukaryota > Metazoa > Chordata > Aves > Passeriformes > Orthonychidae > Orthonyx > Orthonyx spaldingii. The sequence goes on from VZTJ01000149.1 coordinate 19,369, forward strand.
CAGTGACTTAAAATATACTCAGAAGTAAGTGGCTATTCCTGTAATCTGTGATCTTAAAATTCAACAGACTTGAGGATGTTTTGTTGTTCTTATGTACTGAGCTGCCCATCAGTCACTGATCCAATCGGGCTGGTGCTGTATCCTGTGCTCCCACTGCTGCTGGATATGGTGGCAGCATAGCTCAGTGAATTTACCTGTATCGAATTTTCTGTCAACCACTGTCTCCCCCCATCAACATCCACAGCGTGAGGCTATTAAGACGATTTCTTGTTCAAACTGATATAGATTAAGCTGAGAATGATTATCAGGTATGGTGAGGACAGGGAAAGAGAATAGAAGACTAATGATGACAGACAAAATGGAAGAAGACTTAAGAGTGGCCAAAAACGGAGAAAAAAACAAAATGCTTTGCAAAGTTGCCTCACATCAGACATTACAGAACAGCCTGAAACAGGGTATGCCCACAAGCCTGTGGGCATGCAAGGAGGCACTCTCTTAACTTCACATCTGTCATAACACTTTGCTTCTCTTTCTTCCTAGCCTTGATTTCTGCTTCCTAACAATATCAGCACCTTGTATGCCTTTAAAAATGGGAAAAGGGAAACCATCAAAGTGATAATCAGTAGAAAACATCAGGAAGCAGACCTGTTCCATTCAGGATGGAGCCATGACCTCTGTAAATGCAAAGCTATCAAACAGAACTTTAGATCACTTAGAAACACATCATTAGTCCTTCCTGCATTGGGACTTAGCTTATTGTGGAAAAGTCATTAGTTTCTTTTCAGATTCTCTGGAGAATTTCCAAAACCTAGCCCTTGCATTTCCTCAGGTTGTTCGTATGTAATTTCATATTTCAGCCCTTGTTAGCTGGCACAGTATGTGCTGTTCCAGGCTTAAATTCACAATTACAGTAGTCTACTAAGGCAAAGCAGTCAGGTAGTCAGCCGACATGGCTTCTACTTCTAAGCAGAGTTAGACAATACCAAAATCCACACCAGCCCTTCACTGAGGGTATAAAGTCTTTGGAAGACACTGTAATTCAGGGAGCTTGTGTACACAGCCTGCTCATAATGCAACAATCTAACAGCTCTACTATGTGTGAAGCCCTTACAATTTCACTTCAAACATTGCATTAAAAATACCCTGACCTTTAAAGGGTGTTCAGCGGTGGTATTTAGTAGTCTTTTGATAAAGTCCAAAGTTAGTTCTTTACATCACAGCAGCTTGCTGGCTAACTCTTGAAATGACCTTCAGAAGTACCTATTGTGTATTTTCTTTCCTGAGTATGAAGACTGGAACCACAGGTCTTTTCGTGTTTTGTTGTTTCAATCATACTATAGTCTATGGTTTCATTATCTTACCTTACCCTTTTGCAGGGCCAGCGTGCAAGCCACCTATTTTATCCTTAGAAACAGTAAGCACAAAGCAAAAGTTAACTTCACTTAAAAATGACACAAAAAAAATCAACTTTTTCTTGGTGCACTAGTTACCCAGAGCTTTTCCTAACTCCTTCCTAGGAGAATGTTACCTTCTCATGTTGGACAGCTCTATCTATATTGCATGAGCTTTTTTCCCAAGAGGCTTGACATCTAAGGTTGCCGTTGCATGGTTCTTTGGGAGGCTGTAATTCCCAGATATCCTACAAGACCCTCAGCTTTTACGAGTGCTCTTTTGGTCCACTCCATACCTTCTCCTTTTTATATTCTGTTTCTAAGACAAACGTATTCCTGTAGATTAAAAAAAAAGCCCTTAATTCTCTTGTGATTGTGGTTCAACTCCAAGGAAATCAGATTTTGAAAAAAAAATTAACTAGTGATAGTGCAAATGAAAGATTCATAAGGTTCATGTCTCCTGATGGCTGGAAAGAATTTTCTTATGGCATTGTTACATATGCCTGTCTTTTAAAACATTTAATTACACTAATTTATCTATGAGCCTAGAGTTGGGAAAGCTAAAGTTTGTGCAGTTTTGAAAACAAAAAGATATTTGCAGTGTGGCTTTAGTAGTGATATGTCTGAATATAAGATAATGTGCTTTTTCTTTTTCTTTCCCTCTTTCAGCAAAGTTTCTGCTTGAGAAATACATGTTCGCTCAGCAAAACAAAAACAACTTTTAAGGGTTGTTCTTGGTGGAAATCGCTCTATGCCCTATTACCCGCTTGAGTGAAACCAGACTAAGAACTTCTGTCATGGCAGCTTTTCTGCTGGGAGCTGTGTTGCTTATTTTTCAACCTCAGATAGTGCCTTCCAGACCAGCTATAAATTCAAATGCTGAGACTTCTTCTCAGTCTATTCAGAGAGAGCTTTTAAAGAAAACCGCTCAGAAAAATGACTTCAAGGAAAACATTCATTCTAATGGATCATGTCAGCAGCTGCCACAGACTATTATTATTGGAGTGAGAAAAGGTGGAACAAGAGCTTTGTTAGAGATGTTGAGTCTCCATCCAGATATTGCAGCAGCAGAAAGTGAAGTTCACTTCTTTGACTGGGAAGATCATTACAAGAATGGATTGCAGTGGTATGTTAATCAAATGCCATTCTCGTATCCCCATCAGATCACCGTGGAAAAAACTCCAGCATATTTCACATCACCTAAAGTGCCTGAAAGAGTTTATAACATGAACCAATCAATGAGACTACTCCTTATTTTAAGAGACCCAAGTGAGAGAGTACTATCAGATTACACCCAAGTGTTCTACAACCACATGCAGAAGCACAAGCCGTACCCATCCATTGAGCAATTCCTGATTAAAAATGGTGAACTCAATGTGGACTACAAGGCAATAAACAGAAGTTTATACTACATTCACATGCAGAACTGGCTGAAGTATTTTCCTCTTGATCATATCCACATTGTAGATGGGGATAAACTAATCAAAGATCCCTTTCCAGAAATAGAAAAGGTAGAAAGATTTCTGAAGTTATCGCCACAGATAAATGCTTCAAACTTTTATTTCAATAAAACTAAGGGATTCTACTGCCTGAGGGACAGTGGCAGAGAGCGCTGTTTACATGAGTCCAAAGGACGAGCGCACCCACAAGTAGATACCTGGTTACTAGAGAAACTGCAGGAATATTTCCATGAACCCAACAAGAAGTTTTTTGAACTTGTGGGCAGAACATTTGACTGGCACACATTTGTGGCAAGTTAGTGGTAAGCTTCAGAACCTATGTTCCAGTGTACAGTTAGAAGATTACAAAAGGGCATTTAAGCTATTATTTATTTGTAAAATCCATAAATACTTCTGTACAGTATTAGATTCACAATTGCCATATATACTAGTTATATTTTTATACTTGTTAAATTTGAAAGCATTTTGTATTGTTTTTCATGGTTGTTAACATTGTGTATGATGTGTCTATATGAAGAAACTAAATTATTTCATTGCTGAAGGTGCTCTCTTGAGAATGTGTTGTCTTTTTAATAAACAAGAAATTCATTTCAACAGAATCTTTCTGAATTATTTGAATACTTTGGCCTTCTTGGACTATTTTCTCTAATTGCTAATGAATATGCTAAACTTTACCTTTCCATTTTTCTTGGTTTAAAATGTGGATTAATAATTCCTTTTCCATTTGAAAATATTGTTATAGTTAACAAATTGTTCCATCCTGCTTTACGAAATTATTTCCTGTCAAAGTGGTGGTACTTACACATGTTGGGAAATGCACACCCAAAGAACAATGGGAGTCTGTGTATTTTGATATATTAACTGCTATACTTACCTTCATATTCACTGTTATAACAAGTGCTCCTCAATCTTTGGCAGTACAGTGCAGGTTTCATGGCAGATTTTTAAAGATTCTGTGGGGACCAGCTCATAAAATACAGAGTTAGCTGTAGAAATATGGTCAGCCTGAAAACTCCTTACAGTCTCTGAATGTATGCATACTTCATAAAGAGGTAAGGTTGAGAGAATTTAAGCAATATAGAGACTTTTTCAAGGCTGTTTTTGACTGTTCCTACATTTCATAGCACATTTATGCTTTATCATCACTGAAAATAAACATTTACACCAGAAAAATTAGTTAGTCTACGTTTCAGTAAGCATCAACTTCATTCATATAAGTATTACCACATTTGTCCCCTACTTAAAGCTGTTTTCTATGAGTTTTCAGTTGCTTCATACAACTGAAAATCGCCTACAGACTACTGTTTGTTTAATCTCCTTCCAAGAACCATGATGCTAGGTCTTGATTAGATATGTGTTGTGGGATTAACCCAAATTCCAGGAATTTTCCTTGTTTTCCATCTCCTAAAAATGGACGTTAGATGTTAGTACATTAGTAAAAACTTCCATTGTCCTTATCTACAGTGGTTATGATGTCTAGTTAACCATCAGTTTCTGGAGTTAAGAGTTAATCCAGTTTCCACACAAGGCTTCTCAGAGTACTTTCAATCCAAGTTACTGATTTTTATTTCATGATCTTGAGTTTAGTTATTGAATGTGCAATGGCAACACCTAGTAAATTTAAACTTGTAGCTGATTATCACAATCTTTTATAAAATTTAAATATAGATTCATTAATTTTTTTCTGGTGAGCTAGTGCAAACTTGGGCACTATGACAAGGTATCATCTGGATGCAAATATCCCATATTATGCCTCTTGCATGAAAATTTGCAGATGCTGTCCCTCTCTCTCCCACTCCTTGCGCACCTGCCCAAGCTGTATTCAACCTCAGAGAGGTTGTTGGTGTTTTATAAAGCCTACAATGAAATGGTATTGTACTCAATAAAATATTTTCTGAATCGCATTTTTCCTTTCTCTTTTTTTCTTCAGTTTCTAGTTTAGAAGGCCAGAATTTAGGATTCAACTCCAGTTTAGATTTCAGTTAAATGTTACTTAAATGTTAATAGCAATAGCTGTAGCCTATTTGCTATTGATTTGAAAGCAGTTGTTTGCTGCTGGATTGTGCCTGAATGGTCCACTGTTGACCCAGAATATATAACAAGGAGGGAAAGTTTCTGGTGGCAATAACATCAAATCTTACATGAGGCAGATGCGAAAAAGAACAGAATCATAGTACCATTATGTTCCTATTAAAGTTTTAGAAAAGAGAAATTCAGGGGATTCTGTGTAAAGGCAGGGCAGTATTTTTTCCTACACTTACCCCATTTCCTTGATAATGTTATCTCTGCAGGAGCCAGCTGGACTAAAGTGATTTAGGCCCAGACAAAAGGCTTCCATTAGTGCCTCCTTGCAGTCACAGATTAAGCTCACCAAATTCACCAATGTTCTGCTGAGAAAGGAAAAATACTAACAGGCATGTGACCAGGAATTGGAGGAGTACATGAAGGCAGGGTTGCAATCTACCTGCAGCAGGTCGAACAGTAGGGCATCAGTGTTGAGTTGTGGATATCTGTGCAATATTGGCAGCTAATATTGGTACTGAGGATGCTTTTAGTGTCTAGTGCAACTTGATACCAGCATTCTGCCTGTCACTAAGCAGGACACGTGCACACATTTCCCCACACACCATATGGCTTGTCTCTATAGAAAGAGAAGTGGAGCATGAACCATTAGGTCCCTGTTACTGTTACAGTGCTAGGACCTCCTAGAGTGTTGTCTGCAGCATCCAGAGGTGAAGTGACCACTTCAGGGGACATTCTGAAGCAGAATTTCACATGACTCAGGTTCTAGGCACCAAGTTCAGAGGGTCCCACAGAAAGTATATCATACCAAGTACTTACACTTTGTGCAGGGATGGTATGATGGTACAATACCTTGTCTTGGAGGTTGCATGGCTAGTTCTGTGTTAGCTGTGATGGTGATGAACAATAAATCACACCCATGCTAATTATAACCGTAATGTTTACCTGCCCTAGATGCCTTAAGTTCAAGAGTTACAGTTCTCAAAACTGTTCCGAGTGTGAATGTTCAGTTTAACAAGAGCAACATTCATTTTCCACACGAGTTACTGTGTTACGAGTAAATATATTTGCTAGGCTGTTTCTAAAGAAGTGCTAGACAACAACAAAAACCATCAGAAGAAAGTTAAGAGAGAATAAAAGAAGAAGACTGAAGCACATTCCATTTGGGACTAGAAAAATGACTAATGACCTTTGAAAGCATGTCATATCTGTTCATAAAAGAAAAAAATCCCTGAAATACCTTTCCGGTGTTACACAATACAGGTATTTATTTCTGTAAAGCTCTACTATATCAGGTTTAAAGTACAACCACTTGGGTGTTGCTCCAGAGACCTGTTTCCTCAGGGCAGCTAGCCAAGTGTGTGATCACTCTTGCAAACATAAAATAATACAAAGCTTTATGAGAATTCAATGTCCAACTCAAAGCCTGGCACTCCCCTTGAGTACAAGAAGAAACGCCAACCAAATAATTATTCAGGGTGGCACTGCAGAACAAATCTTGCCCTTTGCACCACAACATAGATTAGTGTGAGACTTTGAAAGCCAGATATTGTACCTGCAGAGGACAAAGATTAAACTATAATGATTATCAAAGGAACACTGTTGTAAGATTATGGAAAGGGAAAAAACACAAAAGCTATTACTTTATCAAGAGTATTGCTACGTGTCCTGCTGATGCTGTATGATCTTGTTACATGTGCTTTGTTCTTCCCTGTATATTTTTCCTGCTGTTACAGGTGAAAAAACATCTACTGTGCTTGAATAAATCAACATTTCTTTGGACCATATCAGAAAAATATTATCATTTTTAAATCTTGCTACATTCATTGATGGGTATATGAACACTACAGAATATTTTAGATGAAAACTTTTTTAGTTTGGTTCTCAAAGCTGATAATTTTTTGTTTCCATGTCTACAGAAGAGTCAACTTCTGCAGAAAGCCAGGATTTCATTCCCTGTTGTCATTCAAACAGATTTCAAATGCCAAAGAGAAATAAGGGTTATGGAATATGGCATATGGCATGTTTCCATGCATCTTTCTTTTGCTTTATCTAGCATGACTGACCAGATATTTAAAAAATATCACACATGTACTCCATGAGTAACAGACTGTACATTAAAACTACTTCTCATAGGAATATTCCTTCTCCTTTCTTTTTTCTGACGTCTGTGACTTGAAAGTTCTAATTTAGCCCACATTGTGAATGAAATTTTGCAGGAGTATATTAGTAGATTTTCTTTAACAAAGTAATAAAAGTACAATAAGGCAAAAGCATTAAATTAAACTAAGTCAACAAAATGTATTGAACTTGGTACTAGGTATATACCTGCTGAAATAGTTGCAAATATGTGCCTCTACAGCTGTAACAATATTTTCTCATTCTTAACCCAGTAACTTTTATTTATATGACTCTGTCTGAATGGCCAGTTATGCTCAAAAGATTGTATGTTCAATGTTATTTCCTTCATTTTTCAATTGATTGGAAAGGCCAGTTACAGGTGGAAGCCATGCAAATATCTTGTGAATGGAAAAAAACTCTTATTAATAATCTGCTTGCAAAAAATAAATAAATGAAATTACATTTATGTCTCCTAGAATTGTAGCAGGGAACAGTACTGTTTTCCTGCAACAATAACCCATCCACGGTAAATTCTCTACTTAAATACCACACAAGAGTTGATGCACTTTTTAAGTTAATAGTGCAATAAACTCAACAGTGATGCTGCAGATTTTAAATGCCTTCTGGGAAGTATTAAATATGCAAGTCAGGGTGGGGAGCAGCTGGATGCATAGGAACATCTGGTCTCATTGGTCTGAGAACACTTTTTTTTTAATGGTAACGAAACATGAATTTTTTGGCTTGGAGATCACTTTGGGTTGTCTATGAAAGCAATGTCTTCAATTAACTTCCAAGTCAATAATCCTCTCATAATGACACCATCTTTATACTTAATATTGACATTAATCTCTGCCAAAACACATTTTAAGAGCCAAACCTCACATAGCAGGTGCATCCTTTAGTATAAGAAAAAAAATTGTAGTGCAACTCTGATACATAGCTTCAATTAAAAAGGCACATTGCCTTGCACAAAGGAGTATTCTGAAACTGATGACTAAATTCTTTTTTCTTGATTTGGATGAAGATTACAGAAACAGGAACATTTACACATTCACAGAAAACAACAGAACAACTAACGTGCTCTCCCCTCCTCAGTTTTCAATCAATCAGACATCAATTTCATCAATATTTCATCAATAAAGATCAGGCCAGCTTCCAGGATCCAACACTGTTCAGTTCAGATGACACTCAAAAGGAAGAGTTCTTTCAGTAATTCTTAACCAAACAGACTTTTCAGGGTATCTCCTATTACTGAAATTTATGTAATTCCTCTTTTCTCCCCTGTATGCTACTGTCCTATCCTGTGTCCTATCACTTATTATATTATCACTCTATAAGAAATAGATCCATTATCTGATGGTGTTTTTATAGAATACTGTTCAAATTAATGGGAAATCACAGCATTATGGAGTTCAAAACATACTTTAAATATGTTTACTCTGATATATTTTAAACTTTAATTGAATAAAATTCAGCTTATTTGGCCTGTGTTATTGCATTACAGGAGGAGCTAGTCACACCATCATCATATGTAAGTAGTTATCTAATGGTAATTGATATTTTTTTAATAGAAATACATAATCAAAGTAACAAAGCTTTCTTGTTACTGGAGTAGCAACTATGTTATCAGCAATATTATGACACTTTTACCCGTAATGCAAATGGTAGCAGTGTTTCTTTGGAAGTGACAGAAACATTTTGAGAACTACTTTCTTAATACATGTATGAACAGGGTCTTTGTTCCCTTTGTGACCTTGAGAAAACACAAAGTGCAGGAATACAACTTATGTTCTATAGTGAATTAACAACAGTTGGCGAAGTTTTGCTAAACCAAAGGTATCCAAAGTGTGCATGTTCTGAAAGAAAAGGAATTGGAACCATACCAGGTGGGGTTTTTTTATTTTAAAGTCTTATCATTTTCTTGCCAAAATATATGTGTTCCTGTGCAAAGGGAATAATAGAGGGGAAAAAAGGACACATGCTGCAGGAACAGAGCACCTACTCTATTTTACTGTGACACTGGCTGGACCTCAGCTAGGCAGCTGCATGAATAGACAAGGACACTGGAAATGGATAGTAAGGGCACGCGGGATACAGGTGAACATCTTGTCATAACCTCATTATCTGTGTTCATATCCTTACATATGATGAACAAGCACTCTCAACTCTCAATTCTCAAAACACCTTCTTTTCCAGTTCTTGTCTGTGCCAGAGAAAAGGCATCCAAATCCATCTGGGTGTCAGTTGATTCCCATGCCTTAAGGCCTTTTTTACAAGTTAGTGCAGTCTAATGCAATTAGAGTTATTCACCTAAGTGTCTAATCTTCTCCTTTTTTGTTTTTAAATTTGTACTAAGTTTTCCATCTGCTACAAATAAAAGGGTTTGATGAATAAATTATTTACAGCCTGCAGGAGGAGAAGAGTTCATATGAAACATTTTGCAGACAGGAGACTTGCAAAAAAGGCTATTTTCTCGTAGAAAAAAGAGCATCTGTGGACCAGTTGGTTTCTTGCTGACTAAGCCAACTGGATATGATACTATTTTGGCAGCTTCCTTATTCTTGTGTGGGCTTCAGTTATATGAATTCTATGAGATATTTATTATTGAATGTAGCTATATGTTGAATATCATGCATATGATGGTTTATGATGTTGGCGTTAGTTTTCTAAGTTAATTATTTGACATCAAAAGACATTAAAATCCTAGTGCCATTTTTTCATACTTAATAAACTTGAGTCATTTAATGCTCATTCATAAACAGGGGGAAAAAAAGTAAAAGCTGAACTGCCTCTAATGCTCCTTTTTGTGACCCACAGAAAAACTTTTTCTACAGCCTTATGCAAGAAAGTTAAATTTCAAGCACGGTAAGTAAAGGAAAGGATTTACTCTCCCTTACAAAGATGGCAATGCATGAAAAATGGATTTTAGCAAGCAAATTAACTGTTCATGTCGTTGAACAGAGATTGACAGCTCAGGAAAGTGAAAAGGAAATCCTTTCTTTTTCTCAGAGCAAGGGTAAAATGGGTGTCTGAGCCTCTGTGGGGACTTGCAGAGCTCTGGTATGTTCCCTCCACCTTAGCACAAGCATGAGAGTTGTACTGCCTCTCATCTGTCACCTCAAAAAGACGGTTTTTTTTCTCCTGTGCTCCAGATTACCAGCCTTGAATTGGTCTGTTCAGCTGTGAGTATACTGGAAATAAAAATGTAAACATAGAGGAGAAAGTGGCTTAGTAGAATCAGCTCTCTACTCCACCTACATAACTGCTGGCCTTATAAACAGTTGAACCAGCTGCGAGGACAGTGTGCCCAGTGCAGACAGAAGGAATGCATTACACTGGTATTGCTGCTAAACTCTTTGTTGCCTCATTCAGGAGACCGCAGTGTTGTTGTTCCTACTAAGTGAAGGACCTCAGCCTTTAAAATTGCATCAATTTCTTTGGCACACAGGCCATTATATCTTGTGTTTGAATGTCTAGTAATAAATACTTGCTGGGAATGATACCCCTGAATTTTCTGTTCCCCAAACCAGTAATTCAGAATGTGATTTCAGCAGATACAAGCCACGGTTGGACACTCAGAGATACTGCTTATTCTGGCCAAAACCAGTCAAAGCTGTGCCAGAACAGGAGTGAATTCAGCTGAAGAGGAACCCAAACAAAACCTGTTTTTTCAGCTGCATGAGGTCCCTGGTTCAGGTCATCGCATTTCTGCAAACAGAAGCATCCCTGAGCAGATCTGAATGTGAGACAGCTTTTCATTCCAACACTGCCACCAAAAATTAGCGCATTAAACTACAGAAGTCTTTAGGTTTTACTGTACCTTGAGATAGTCCTGCCCTCTATTTTTACTTTCTTAGGACTGGTACAACTTTGTGGGCAGTTATCCTTTGAATTAGGTCAGGGAATTGATGTATCTTTTTATGCATTTGCTTTAAAGCACGGGTCATGCAAAGAGGACTAGAGAAGTGGCATGCTGTGGCCATTGTGGAGGTTGATACGAATTTTTCCATGGCGCAGTTTGTGGTGTGACACCACAGCCCTTGTATGTACATTTCAATATGACCTATCTTAACCCACTGACTCTTCTAGTTCAGACCAATCTGTGAACTGACAATTGCTTTTGATAAAAGCATTTAAGTTGAATGAATGCCCAGGGCTCATTTTCTCCTCTTGACTGATGTTAGACATAGCAGTGTTCAAATACTCTGGATGAAGAGGGGTTGGTGGTAAATGACCCCCAAACCTGTCTGTGAGGGCACTGCAACAGTGGAAGTGCAGAATTCTCCATATCTCTGAAAATGTTCATCTTTCAGTGGCTTATGTTTTCTATTCAATTTTTGCCTTTCCGTTCAATCCTTAATGTTCTGTCTGTCTGCCAACAAAGGGTAGACAGTCTAAGATAATTCCTGTTTTTGAAGGAGACACTTTTAGTACCACCCTTAGCCAGTTTATCAAGGTATTTGTGCCACAACTTTGTATATTTATAACTGAATATTTCATGGGTGCAACCAACCAGAAAAAGAATGACCAAAAAAGTCTTTCCTATTCTAAAAGGATATACAATTATTGATCACTTTGAAATAAAATACCAATAATTGGGAAAATCTTTTTCTAATCAGCAGGATTCTTATCTTGCTGTGCTCTCAGATGGACTGGTTAAACTCCATACAATCATCTGAGGAAAGGGAGATAATGCTATAGGTCCATAGACATAAACTACAGTATTTTTAAAGGTATTTAGAAATGCAGAAAGGCAACCTTTGGCATTTTCAAAAGCAACTTTAAAAAGTACTGGATTCTTTTTATGGGCTGCAGCTCTGATAACCTCCTGAAGGCTTTGTGAATGTTGTCAGAGGGAAATAGATTTTACCTTCTAAAAAAACCCCAACAACACGAAACCACACACACAAAAGAAACCAAAACCCAAAACAAGGAGTCCACAACTAAAGAAAAGACACCACATTTTAAATATCTACAAACTGAAGTAATGAAAATAAAACCTTCTCATCTTTGAAGACACCAAAGACCATCTCAGTTAGGTAGTATCATTTTTCTGTTTATGCCGTCTCCCATGATAATTTCCCTGTAGCTTAGCTAACCTTTTCTGAAGTTTTGCTTTCTCCATAGACAAAAGTTAAAAAGAACCAGCCAGAAGGCAAGGGAGACCTACCTCAGCTCTACTTTCTGTGGAAGAGTTGCAAATATATCACAGGAATTTAGCATTATAGCAAGTCAAATAATGGAAGAAACCCAAGTAATCAAATAAAATACACAAACATTAGACATGCACTAGACTTTTCCAGATGGTAAGCCAAACTCATACTGTTTAAATTAATACAGATTCATTAAACCCTATACACCTTGATATCATAAATTTTTTGTCATTGAAAAAGAGATGAAGAAAACAAAAATTATCTGTAGTTGTTCCATAGTCCCTCTTCATTTCTGAAATGGTATAAAGGACTTTATTAAAATTAAACTAAATTCTTCCCTCTCTGCTCCCAGAAAAAAAACACCAAGGTTATTTAGTTATCTTTTTTAAACTAGCCAAACCCCATGAGAGAAAAAAAAGTACCTTTAAAATTCCAAGCAGAGTTGTATAAAGCCATATCTCTTTCAAAGAACAAGAAATCATGTAGAAATTAGCTACAATTGAAGTGTTTGTGAAAACAACCCGTGTCCCATAAAATCCTCTCCACCCAAATAAGCACAATTCATTTTTGAATTACTGACTATCAGTCCAATGCTTGCTGTGTAAACTTGTCTTGCACAGACTTGACTTGTTCACTTTTTTACAGTTAATTTAAAACCATGTCTGCTCTACATATTTTCCAGCAGGACAGTCAATAAGCTGCTAACTTGATATGTTGCTTTACAATTTATCTCAAAATAGACAATGAAGTTAAATGCAGCAGAAGGATGCAGACAGTCCCAGCAGTTCATTGATAGCATATTCTTCAGCTCAAGCTAAAGATTTATGGTGGATCAAGCTATTTTTTTTTATATATCCCTAGAAAATTCTACTAAATTACCCATATTTTGACACCTGTAATTCAAGTATAAGGGAGAGAATGAAAACAGATTTTTCTTCTGGCTTTCTTGGATCTTGTCTAGCAGTAAAGAAGTTACCAGGCTCCTTTGCCTTTTCAAGTATATTTAGGGAATGCCTCAGGAAAAGGAAATGTCAGTTTCCTTCTCTCCATTTCATACTTCAAAAGAAAACAAAAAGAATATGCAGAAGTGGTTACTGAGGCAAATGCCAACTTGCACATGCAGGCAAGATAAGCGAACAAGATAAAGCAGGCAAGTGCAGATTGGTTTGGAATGTGGACCATAAGGACAGTCATCATTCCCTTGAAATTATTAATCATCTCCTAACAATTTATTAGCCTTCAGAGACAATCAAGAAAAAGCTATACCTTGCAACCTGAGTGTGCAGGCTAAAATGCCAGTTTGAAGAGCAGAAGAAGCCACAGCCACTGCCCTTTATTGAATGAAACGTCTGCAGCATTGCGCTGATCTGGTGAGAGAGGCCTCTCACGCAGTGGTCATGGTGAACAAAGACTTTCACAAACTGCAAAGTAAGGCCATGACTATGCTCAGATGTCAGCTGTAATTTAGATAAGAGGTCAGGGAAATCTGAAGTTGCTAAGCATTTTTCTTCTTCTTTTTTTTTTTATTATATAATTCATATACGTATTCACAGAAGAAAGACAACCAGCTCTGCCTATAACAAACTCAGAGGAATACTGGAATCTCTAATGATTTTCCCTCAATTTGGTCTAGATCAAGTGGTGGCCTCAAAAGAGCACATGATGTTACCACCAAATGGAGGTTAGCTCAAGGGGAAAAGGTGAAAACACGAGCTTCAGAATTGGTCATTAGTAGCTCTCCTACAACAAAATGGCATTTTAATTCATTCCTTTCTTTAGATGACTTTATTGACTGCATACCTCAATAGATGTTTTACCTCAAAATCATTAGCATACAGTCTTACTGAGGCATGGAGGTGCTGTTTGTACTGAGCGTATGCTAAGGTCACTTGTCTAGATTGTCATTTGGGGAAAAAATGTTTCATGAAAGAAACTGCAGGTTTAGGTGAAGTTTGGTGTCACTGAAAAAGGGCTGTATTGCCCTACTTCTGTAGAAATTATGAAAAGGAGAAGAAAACAGTAGGCAGGAAGAAAAAGCTGCTGCAGTAATGAGGTCAACGACTACTAGATTTATAGACTTAACTAAGTTAAGTTAAATATAGGACTAATTATTTTCTAACAAAGACAGCAAAGAAAGTAAAAAAATACATAAAGCATAACAATTTTAAAATGTTTGCCAATAAAATAATAAGCTGCCAAAAGAATCAAGCTTTCAATAATTTTGAAGTGCTCATATAGATATTTCATTTGCAGGAGGTAACAATGTTTCCTTAAATCATTAAAGTAATTGGATATATCTGGCTGTAGACTCTTTGCTGTTCTGCAGATTAAATATAGGAAATGTAAATCGCCATTCTATAGTTTATAGTCCAATAAAATAAACAAAGCTTTTTTGTGATTGACTTTTGTAGGTGAATATCAGCATGGAAGTTAATTTCTCACCTAAATAAACTGGCAGCAAATTGTTTAAAAATTTATACATCTGCTACTAAGAGTACTCCATGTCTTCTTTCAAAAAGTATGCAATGTAATGTGTTATACCATTTACAGTACTGTTTGCAAAAATTATATTCTATTGCTGTTTTTCCTGATTGGCTGTAAAAATCATGAAGAGGATTTAAACAATATCTGAATGTCAGTGATAACCTTACCTCAGATATCCAGATGATGTATAACAAAAACCTTTACAGTCTTACTTACAAAATCAGTCACATAATGCAGATTTTTTTTTTGTGCTATGTTTTCTGCTAAGTGTAATTTAGAATATCCTTGCATGAATGTTGTCAGGCAAGATTCCAAAACAGAATTTTAAAAATCTGCATATATCTCACCTTCTTTCTTTAAAATTGTGTGAGTACTTAAGTATGAAATCAGATTGGGATTCTGAAAAGGGAACAATATAATTTCCCCTAAGGATCCCTAGGAATATATTTTGGGAAACAAACAGCTTTTCTTCAGATCTTGTAAATTATACCCCTTAAATAATATAATTCTAACATTTATCATCATTCCAACTTGCCCCCAACTCCCAGTGCCTTTCAAATCAGTGATACTTGAAAGAATGTAACTGAAGTTAAAGACCTCAGATGAGCAACTTGCTAGAGATAGAGACTCCACTCAAATGCTAAAACTATATTTAATGCTTTATCTATTCTGAATTCCTCCAGTATTTTAGAGTTTTCCTAGAACACCTACGTTTTCAGGGACACAGAAATTGTTTTGAAGAAGAGACCGGGCTAGCACACTTTAAGCAAAACCAATACTGTCTCAGTAGAATTAATATCATGGAATCCTAAAATCACAGAATATGCTGAGTTGGTAAGGATCCATCAGGATTATTAAGTCCAACTCCTGGCCCTGCACAGGACCCCCCAAGAATCACACCATGTGCTTGAAAGCATTGTCCAAATGCTTCTGGAACTCTGTCAGGCTTGGTGCTATGACCACTTTCCCGGGGAGCTGTTCCAGTGCCCAGTCACCCTCCACGTGAAAAACGTTTTCCTGCTATTCAATCCTAAACCTCCCCTGACTCAGCTTCATGTCATTTCCTTGAGTCCTGTCACTGTCACCAGCGAGTGAGTACCTGCCCCTCCTCTTCCCCTCACAAGGAAGCTGTAACTGCAATGAAGTCTTCCCTCAGTCTCCTCCAGGCTGAACTGACCAAGTGACCTCAGCCACTTCTCATACAGCTTCCCTTCAATATCCTTCTACTCTGATTATTTGTTTTCTGAATGCAGCAACCTGGTTCAACATTTATTATCCCTTCAAATCATTTTCAAGCTAAAACTAAGGAAATAACATAAAAAATTCCATAAGACACCACCTAAAGGCATTTGCACCTGCTATAAGCTGATCAGCAATATATTATACAATTCTATTAACACAATATAAAAGGAGTTCAAAGTTAATCCTTTATACACCTGTGAATATAAAGCAGCAAAAGATGCAGAAGAATAGCTTTGCAAGAAACACTTTTACTTAATAGAGAATAGATAAAAAAAGTAAAAGCAACAGAGATTAGATAACAAAGGTTAAATGATGTGATGTTTTCATTTTCTACCTTACCAACACAGATAACTTCTGTACAAGGTCATTCTGGACAAAACAGACACAATCTAAATGGTGTATCATGATCTTGACAGTTTTCAGTCTGCCTTTATTGAGGAGAAAAATCAGATTTATACAATTCTTTTAATGTAATGCTGGAGTAACAATTGTGAACAACGCTGCCACAGCTAATAGATATATGAAACTCTCTTTCTTTGGGATCTTCAAGAATGTGCATCAAAAATGCTAGACCTTTATTCCATCTCTCTTTAGTGGGATTCATAGCTTAACCTCTCCCAGGATTTATGTGAGTCACAATAAAATATTTGGTCATAAATGTTTCTTAAATATATGAACAGATTCACAGCTATATGATTGCACCTGAAAAACAAGAAGTGAACCATGAATTCAGGAAAAGTAGGAACATATACAGAACTCTGTGAAACTTTTATTTTCTCATGAGCTGAACTAACCTCATTTCCGGAAGTAAAGCAAAACAAAACAAAGCAAAAAACCCCAAAGCCCCACTCAGCTCACCACACTTGATATTTTCCCATATCTCTTGCAATCTGACTGTCAGCTTTCCATTGATTCATCCCTCATAGCTTTTCCTAATCTGTTAATGCCCCCTCCCCTTTGCTAAAGCCTTTGAAGTTTCAGATCTCTGCTGAACCCAGGCATAGCCCTAGGAAGAGTACCCCGTTCCAGCCTACATGGAGCCAGTTTGTATCCCAATAGCCCAGCAGCCACTCATATCTAAAATTCTTTGAAGTTATATACCTTAGGCTGCCTTATCTGTGTCATTGTTCTACCTTCTTAGGCACTTCTTTAACAACCTTGTCGCCATTTCCTAGGATTTAACTCTTTGCATTCAGATTGGCAACCAAACAAAACTGAACTCAGAGAGTCATAAATAGCCAATACTAAACTTATAACAAATTCTGAATGTATATATTCCAAGCTTTATAGCTTGAATAGAAGAAAATTAATTCTGTGAATGCCAATATTTTTTCAATTCTAAGTTTAATTAATTACAATTACTTACACTGTAATGAAATGAAAAAGAGCAAACTAATGTTAAGCACACAGTGCTTCATGACTCAGCTTTACTGACACTTTTAGCCTTACAATGTTTTCTGGAAGTTGTGAAAAGCCAGGCCTACTTAGGATGAAAAACGCTTCACTGAATGGAACTCACACCAGAATTTTGTCCCTTGCCTTCCCTACCTAATGAGACTTAGATCTCGCAGAAGGGCTGCCCTGCACTGCTAATGGGAAGTTGCTCTGAGTACCCATCAGAAAACTGCATTAAAGAGTGCTCACTTCTACTAATTTGGGCATGGTCCTTCCAGATCTCCTGGAAGCAGCGTCCAGGACCCCTCCCAAGGACAAGAGCATACCTTTCACACAGCTGAGGAGGACTTGTTTTCTTTCAGAACAAAGCTGTCCAGTGGCAGGGTTCCTATGAATACGAGTGGGTAGTACTTACTGTTCCTTTCCAGTTCATAGAAAGCAGGAAACATTTGGAGGGTTGGCTGACCTGACATTCTTTAGACATTTATTCTTATTCTATTAATCACATCCTGGATGTGCTGCTTAGGTCGTTGAGGCAGTTTCTACCTCAAAAGCAGACACCCCTCACCTCCTCCCAGTGACCAGAATACTTCACGAGGACCCTCTCTAGACTCAATGGGTTCAGGACCACGCATTCCTTCTCCAGATGGAGAACGCTCATTAGAAGTTTTAAAAGCCTGATTAACTAACTAAATCACAGTCTGTACATCTTTTAGGGCAAGTCTTCTAATATATCTCTTCAGACCAGCGTTCTAGATTAATTCACATAAAACAGTCACATAAAAATACTGTGACTTGATGTGAATCAATCAAATTATTAAACAGAAATATTTTCACCTCTTTATTTTATTAGTATTTTGATTATAGGATTGCAATATGAGGTAAAAGGTACCTGTAATAACCTTGGTAAAACCAGAATTTGGAACATACTTTCAACAAACTTATTAAAGTGCAAGCATCAGGGAAATTTGGGTCATGAAGTAAATTTTGGCAGGAAACTATCTAGAAGTTTACTGCGTGATTTAAACATCGCAAAATATGCTACTAAGACTCTAAGATTAATTTGCTATTTAGCTTAACCAAATCTGGGGAGGAAGAATTCACAAAGTGACCAAACATAAAACTCAGTATACATTAAGGAGGGAAGCCCAATTTCTAATCTTTGGGGAAATAAAAAACCAAACAAAAAACAGTCAGGCATTGCCTAAGAAGTTATTTGGCATAACTGGTTTCTATTTAATTTTGATCCAAAATGAAAAAACTACACAGAATTTGTTTATATTGGCCACGCTTCACAAATAAATTAGACTGGTGAAAATCATATGCCTGCCAAGAAAGAACCCCCCTTTGATTATTGGCATTTCGATGCAATTACAGAATTCAGGTTTAAAAATTAGACTGACTGATAAAAAGCACATTCTTCATAAATATTTAACCTTCTTCAGTATGACAGTAATTATGGTGTGGAGCTCAGTAGCTGCATATTCCATTTAAAAGATCTGTCATGCCTTCCATTCGAAATGCTTCTTTTCAAAGGTTTGCAATGCCAAGATAAAAAGAAAACTCCCCCAAAGTGGAAACTGGAATAAAATCTCATCTTCTTAAAATTATTATTAATGGTAGATTCTAAGGATGAGAGACTGTTTGAAATATAGTGAGATTTTACAACCACTGCTTTCTTTTCCTGAGCAAAATATTTGATAACATTGGATAGTCATTCAATTTTCACATTCTAAAAATATCTAGAAAAAACTTGCAAAATAATTTCAAAATGAAATCACTGATGTTCATGTTTTTATATTGTAACGTCCTTTGATCCTACTGATACCATTTCCTCATTTAAAAAATACTTGAAATAAAGATAAAGTATTTGGTGTTCAATACAATTGTTTTAGATCAAATGAAATGTTTCTTTGCCATGGACTCTAGATAACCAAAGTAAACTATTATTCAGCTATAGATAGGTATAAATGCATTTTGATTAATAAAAACATATTTTCATGTTATTGAAAGCTAAGAATATCTTTGAAGAAGTTTTTGATAATGCGTAACTCAAAATTGTGAGTTGTTTGACTTGGGAAAACTAATTCAGCCATCTGAAGTCTGACGGTCTGCGTGTGAGGTAAGGAAGGAAGAGGGAAAGTGCTGAACTTCAGCTACATTCATTAGCTAAGTGAAGATAACAGGTCCTGTCAGGAGAGGCTGACATTTGTGGCTGTGCTGGCACCCAGACATTTGACCCAGGTTTTTGCTTGTGACAGGAGTAGGATGTGTAATTCTCTTGCCAGGGCAGAATCTTGGTTTGTTACTGAGCAGTTGCAGTCAGAGCAACTTAAGAACAACCAAGTCTTCCTCCTTTCTTGCAAGGAGAGAGGAGGAGCATCTCCCAGGAGCTATTTTCCCATTCTCTGCCCACACAGTGTGGATAAGAAACTAGGCTAGTTTATGTGTAGGTGGTTACAGGGAGGAGATAAATAAAGACACATATGTTTATATGGCACTTCGTCTCTACTGGAAGTCAGTGAATTTGGAGCCCAGCTTCTGCTTATGCAGCTTTGAAAAGCTTCTTTGTCATTGAACTCTTATTAAAGAGAAAACTTCTTTCCAGCTTTATGACCATACAGGTGAGGAGTCAATGTATTAGCCAAAAAAATGCAGTCAAAACTTGAGTTTCACTTCAAATTCTTTTAAGCACTGAAAGTTTTAATGAGACATCTGTGCTTCACTTCATCCTCTTCTAGGTTTTTTAAAAATATGAAGAATCTTTCTCTTTCTTTGTTATTCATAATAGCTTTAGCCCTAGTTACCTGGATACTATCAGAGTCTATTATTATTCATTTACATTGCTTTGCATCTATGGCAGTTAATGTCACTGCATTTTTGTCACTGTACCATTTAGTTAGCTTGAGAATATTCTGAAACTTTTGACAGCCACCTTTAACATTTCTGGTTTATTTATGGTATCATAGAAAACATATACAAACTATTCCCTATTAATACCTTCTCCAGATTTTTAAAGTTATGCTACACAGCACTTGGATCTCACTTCTAACTGTCTTCTATTGTCACAACCAAGTATATACCTACTATTTCATATCTTTTAAACACTTGCTGACCTAGGAGGGGACTTTTCTTTATTTCCTGTGACAGCTTCATTTCTACAACAATATTAGTTTGATCATCCCTACTGATATGCTGTTGACTTCAGAAGACCCCTAGCAAATGTGTGAATCAGGAGTACCCCTTACAGAGCAGCTCTTTCCTCAGAAAACCTCTAACCATTTCTCTGTAACTTTAGTACACAGGATACTCATGACTCACTGTAAAGTGTGTTTACCTGGGTAACTAATGATTTCATATTTCTACATTTTCTCTGAGAGAATCCCTAGCATTTACTTAATATGCAACAGGATATTGGCATTTAGATGGTTATTCAGCTAAGTGGTGAAAAAGGCTGCATGAATCTACATGCATGTCTAGTAAAAAGCCAGGTTCACTGACCCTTGGTTTCTTCAGATCCTTTTTATTTCTTCAGAAAGTTTGGTATCATATTGGCCACCTTCTGTTACTTCTGTATTAAACAGTGTATGACATACCACAGTCGTTGACCAAATTCATTTCATTAAATCCTATTTCCCTTACTACTACTCTAAATTTACTGAATTTCAGAAAGGGAAAGAACAGCAAAAATAAGGAGTAAACAATAAAAAATGGTAAAGAAAGAAGAGAAGAAATCTAGCCACTACTCAGACACAAAAAGACACATGAAATTTAAAAAAAATGTGTTCTAAATGGATCAGAAGTATAACTTCTTCAAAAATAAACTTGTTTTTTCTACTGCTGAAGGCTGTCCTATTCTCAACACTGTGGAGCAGGTAGAATTAACTTTCTAGAAACTCACTGCTCTACTTGCATGTCCATCTCTTTTCTAGGATTACAAAATAGATTTGATATATTCATCTCTCTTCCTATTGGGGATCTAGGACCAATTCTATTGATGTGCAGCTTTCCTGGATCAAAATCTATGAAAAAATAAATACTGGAAAGAGAAGTCATCTTCATTCACTGTTAAAAAATCGGTTTCCCTGTAAAATTAGAACACAAGTGACAAGGTGAGGCTTGAAGCAGGAATCTGGAAGACAATTACTTGGAAATAAACAAGCAGGTCATACATTCAGAAATTTGAAAATATGAGGGGAAAATGAGCATGCTTTCCTCAGTAAGATATGCTTATTAGAGGATGAGGCTGTCATTGCTGGGGCTGGGCTACCTCTCTTTTATGCTCTGTGCTATTTCTTCACTATGATCTGTCACATTTTAACCTCTCCATGTAACCATGGCTGTCAAGTACCAGACGATTCCCTCACATTTGCCTCCAAATGTATGTCTGCATTCGCCTACACGCTTTCCAAAGTCTTTGTACAACTTAAAAAGAGACACGCAAATAAAAAGATTATGGACTAGTTATTAGGAAGAGATCACTTTTATGGTTTGATTTCAAAGCATAATTTTTGATGTTTAGTTCATCTGGGTCAGCTATTATTTAAATATTGTTAAAATGCAAGAAGTCACAATAAACGAAATTTATTCCACTGAGGTTGCTCAGGTTTATGTGGGCACAATCGTGTGAGCATTAACATATTCAAGTCCATAATTTAAAGCTTCTTGCAGTTCTATAGTCTGAGTTCACAACTCTTGTAGTGAACTGACTCTCTGAGTGTCCCTTACGGAAAGGTATAGAAAGGCCATAAGCACTTGGTTGTCTTTGTCCTTATTCTCATTCAGTAGGGAGCCCATGATCAAAGGTAGATATTACCCGGTAGCTGAGGCTTAAGCACCAAACAGAACTGAAAATCCATGTGTGTGGATGTCAGAGCTCACTGCTGCCATGCAGCCTGCATTTGCCTGACGGTGTCCCAAGCCACCTGGAACGCTTCAGCGTGCCAAGCACCACATGCACTAGAGAGTACAGACATGCTGGGAGTGGATTTACAGGTTCAAGACATGCTTATTTTTTGTGTTGAAAACAATGTAAACTTAAGAAATATCCATGCTTATGTTGCCCTGTGTCACTTAAGCCTCTTGTCCTTTTACCTCTGCACTGAAGTTTACTGTCCCTTCAGGGACCTTCTCCTTTATCCTTACATAGTATGTGCCAATAAAATTGGTTGTAGACCATTTCTATGAATTAAATCACTAAAAATATCTATTTCTTTTTTATCTCCCCTTGGAAATATTTTTTCTATCATATTTTTTAAACCCGGAATATTTTCATGAAGCAGGTGACAGTTAAGTGCCCCTGATAAGACTTCCTAACAGAATTCTTACAGAAATCCTGCTCTTTACTTCCTTCAAAAAACTGCTTATAATAACACCATTATTATAATTAAACAACTATTAATCTTCAAAGAAGACTCAAAGAACTTACAAGAATATGGCAGACAAAATTGAATTTCATAATTAAATCTCTGTTTTAAAGGCAGAAAAATCCACATGTAAATGACAAACAGTATAATACATTCTTCATTAA
Organism: Orthonyx spaldingii; assembly: GCA_013397795.1. NCBI lineage: Eukaryota > Metazoa > Chordata > Aves > Passeriformes > Orthonychidae > Orthonyx > Orthonyx spaldingii. Next base: position 42,167 of record VZTJ01000149.1, read on the forward strand.
TTTATTACCATATAATAAGCAAAAAGTATAACTTCGATAATCAGTTACCAGTGAAATTCCTGACCCATATAAAGCAAAAAACTGGGTATGTAAAGTACAGGAAAGATTCAGTTCTTGTCAACAAATATTTCTGAATCTTTATGGCAAAGATGGACAGAGAGGGTAGAAGGGAAGGCATATAAACAGAAATATTTTCAATTACTCGATGCAATTCCAGATGATAGATATTTTCAGAAAATTCACATAGCAAGATAATAACTAGAAATAAACCTTTAATCATAGAGCAGCAAAGCAGAGAATGTGGTTGCTGGTAAGAGTCCAGAAGCAGAATCAAAGAGGAAAATAAAGATGATGGAATATTCGAACAGGAGTACAAAAGACTGCACACTAGAAATAGAGGTGTGATGGGGAAAACTACATGTGAAGGATGGAGACAAAAAATGAGAGAAAGAGACACCCCCTCCTTTCTCAAAGACTGGCTGATTATTTTTTCAAAAAACTGTGTGAGGCTATAATAGAAGTAGGAGGTTATACTTTGCATTGCAAGCCACAGAAAAGGATATAAGATAAGATCTCTAGTGTTAGCATACAAAGAGTCTCAGCCCAGGTCTACAAAACTTCACAAATGAGATTTCCACTCAGCATAACCAATGCTTGAGTGTCAAAAGAAAAATGAAAGGTTGAGTCCTCTGTTATCAGGAAATTATTCAGTGCCATTGACTTCAAATAGAGATGGAGCAATAAACATCAGTACCAAACCTGGCCTGATCCATTAGTTCCCATACTAACAAGGGGTTACACAATTCTCTGCTAATTTGTGACAAGATTAAAATAACTCTGACTGTTGCTGCTCAGAAAGTGTTAGATGAAACAAGACCTGAAGAGCAGTTGGAGGAGTTTCATTTTTATGAGAAACAGCTCTTCATTCTTGCAAAAGTAATACCAGTGCTAATAATCTCACTAAAGTTTTCATATGCATACAGTGAGTATAAATACACTGAGAAAGGACCAGTCCTGTCTGGAAATCTGAGGAACACAAACACATTCAGGAACGACAAAATTTTCTTTAAGATCTTAACACAATTAAGTATATTTCTCCAATCTCACCTAACTCCCACTGGCTAAACACTCGTGGTGACTGATGCTGTGTGCCCTGCTACCTTGAAACTCCAGGTGTGAGAGATGTAAAATCTGTTTAAACCTGAAAGGGAATGGCCCTTCTGTCCAGAAGATTTACCTCTTTGCTTCGGATTTGGCCAAAAGAGAGACTTAGTGTCTATCCCTGCAAATTACTGGAAGAGTGAGCTGGGCTGAAGCTCTGACCGTACCACTGACAAAATAGCTTTTAGTGATCTTCCCATTCCTGGTAGAGTTAGAAAGTTAGTCACTGGAATGTTACATCAGTGTAGAAGTGTTCCAGAAGAACAGGGTGTGGACAGAAGCAGGTAGGTTTCCTGTGGAGGAGAGCTCATTTACTGGCAGGTCCCCCAGTTTCTCAGCAGTGTGCAGAAAAGCTAAACATAACCACAATTCTGGCAACTGCAGAATAACAACTAAAGCCACAAGTAGCAGCTCTTTACACCTCCCTGCAAGGGAGTTGAAAATGTTTTGGTCATGGAAATTGAGTGAAGCCAAGATGGCTGTGCTGGCTGAGTGTGTCCAAGGACTTGTAAATCACCACTACTGTGGTGTCCAGAGAACTTAAGCAGGTCCACCAATATTTTGTTTTTGAGAAATCTATAAATGATTCTTTGCAGTTTTATTTCACCAGAAAGATAAGAGTTCAATACATTCCTTTCTAAGAGAAATGAGTTCCATTTGTTCAAATGCAGAAAGATTTTTTAGATCTTCTGTCTCCTACTGAATGCAATTATGTATTGCAATGAGCCTCAGTACATGGGCACCCAACCATAACATTAGATATCCTGAGAATCTGTGAAGCTTCAATGTCTTTGCTAGTTTGGGCCCTAAAATGACTTCAAAAAATTAACCTTTTTTTGGAGAAAGGTCTGCAGAAAACACAGAAAGTGCAAACAGGCAAATTATTAACGTGCACAATTTAATATGTATATTCAACTTTGCTGCTTCAACAGGAACTTTTGTACAACAAAGACAAAGTTCTAGAACTGGCTCAAGGTGTTGGGACTGAGGCAGAACGTCACCCTCTCTCATTAACATCTGTGAGTCCTGCAGTCTCCAGATGGCTAGGAATAGCAAGTCCTGCAAAAAAAATCTGGAAAAAAAGAAGAAAAACCCCAAACCTCTGAATATAAAAAACTTATGAAATGGAACAAGAGTTTTTTAGAACTTAGACTATTAAAGCTACAGGGCCTACACAGAATAGAAAAGATTTCATTCCAAATATATGATCTGGTTATTCTTTCTGTTATGCATGGAACTTCTGTCTTCTTCCAGCTCTCTGGGAACTGGAACTTCAAGAGGTGTTATTTCTTTTTACCTCCACATGAAGATCTTTCACTTTATATAAACAATTAAATATTTATTGTACATTGGACTAAATAAATCAGCATGTAGGTCAGTATACTGAGAGTATAGAAGAGAACATATATGACTTTTTAATACATCATTTTATCTTGGAGAATAAAAATATTTCTGGGGAGTGGAGATGGGGGAAGGAAGGAAGTTGCTGAAGACTGTACACCACCTTCAAGAACTGGAATTCTTTGAAGTAAATTGTCATTTTCCTAGAGAAAAAGCTTGCTGCAGGTGTTCAAGTCATTCCACCACTAAGAAGTCCATCTCACGTCATTCCAGCTAGCAGACAGCTCAGGAATTTGTGCTGCCACGATGTCAGTTCCCTGTTCCTTTGGCAACCCACCAAAAAAACAGAGCTCTCCTTAACTATTGTTTTACCTGTGCACTTAACTGTGCTGCCAGGCTTCCCTGCTGTGCTTCCCATGTTCCAGTGGGAGCTGCCTGCAAACGCCAGCTGTGCTGCAGAGAAACTCACAATAAGGCTAACAGAGAGTGGTCATAAATGTTTTAAGAGCTCCATGTTGGAGTTTCCTAAGGTGCAACATTTCAAATACATCCACTGTACAGGAAATCCCATATTTCTTATTTTCTGCTTAGGTTAGGAAGCACATTAAAAAAGAGAAGGGTTCTGGGGAGTAAACATACAATCTCCTTCACTGATTTTCTTTTAAACTTCATTTTCAACTCTGAAACAGATACAACTAGCCAGCCCAACAAACACATACTCAAGCTCTGTCATCATATAAATTGGTAAAAAAATTGGTCCACTGATGTTTTCCATCATATAGAAAGAAATTTGTAGTGAGAAGGTGCTTACTTCTCACAGCTTACTTTCTGTCATAGAATTCCTCTGGGGGCCTAGATGGTGCAAATCTAAAATGACAGTTCCTAGAGTTTGTATGGCAAATGCATCAGTGACATTTTAAAAGACATTTTCCCTCACTTGTTGTCTTCTATCAACAACCGAAAAAAAAA
>VZTJ01000149.1:45645-231327 GCA_013397795.1 Orthonyx spaldingii
TTGTTTTTTTTAAAAAAAACAAAAAAAAAAAAAAAAAAAAAGAAGGAAGAAAGAAAGGCATGCTGAAGAGTATAGGCTTTTGGAATCCAGAAACTCTAAGGAGAAATTAGCAAATAAGCTACATGTCAGTAACAGACATTGAGCACAGCAAAAGTACCGACAACTAAGCAAGCTGAGAGAACCCAAAGCCACTGAACAAGATGAGACATCTGCACCACACTATGAAAATGAAACAAGAGTTTTAACATCCATGTGGAAGAGCTTACATGGATTGCCTCTGCTGCTGATGTTGCATGGAGGTTTTGGATTTGGTCAGAAGTTTGAAGGCATACACCCATTTTTCTCTACATTTTGACAATTCCAAGTACTAAACAATGACAGTTTTGTTCCAATTATGAAGAATTTATAAATAATTGCTCAGGAACTAAGAAGTCATGAGATGTCCTTGGGCATAAAAGGAAGTCAGTCTTCAGTACTGCTAAAAATTTTCTAAAACAGATGAAATAAAAAAAGTTCACTAAAACAAGAGGCTGTTCCTGGTTAATTAGGTGGCAACATTCAGAAGCCTTCTAGATCCAACACTCTGTATGCTGCCATATTTCCTGTGTTTAAATTCAATATGATCTCTGTGCATGGTGTAAACACAACATGCACATAGTACTGAAAAAAGGGGGCATTATATTCAGCAGCATCACTGGATTCCCTTTCAACAGCATTTGACTTAGAAGGCCTCCACAACAACCACAGCATGCTCACTGTGCCACAATTCTAAATCCAGTGTGCAGATACTCAGTGCCTTTATAACTTACCCTCAATTTCATCACTGCATTTCCTGCTTGTCTCTTTTGAGTATTTACATCTGCCTGATAAATAGTCTCACTGGGAAAGAATCCACAAGCAAGGAAGAAACTGGGAATATATAAAACATTTAACATCCTTAGAATGAAAAATACTCACCGATGGAATTCCTCTCCATAACAAGAGCTGTCCCTTCAACAAAGGAAAAATGGAGAAGTGGTGTTGGCAACTTCTTCTTCTCCACAATTTCAGAGGAAAAATTCCACGTATTTTGCTGTTGGGTCACAGTACATCATATGAGTTTTCTAAACATCTGCTGTACCCTGGTGTGGTACTTCAGGTAACTGTTGATCCTGGCTGATTCTCAACTAGGGTTCAGTAACCACAGCAAAATGTTTCGCTTACTGATTCAATGCCATGATGCAGTCTGGGCTCACTCCTGACTGATGATGAAAAGTTCCTTCTGTTCTTACCATTTCCACAGCATTGAGTGAAACCATCCTTTGCAAACACAAGGGACCTGACATAACATTTGTATGAGATATTAACTGTAGTATAATGGAAAAAAAAAACTTCAGAACTTTACAAAACTGCCCATGATTTATAATGATTGTATATCAAAGAATGTCAGGGTAGGGAGTGCAAATGAGTCTATAATAACTGAAACAAAGACAGAAGAATAAAGAAATAAAGATAAAAAGAGGCAAGAACACTGAGAGAGTTGTTAGGACATTAGAAGAAAAATAGCACTTGCAATTTGTCAAGTGATTAAGCTCAGATACTACTCATTAGGGTGACCCCAGCATTCTGAATAACAACATTTAGCACTGGCAACAAGTGAAGGTGTATTTTCCATGAAGAGTTAACACCAAGAATGAAGATGTATCCTTTAAGGTTCAGTAAATAAAAGCCAAACTTGAGCACCTGTATAACTGAACATGAATTGTCCCTTTTAGAGTCAATGAAGCTGCTTCAGGTTTCAAAGCTTAGCATATACATAGTGAGCTTTTGACAAGCATGTTCAAGTTTTATATTAAAATATTGATATCAGAAAAAAAAGAGTGATCACACTTTATATAAATAGTTATGATTTTATTGTTCATTCAATTATATTTTAGTGTGCAATCAAAATACTGCATCCAGTTATAAGTATTACAGGGTAATACTACTGAAAATATATACTGTCTTCTTAGTTCCTACCCTTTTTCTCTAATGTTACTTGCACTTTTATAATGCTCCTCTTGGTCTTAAAATCAACAGTTCCAGGCTTCTCTGAGAAGTAGGGGGCATATGGGAGCCCTACTGTAAGGAGCTTGAAAGAAATTTTCTTTGTCCCAATTAATAGAAAAGGGTGATGTTTGTTACAAAATACATGTACACATTTCTAAAATGAGCTAAAATCAACTCAGGCTAAGACAAGCCCAGACAAGTTCTATGATCCCACATTCCTAGACTTTTTACTAGTAATGAAAAAATTATTTTTGCTGACCTACATGTGTGATTAACACATGTAAATGCTTGTATATAGCACAAGAGAAGGGTAGGTACCCAGGCACTGTGCTTTGTTACAGACAGAAGACAACCTATTGTCTCTCACGGGGAATATATGAACCCTAAATGTAATGGAATAGTGATACACACAAATCTGCTATCAGACCTGTTTTGAAAATCTGTAACCACATCAGAGTAGCCAAGCATAAGTATAGTCACATTTCTCTTACTTCTGACATGTGGCTGATGTCTACAATGACAGAACTGTGTCTGTTACTTGGTGTTGTATAAATTTTTTAAATCATGTTTCTACGTATTAAATACGTAGAATAAGATAACTTCTCCTGAAGTCAGATGGCTTTGCTAGTGGAAACTCATGTCCTTCTTAATTATTTAGAACTTTTGAAGAATTATCAGCTGAAAGCACAAAAAGCAATGGAAAAAAATCTACTTGAATATTTTAGAAGTCTAGGAGAAGATACTCAGGAAATTAAACTGCCTTACATGATGGAATAATTTTTCCCATGGGATCTTAATGACAAATTATGTGAAGAAAGGGTTAGTTGTTAGCACAGTAGGTGTTAACAGTTCGAGAAGGATTCAATGATGCAGTTGGTTTTTTTTTTACACAGTGTAAAAATGGAATAAATAACAAAGCTTGCATAAGACAAAAATTTGCATTAATTGGATTTACACAAGTTAAAAATGAAGAAAATTTAGATGCACAAAAAGACAATAGGGATTCAGAGCCAAATTACCTCAAAATCCAATGGCATCAATATAATCCTTGATACTATAAAAACCTTCTTTTAGCTACCTTTCCAAGTTTGGGATTAAAACTTGACCAGAACAATCTCTTATACAATTTATTTTTTATTTTTCAGTGCAATATGTAGTCAAGTAGAGAAAAAATACTTGAGGAAATGGACTTCTGGTCTGAATTTATTAATACATTCCAGTGTAAACACTGCTAGTATAAGAATCAAAGAAATATTTGAGGAAAATGTGCAGTTTCTTACTCAAATAAATTTAATAACTTTTTGGGGTTTGTTGTGTTTGTATGGCCATGTTTTGGTAGCAAGAGGGCTACAGGAGTGACTTCTGTGAGGAGCTGCCAGAAGTTTCCCCTGTGTCTGACAGAGCCAATGCCAGCCAGCTTCAGGATGGACCCACCAGCGGCCAAGGCTGAGCCCATCAGAGACGTTGGCAGCTCCCCTGGGATAGCATGGTTAAGAAGGGAGAAAAGCTGCACTACTGAAACTGTAGAGAAGTGTGAGAATGTGTGAGAGGAACAACCCTGCAGACATCCTAGTCAGTGACGAACAAGGGGCTCTGGGCACTGGAGCAGAGCAGCCCACCATGAAGACCATGGTGAGGCAGCTGTACCCCTGCAGCCTGTGGAGCCCATGCTGGAGCAGGTGGATGCCTGAAGGAGGCTGTGAACCCACGGGAAGCCAAAGCTGGAGCAAGCTCCTGACAGCACCTGTGGTCCCATGGAAACAGAAGCCTGTGCTGGAGCAGGTTTTGTGGCTGGACTTGTCATCCTGTGAGGGACCCCCCTGGAGCAGCCTGTTCCTGAAGGGCTGCACCCATGGAAGTACCCACACTGGAAAGGATTAATGGAAAGGATTCATGTTGGAGAAGTATGCGGAGGACTGTCTCCTGTGGAAAGGACCTCATGTTGGAGCAGGGGAAGAGTGTGAGGAGTGCTGTCCCTGTGGAGGAAGGAGCAGCAGAGAGAACATGTGATGAGGTGACCAGAGCCCCTATTCCCCATCCACCTGCACTGCTGAGGGGAGAAAGCAGAGAATTCAGGAGCTAAGCTGAGCCCAGGAAGGAGGAAAGAGTGGCAGGAAGGTGTTTTAAGATTTAGTTTTATTTCTCATTATTCCATTCTGATTTGATTAGCAAAAAATTAAATCGATATTTTCCCCAAGTCAAACCTGTTTTGCCCATGACTGTAGGTGGTGAGTGAAACCTCCCTATCTTGACCTATCAGGTTTTCTGTTGCATTTTCTCTCCTTGGTCCAGATGATGACGGCAGTGATAGAGGGGCTTTGGTGAGCACCTGGAGCCCAGCCAAGAACAACCTAACACATTGTTATTGGGAAAATGAATGGAAGTTGCCAAACAAGAACAGGGGAAATTATAGGGTTGTACTGTCTCTTTCACATTTTTAAATAATAAGCAAAAAGAGGGAAAGAATATAGTCAGAGAAATATTAAAATATAGACTAGAGTTGGCATGTGAATCAGGCCTCTGTGATAAAAAAGCTGGCGAGTTATGCTAAATGTTACTTGTACTGGAAGTTGAGCAACAAATTCTAAGGTAGTTAAAATACTGAATTTAAATATATTAAGTACAGTTCGGCATTCTATAAGCTGAATTTATTGTTGGTTGTCAAATTCTTTCAGTTATGTCAAGACCAACTCTCAACTTCAGGCTTGACTTAAAAATTGACATTTCCATGTCGTAAGTGCTTGAGCAGTTCTGAAAAATACAGGGCTAAAAATATTCATGTGGTGTTGCAGCATCTCAAGTTTTCTGTTTCAGTTTGCATCTCGAGATTGAACTTGTTAGTGCTGTGGTCAGGAATAGAATAACATGTTGGACTGACTAACCCAGAGATTCTGATTCAGTTATTCTTGAGTAGCAGACATGAACAAACAGATGACATTTTATCTTGAGATTACTGATACATGAATCGTGAAACACAACTTCTCAGTTACTTCAAATTTCATCTGTTGTTTTTAAAACACACCATCTACTTTCCATTCATCTCAAATGGTCTGCAGATAGCAAGATAACATGTAATCCTTGTACAGTAGCCACCCTGCAGTCTAGGGCTTATCAAAGATTATGGTGTAGGGGATTTTTGTTGTGCAGTTGGTTTTGTTAGTTTTTTTAATGCTGAAATAAATCTGTAATTCATGTGAGTTTGGCTCCTTCAACTTCAGTTCTGTAACAAAAAACGTGAAGATGAAAATGGAACAAAAATTTGCCCTTGCGGAGAAGACACCCTGCATACCTGATTGTGCTATCAAGAGTGTGGACAACAGGTCCTGGGAATTGACAATTCTCGTTTAGCTGACACTTGTGAGACTGCATCTGTAGTACTGCAATCGAGGTTTGGGCTACTTGAGATAAGAAAGATGTTGACATGCTGCAACTAGTTCAGGAGATAAGGCACTAAAATAGACAGGGAGCTGGAACACGTGGTCTATGAGAAGCTGAAGGAGATGTGTTTGCTGAGCATTAGGAAAAGAAAGCTTAGGGGACATCTTCTTGCTATGCACAACTACTGCCTAATGCAAGGATTGAGAGATGAAGACACAATCCCTTTACAAAGGTGTGCAAAGGGTCAAGAAACACTTTCTTACCTCAGTGAGAATCTTGTATTCTCAGATTGTCATAACAGGGCCAAAAAAGATCCCTGAAATTCTGAACTGTTTTTTAATATTAAAAAAAAAATGTGAACTAGCTTATTTTTACTAGCATTGTTACTATTTTACACTCTTCTAGAATTCTCATTTTCATGTGAGAGATGCACAACATGCTTTATCACAAAAAACTACTTATGTGAAGATATTTTAAGGAGTTATGAGTGATTAATTATTGTTGAAGAACATCAGTTTTCAAATATCAATTAAGACAAAAAAAGGCATGATCTCCAAAAGTGAAGAAGTTGCAAAAGCCTCACTTTGAGGAAATAAGTCCGTCCTAGGAGGGAAGAATTTCCCTGCTGAAAGTTACCCAAATTGAGATCTGGAAAATCAGATGCCAAATAAGAACAGTCTTCAGTCTAATGTTAATAACCAATTTGTATTGCTGGGATCTTGGGGAGGACAAAATCCCTTTGCTTCAAAAAAACCTTCTTACTGAGTGAGCATTATCATGCTGTGCTTAATAATAACCAAAAAAAATTTAAAAATACTTAAAAATGCATGCAAAAATTCAATAAAAATACTAAGCCTCATGGATAGCTTGCTTTCTCACATAGATCCAGAGTACTTTAATTACCATACAAGATAAACAGCATTATTTCTCTCTTTGAAACAGAAGAAACTGAGGCAATGATGCTAAATGACTGGACAAGATGCCAGTTTATCTTGGACTTAGACCTGGATTCTCTGAATATCAGCCCACTCACCAAGCCTCTAATCAACACTGTTTCCTGGCATGCCAGTATAACTGCATAGATTTTGTATGTAAAGTAATGAGCCTTATGGGGTTTTTTTCCCTTGGGGCAAAAAAAACCCAACCCATCAGGTGTGGCCAGTTTATATTCTAACATGTAGGTAAATTGACTGGTCAAGACTCTATTTAATGTCCAGTAGCATTTATATAATTCTTTTCTATTTATATAAGCAGCCACTGCATTTCAGTTTGTCCTGTCAGCTTCCTTGAGGCCTGCTACATATTTTGGCAAGAGTTACTATATCCCTAAAGGAATCAGTGTTTACTTGTTCAAATGGAGCTGCTGCTACATTGGAGAGAGTCTTCATAACAATGGGCTACTTTTCCTGTAGATGGACTTCTTTGTTCCCGTTTATAATTCATTTGAAACCGGAACATTTCACAAAACTGTAAATGCAGAGTATCTCATTTTCAATGGGAAGGCATCTGCAGTAAGTGTACTCCATATGGAATTAGTTTCTCTATTCAGAATGTGAATGCAGTACGTGATGTCATTCAAGAAGGATTCAGATTCAATATCATCTGCAAAAAGAAAATACATTGTATTAGCATTCAGTTTTGAAGTTCTTTTTATGAAAAATATAATATCTTGTCACCACAGTAAAGATAATTAGATGTAGTTCAAAGGGACACTATCATGTGAAAGAAGTTTTGTGATTCAACTCACTAATGTTTTGTGCTTTGCCATTGGCTGATGACATCAACACTGACTGAAGTTACCTGAGCAGTAATGTGCAAAACAGAGGAGATTGACAGGTGTTACATTTGACTTCTGTTTGAAGAACTGTGCTTCAAGTCCAGATCTATCCAAAACTAAACTTAATTAGTAAAGTGTCTTGCATGGCTAGAATCACAATAATATCAGAATATGCTGAATTTGATGGATTTTTGTGGGAATTAAGGTATCTGAGATAGATCTTCAAATTTCTTTTCTATGGAGAAAGACAGACAAGATGCAGATGTAAAAGTAGTATCTACCTACTATAGATGGCATTATTATTAGCAACAGTAATGAAGCAACATACAGTAGATCAAAAAGCATCCCCTGTATGCACTCTAAAAGGATTAAATTCACCTTGCTGCAGAGGATAAGAACAAAGTTAATGTACTGTATAATCTCCACATAAGTCCAGAAAGCTGTGTTATTTCAGTTGCTTTTCAGACAGGAAGGCGAAAGCAAGGATACTGCTTTTGGAACAAATAATTTATCTCTTTGAATTGATTTAGCATGCATGCTTAGAGTCAGGGTAAGCACAGAGAACTCACCCTGACAATTGCTTTGCAATGAATAACAGACCTAGATGAGACATTGAAGACCCCTTAAAGGGTCAATTTCTTCCACTGACGGTGTTTCTTAAGTCCAAATAAAGAAACAGCATTTAGCCAGCTAGGTAAGTGCTTTGCACAGTAAACAATGTGCATGTTTAAGATCTTGACTGTTTAAAACCACTCACGAGTAGGCTTTTGCCATCAATACTGTATAATTTTGCCAGTATGTTATGCTTTACTCTGTGGTCATACATTGATCTTTTTCAGTAATTGGCTGAGAGAAACCCAAACAAATTCCTTCATTTTCTTTTTTCCTTTTATTATTTTTTTAATGAGGTGAGAAAAGATGTGATAAATCCTTAGCTGGTATCTTTATTTCAGACAATAAACTGATTGATAAATGACCCAAGATAATTGCAAACTTGGTGTTGATAGAGGTGCCATCTTTTAAATAAAAACCAGAAATGGGGACCAAAACACATTAGTTGCTAAATTTTCATAAATATATGTGCAACAGAGGTGAAGAGAACTATAAGGCAGGTGCACACACAAAAAGAGACACACAATTGCACAGTTAGTTTATTCAAGCCATTATTATGATTGCAGATGCAAATGGTAAGTCAGCTGTTTAACTGTTCATTTACTCATGTAAGTACTGTTTTCCTAAGCAATGACATTGTATACATGTAAATTGAGAAGCAATCTGATTTGTTAGTGTTGTACTCGCTTTGCACAGGGGTAAATAGCTACCAAAGATGAAAGAAAATAGAAAATCACGGCTGTAAAGTTGAATGGCATTAATTATTGGTGGCGCTGCAGCTCGTTATATTGCAAAACCTCTTCCTGGTTAGATGCACATTCAATAGGAGAGATGATTATAATGGAAAAATGCTTGGGAAAAAAAAAGATGACTGCAACAAGAAACATTTCAAAGCTTCTGCAAAGATGAAAAATGTGCATTGCCATGTTCTAGAATCTCTCAGACAGAAAGACCTCTTCTGGAATATAAACTACTTCTATTACATTGACTATTTTTGTGTCAGGAGCATATGTATTGATATACACCCTGCTTGTTTCATTATGAGACTCCTAGTGAGACAGGAATATCTGCCAGTCAAAAACAACATAAGCCGGAATACCTCTTCATTTAAGATGCATCTTTCAGTCAAAATATTATGCATGTTCAGTTACACAAAAGGTCTTGCTAAACCCAAAAGCAAGCCCAAATCCCTGGGGTGTAAATAACTATAAAGATTTCAATAAAACTTCCATCTCCAAGCTTTTTATACAGTTCCTGATTCCTTCCATGTGCCTGTGCTCTGGAAGTTCTTCCTACTGTCACTTCAGGTGTTGCTCTTGGCTTTCCTTCTCTCTAAATGCCAATCTTAATCCACACCGGAACTTTAACATGAATCCTAAACCTAAACCTAAACCTAGTGCAGGGGCTGAGGCTTGGCCTTAGCCCAAGACACATTCCATGACAAGAACAAAAGGTTCTCAGAAGAACCTTGAAATGCAGTACTTGCTTTGGCAGCCACTTCCCAGCCCCATTCAAGTTACAGCTCTAGGCTTTTTCCTTCATCCAACAATAAATACACAGTTGACCTTAACTTCATCTCAGGAGGTGTGATAGAGACAGAACCTAGAGCTGCAGTTGCAATGAGATAAGGATTTGTGACATGGGCTCAAAATAAAACGGTGTCCTAGGTATAGTATTAATGTGTAGTGCTAAGGTTGGGAAGGAGAAAAGGAGAAAAACTTCAGCTGGGGCAGGGAAAAACTGGAAGAAGCACTGGACTGCAAAAACCATTTTTAACTGAAAATTTCCTGCTGTGTGTGGCTGAAAACCTTGGTCTCAGGCTCCATGTGGCACTAGGGTAAGGATTAGGGTCAAGTTTCGGGTTGGGAGAAACTCACAGCATAAAGCAGCAGCTGGCATGGGGCTGTAAAGGGGCTCTGAGAGGAAAGAGTAGGGTCCAAAATACCTCTTTCCTGACAATTGTTCATATCAGACATTGGGCTGGCCTTTTGGAAAGGCTCTGCTCTTTTACCCATTGGTTGAGTGCTTTTGATCCCTCTTGGTGTTGTGTTAAGTAGACTTTGGGGGAACCAGAATAGCATTATTATAATTTTTAATGACACAATCACAATTTCCAGTGTAGTTTAGGAAAGCATTTCAATATGAAAAGTATGTAATGAGGATGAACAGGAATTATTTAGCATAATAACACAGGAAATATGTAAAGTGATGGGCTTGGGGACGTGAAAAGAGAGAAGAAACAGTAAAAAGAAAGTTTAGCTTGAGTCTCAAGGAAAACACTCTCCCATTAAGATTTATTAATCAACTACATAGGTGAAAGTGTTCCTACTTATGATATTGAGTAAAGGATGGGATGCTAAAGACTGAGCATTTGACAGGGTATATTGGACATGGCTAGATAAGTCTTTCCAAGAATTACACCCCTTTTAAAAATGCAGCTTTCACACTCCATTTAACATTCTAAAAACAGTATCTTTGAATGCTTAGACTAAAAAGACTGATACCATTTTGTATGGAAAAAATTCTTCCTTTGTTTTTCAGTGTTTTCCATTGCCTCTAATAGGTGGTGCAGTATACTTTCCCTGTTTAATAATTCAATATTTTATTTTTCTCTGATTCTCTATCAACATTTTTTGAGGCTTTTATGATAGTAAGAATCTTATTTCTCACTAGTTGAACAAATTTGAAGACTGAAAAGCTTAAAATATCAGGGACCAAAAGCTCTAAACAAATCTGGTTCTGAGAAGGGATCAGTCTCAAGCGAAATCTAAGTAGAAAGTTAATGTCTTTAGGACTACTGAAAGCATTATTTTCACAATCCATTTATAAAGAAAATAAATAATCCCAGCCTAATTTATCACTATTTTGGGTATATTTATGGGTGCCTTTCTTTGGATCCATGTGGCTTAATGCTTGCATGTACCTTGTTAACCCACTGCTTATTTGGACTCATGTGGAAAGTTTTCAGTAGTATTTCTGCAAAAGAGGCCTTGCATGGCATTCATGGAATAAGTTAATTTAACGAGGCCAAAAGACCATGGTTATTCTAAAATGGCAGCTTTGTCTATGTTCCCATAACTCTTTGAGACAAAATTTCTACTACAGAACTTTGCAGGTGTCTGGAGTCAATGCAGCCAGCAAGCTGGATTTAACTCTGAAGCCTGGTGCTTAGATTCCCTGGGCTAGGAGCTGGCAATGGCTGAGATTCACCTCTTCTTCCTCCCTCTATTCCTACCATTTTATTGTAGCTTTTTGTTCACATTGCATTGCCTGCACAACCCTAAGCTATTAAGAAGAGTGCAGCAGGTGCTCTTGTTAGAGCAGGCACTGCTGAAAGGGAGTCCATGTGTTTAATGACAGCTACATAGTCCCTGTGGGGAAAGCACTGTGGAGGGCCCCTGCTGCACTGTGAAAGACCCAGGAGAGGATGCATATATGGGAACAGCTCCCTTTCCTTCTTTGTCTGGTGCTAGACGGCCTAGGAATGAATGGGAAGCTTTATCACCTCTTAGTTCTCTTTTGTTTTGTTTTGAGGTTGTTGATTTCTTTCACCATTTCAGTTAATGCTACGGATTCCGCTAACAAATCCTTGTACAAGTGAATCTATTTCAACATCCTTTGTGCAACAGACTCTTTTTTTGGCCAGGGCCAAGCACTGATTTTTGAGTCCAAATATGACAAGAACAATAATATATGCCAGTCACACAGAAAGGTATTGTTAAGTGTACCTCTCTTAAGTGTACTCCACTTCCTCAGCACCTTAGACCTGAGCTTCTCCTGACCTCCTTCTCTAACCTCAGTGAAGCTTGCTGCTCGGAGGACTGCTTGGAGTGTCAGTTCAGGTACCCTGGATTTGAGGCAAACTCACAAAACACGATTATTCAAAAGACTGCCTTTGTTCCTTTTGAACTCCTAATGTTCTCAGTAACTGATGACCACAGGTTAGGATCCATCTTCCTTACAGATCCAAACATTTTTAGGTGTTGCATAGGCACTTGGATACTTCGCTTAGCCAAGACATTGTGAAACTGTAGACATCATCAGATGCTTAAATGCCTGCAG
This sequence comes from Orthonyx spaldingii, assembly GCA_013397795.1. Lineage (NCBI taxonomy): Eukaryota > Metazoa > Chordata > Aves > Passeriformes > Orthonychidae > Orthonyx > Orthonyx spaldingii. Next base: position 57,503 of record VZTJ01000149.1, read on the forward strand.
TGAATTAGGTACAGGGAAGGAAGGAAGAGGTTTTGGACAATTTTTCTTAAACTGTTCAACAGAACTTGTGCTTCTTATCCCTGCAAAAAATAGGGACAGTCCTTTTTCTTTTCATTCAGAACTTATTTATCTTAGCCTTTTAGATTGTGTTAGAAGGCTTTTTCCTTCACTGCAGTGACTTATTGAGTCCTCCTACTGGAGGACAGAACAAGGGTCTCCTAAAAACTATTGTAAAAGGAATAATAGCAATGATTTACACCATCAACTAGTTCTTAAAGCTCATCATCTCCACATATAGGAATGCATTTGTGTGCTACTGATTCTGAAAAGACTCAGTTTCAAAACTCTAGAAATTTGGAGTTGGGGATTACACTGTTAAAAAAAAAATACATTCACATACACTGTAGATCCCGCACATTCAGTTATTAAGTAATTCAGGAATTGCATTTCCTAGGTTAGACTACTCTGATTTTTCTTCTCTTCCATCACCATGGCAGAATTATATCACTGAAAGTACACAAGAGTGGAGGTTATTTCTTCTGTTGCTTTGAAGCAATGAATAGGAAAGGGAGAGGAAAATTGAAGCAGATGCTGCCAAAGTTGTGCATAAGTCTGCAGAGAATCTTTCTGCCAATTACCTTTTTATCCTGTCTATATGACTTAAGTTCCCAAAATGTCCTGTTGCAGACTGTATCATCCATCAGGAATTCACTAACATGACACGGACTAGCAAACATCACAAAAATATTTACATGAATTTTCATCTGGTTTGGGAAAAGAATTTGCTTTGGCTGTGGTTTACTTTCCAGTTGCAATTTATGCAAATTCTGTATGGAGACTAGGTTGAAGAAGGGGTATGATAACAGAAAATTTCCTGTTAAGTCAAAAAGGTTCCGTATTTGAGCCAGAAACACCTACAATTATTCAGTTACAGGACAATAAAAAAAAAAAAAATCATCTGCATGATATGACTAATCCAAATAAAGGTCCCTGATTTATAAAGCTGAATTGGAAGTTACACTCGTCATTGGAATCCAAGGGACGTGTAAGCTCCATTTTTTATTTGCAACTCAGATAGGTCAGCTTTGTAACTCAGTCCTATACTGATGGCCCTGTAGCTGTTAGGAAGATTTCCACCACCAAATATTTCCCAGGGCTCCAAAGAGGATCATAGTACTGCCACCTATGTGGCTACCACAGATTTTTGCTGCCAACAGAGCTGGTTATTCCACTTCTGACACATCCATAAAAGCTGCTGTCATGTTCCCCAGTACAGCAAAACCTGTAAACATATTTTGAATATTTTCAATGTTTAAAATTATGCATGTTCATTTCCATGAGGAAAAATGAAGCAAAGTCACTAATTAACTTATGCAGTATCACAGACAGACCATAGTAGAAAAAGGTTTTAAAGCTCTAGTCTTACAAACTGAACAGTTTCATACCACTAACATGGCATGAGTTAGTGAGGGCAGTAACTTCTACAATGCTGATGAAGAATACAAAGAATCATGAACCAAATAGCCCAACAGCTATGCTGTTTCTTTTGGTATTATGTAAGGTACATCATACAAATGAACTAATTCTTTTCAGAAAATCCTTTTAGAACTTACAGCTTTTGTTGTTTTCTCTTGATGCAGCTTTTTGCTCTGAGTGCTGGCAGCAAAGTGAAATTTACTCACATCGTGATGACCGTGTGGAGCTGGTGCTTCAGTGAGCAGAATTTGAGTAAAGTCTTCTTTGATGCCAGCAGTCAAAGCAGAACATACAGGATTTCCAGGGAGAATGCCACATTTGGGAATGCAAGAAAATACAGATGGCCAAAGGCAACTTAAAAGCTGGGTTATGCAGAGGAAGAAATGAAGCGGGAAGAAGCAAGGAGAAAATTGGAGCCCAGAGAAAGAAAGGAGAGGCAAAACCAGCCAGAACATAGAAGTGTAGTGAATTTCAACCAGTGTAAATAAGGACAGTTCTGCATACTCCAGTCCAGTTACCTTTCTATCAACTCTACATGAACAAACATTAGTTTGGAACAAAATTCTAAAGAAAAAATGGAAAGGATAATTATTTTTATAAGTGAAGAATCAATTTTCCATTTGATGTCTTAGGTCATCACTGCATCTTATTTCCATTCTATTTCTATTTGTAAATCTGGTTGTTGCATTTTCTCAAGTTGACAATCTCTGAAAAACACAAAGCAGAAGAGAAGCCCCTCCTTTTAAGTGAATTCTTGAAGTCTCCTTGGAATATCCATGTAGAAAAGGTACATTTAACAAAACACCTACATAGTAGAGCTGCTAGAACATTTTAAGACTATGGAAAGCTGACAAATCTGTTTCAAACAAGTTGTGAGCTGTAAGTTTCTGTGATTCAAGTTCTGAGGAAACAAGGCAAAATCTGATCTGCCTTACTCTAAAAAACCCAAGTTTTTAAATGCCATTTCCTCCTCAAAAAATTGAAAGGTTTTTAATTCTAACATGGAATAACAACAAATTTTGAAATCCAATCAGCTTCTATAAAACAGCATTGCTATTCCCTAGCCATTTCTCACATTCTTTGGACTAGTTGAAAAACCATTTTCACTTTAGCAGGTTCACTGTATAATTTTCCCCCAGTATATTGAGAGGAGAGACCCTTTCCTATTTCTTTAGTATAGAGAGGCTTTCAGTTATAAAATGAATTGATTGCTTGCCAACATGCATCTAAATCCAAATATTTGTGCAATTCAAAATAAATTCATCACCGCATATCGCTGTGTGTCACTGAGCTCTGTAGTCCAATTTTAATGGAATACTCGATGAAGCTGATGTGCATATTTTCATCCCACACATACAAATTCATCATGAGAATGATTGCCTTCAGCAAACAAAATACCACATGCGACATTACAAATTTAGATATACCTTCCTGAAAATATAGAAAGAACAAAATGAAAGACATAATGGCCAATGAAAAATCTGCCTGAAATTCAAGGCTCTGAGAAGTGTCTTATCTTTGTCAAAAGAAGAATGGAGAGTGGAGAGAAAAAAATAAAATAATCGCTATTAGAATTACACATAAAATAACTCAATCTGACAATCTGAAAACAAAAAAACCTACAGTAATTATGAAATTATAGTTTTTGATCCTTGGAGAAGGAAAGAGTGGGGTCAGCAGAACTGCCACCTTGGACTTCCAGAGGACAGATTTTGGCCTGTTAAGGAGATTGGTTGAGAGGCTCCATTGGAAGAGAGTCCTGTGGAGTAGAGGGGTCCTGGAAGTCTGGAGAGTCTTCAAGAAGGAAATCTTAAAGTTGCAGTATCAGTCCATCCCCTTGTGCCAAAAGGTGAGGTTTGGGGAAGAAGATTGGCCTGGTTGAACAAAACTTTGGCTGGAACCCAGGAAAAGAAAGAGTGTATGACCTTTGGAAGAAGGGACAGGCAACTCAGGAAGGCTACAAGGATGTTGCGAGGTTATGCAGGGACAGAAATATAAGGACAGAAGTCCAAATAGAAGTAAATCTGGCAACTGCTGTAAAAGATAATACAAATGTTTCTGTAAATACATCGTCAACAAAAGGAGGGCTAAGGACAGTCTCCATCCTTTACTGGATGCGAGGAGAAATATAATGACAAAGGCTGAGGAAAACACTGAGGTACCTAATGCTTTCTTTGCCTCTGTCCTTAATAGTAAGGCCAACTGTCCTCCAGTATCCAGCTGTCTGAGCTGGAAGGCAGGGACAGGGAGCAGAATGAAGCCCCCATAATCCAAGGGGAAATGGTCAGTGACCTGCTTTGCCTCTCAGACTTGCACAAGTGCATGGGGATGGATGGCACACACAGACGTGTAATGCATGCAGAAATGCTCACCAAGACCCTTTCCATCACTTACCAGCAGTCCTGGTTGTGAGGGTCCAAGATGACTGGAGGACAGTAAAAGTGACAAGAGCAGCAGGAGAATCTGAGGAATTACAGCCCTGTCATCCTGACCTCAGTGCCAGGGAAGGGCAGGGAAGAGGTCAGCTTGAATGCCATAACAGCACATACAGGACAGAGGGAATCAGGCCCAGCCATCACTGGTTTGTGAAAGGCATGCCCTGCTTGACCAACTCGATCTCCTTCTATGACCAGGTGACCCCCTGAGTGGATAAGGGAAAGGCTGTGGATATGTCTACCTGGACTTTTTACTAAAGTCTTTCACACAATTTACCACAATATTCTCCTGGAGTAACAGGTTAGTTATGACTTGGACAGGCACATGGGTTACTGGATAATAAATTGGCTGGATGGCCTAACTCAGAGAGTGGTGGTGGAACATGGGTTAGTGGTGGGCTTAGCAGTGCTGGGTTAACAGCTAGACTTGATGGTCTTAAAGGTCTCTTTCAACCTAAATGACACTATGATTCTGCAAGCTATTTGAAGAGTCCAATCTAATTTGCAACCCATTCTATTTTCAGTTGAGGATCTTTATTGTTTTTCAATATTCTTTCACTGACTAAATATATTCCCATGCATCCCTGGAAGTTTCAGCCAGCAATGTCCTGGATGAATGTTATTCTAGAAAGACTACTGCTACTTTGTGGTCTTTCTCTTGTTGCTTTTAAGTTATTCCCTGGATGCTTCATTAAGACACTGCAAGTTCTGAAAATATTAATATAGGTTTAAATAAGACTAGTTTCCTTCCATTTGTGTTTCATATCTCAGCCATTCAATCTTTTCACCTAACTTGATACACAGTTGTAAATGTACTTTTCATGCATGTTGCTTTTCCAAATTTTTTTTTCTAGTGAGATTTCACATCACAGAAGCAAACACACACAAACAAAAGGGACAGTTCCTCATCTATGGTAAGTTAACAAAACTTACAGAAGGTGACAGATTAGGCCATTTCCAACATCTAGTGATTTTGTATACACCAAAACATCATTTGTGATGCAAGAAGGCAAGACTGATTCTACTCTCTCTTTCACTTGCCTTAATACTCTCCCTCCCTACCAGCTTTTAAGGCTAAGGTGCAGTACACAATGATAGCACTTGGGATAAGAAGTTCCCCAAAGCCACACTCTTGCTTTGACTTTTATCCTAGAAAGTGGATGAACATGCAAAGGGTTCCAGTTTGGTACTCAGCATATGCTACACAGTACGTTACCACAGCCAGCCCAGCACTGCAGAGGAGCAAGCCCAGTCTCTTGTGCCAGCAAAGCAGCAGCAGTTCTGTTCACTTCCCAAACCAGAGCTGTCAGCTGTGATATGGGTAGACTCAACAAAAAAAGTCCTGCCACAGCAAACAGCCCATTCTAGGAACAGTGCTGGTTTTGGGGACAGGGAATGGGGTAAGGGGAACATCTTTCTTCATTTTGAAGTATTTCTCACGCATTAGTGGATGTGCAAGAACATCTATCAAGAACAGATCCAGTCTTAATAGGACATAAATGATGGAGAAAATTAAGCTGCTCAGTGATTTATTACTCAGCCTGTTAAAAAAAAGTCACATCATGTTCATAGTTTGAATTTATCTCACTTCAGTGTCCAATAATTCGCTTTGTCTGATAAATTTAAAAAAGCATCTACTACAGACTTCTTCCTTATGTACATACTTTTATAGCAAAACTTCCCTTGAACTCTTTGTTCCCAAGTCAGAGTGAGTTTAATTCTCCTGTGATAAGCAGAATATTTCAGACCTTGACTAACTTGTATAGCTCTTTCCCGAACCTTTTCAGGTATGATAACATCCCTTTAAAGGAGCAAATATTAGCTTTGAAGACAGTGTTTCATTAATTAGTGGTAGCTGGCAATGTTCTGAATCAATGGTTTTCCTTCGGAGAATGCTAATTTGCTGAAACCAAACAACTATAGTAATGCATCTGCTGTGTCAAACCTTTCAGAAACTCTGATTTTCCCCATGTGGCTCTTTGCTGGCGACTGCAGAATCAGAACCTATGGGCTTCTGATACCACCACCCCAAACATTCATAATTTTTAATGGCAAAATGAAATGTAGCCACAAATTCAGTCAAAACTTCTTGCTCAGTGATAACAAATGAGACAGCTCAGTCTTATTTCCTGGAAGGAAATGAGGCTTTTCATTTTTTCAGGCTAATAGTCTCCAGCTGGACCTAAATAAGTGCCAGAAGTTTTTTGGGATGTTTCCTTGTTTTTGGGATGTACCTTGGTTTATTGACTTGCATAATCAGATTTCCTATCTCTTCAGCACTGGTTATGGGTGATTACTGAAAGATACTTCATTCTTTTCTGGCATCTGTGATACCAGCTTTTAAAGCTGCACATATAAACTTTTATGCATCCCCATTTCTCCTGAGGACAAACTGGACCAATGTGCTGAGGAGATGAGCAGTTAGTCCAGTAGTTTAAATTCTTACTGATCTGAATCTACCTAATCAGAGGTTACACTTACCTTAGATTTAAACAGGAGACACTTTTTAATTTCCCCGTCTTAAGCAAGGACCTTAAGTCAACCCTTTGGACGGGAAAAGTTATAGATAAAAGTTATATCCAGTTACTTTACCAGCCAGTAAATCCTTCTGATGAGTTTGATGACAAAAGACACAGTTCCATGGGAGTTTATCCTGATAATATCTGTTCCAAAGCAGAGCATTCCTCCTCCTCCCTTGCATGAGTGTACCATGAGCCACCAGAATAAACTCATGCCACAAGCTGAGTTTCACTTCTTCGCTGTTAAAAAAATATTAGAACCATGCAAGTTCAGCTTCAGTTTGCTTTAAACCACCACTGAACCACATTTTCAGGCTGTCATTCAAACAGATTTTTTTGCTGTAACAGTATTTCTGCTCTAATGGCTTCACCTTTTCCCCCTCTGATGACATGCTCATACCTTATCTCAGCACTGCCCACTCAGTTGTACCAATATCTGTGCAGCTGAGCAGTGAATCAGAGAACTGGACAGGTTAAAAATAACTCAGGAAAAAAGTTTAAACTGATCATCATCTGATACAGATCACTCCAGCTGCACAAACTGTGGTAGGGGCAAAAGTGGGAAGAGAAGGAAGAGTGTCAGGATTAATGGGAAGAAGGAAAGTGGACTGTGACACTGAATGAACTGCTGTCAACTGCTCTCAACTGCCTCTGTGAGAACAACTTAGTGTGACACTCCTCCAGTCAGTGAACTCTGTGTTTTATTTTATTCCTGCAGTCAATATATATTACTAATTAAAATTACTATTTTTGACATGTATACTAACCAGGATATTTTGCATAGGTTTCCTGTGGTTCAGCTTTGTGCTGGTTTCAGCTGGAGTAGAATTAATTGTCTTCACGGTGGCTAATACAGGTCTGTGTTTTGGATTTGTGCTGAACACAGAGCTGATAATGTAGAGTTGTCTTTGTTATTGCTGAGCAGGGCTTACACTGAGCCCAGGCCTTTTCTGCTTTTTGTACTGCCATGCTGGAGAGGAATTTGGGGGTGCATGAGAGGCTGGAAGGAGACACCTCCTGGACAGGTGACCCCAGCTGACGAAAGAGATATTCCAGACCGTGTGACATCATGCTCAGTATATAAAGTGGGAGGAAGTAAAAAAGGAAGGGGGGATGTTTGGAGTGGTGGCCTTTGTTTTCTAAAGTCACTGTTACTTGTGATGTGGCCCTGCTCTCCTGGGGATGGCTGAGCACTTGCCTGTCCATGGGATAAAGTGACTTAATTCCTAGTTTTGCCTTGCTTGTGTGTGTGACTTTTGCTTTCCCTATTACACTGTCTTTATCTCAACTCATGACTTTTCCAGCTTTTACCCTTCCAATTTTCTCCCCGATTCTGCTGGTGGGGGAGTGAGCAAACGGCTGTGTGGAGTTTGGCTGCTGGCTGCAGTTAAACCACAACAAGGTTGTAAATGGCTCCAAGTCAAAATGTCGCTGGATATTTGAAGAAAAATTTGCTCTGGGTAGGTTATGTTATCTGTTTTATCAACAAGGTTGTAAGTAGCAAAAACCTCTGGTTCTCGGTTGCCTCAATCTCTGCGTAAAGACCTAGCAAGTACAGAAATCTAGATTTGTCCATGGTAATCAGGTGGTACCTACCCATGATACATATATTTCATATAACTATATCATATCTACTAACCCACTGCCTCCCCAGCTTGCTGATTCATGGATAATTAAATGCCCATCAGTAGCTTTTCCCCATAATCAATCTGAACATTCTTCATTTACCACAACTGAAACTGCTTTTAGGGAAACCCTTAGTTGGAGAGTTTGATATTTCTTCATTACATTTAGTGCAATTTTAGACTCAACTCTGAAATTAGAGGAAGAATACTTTGTGAATTAAATGTCTACTGAATTGAGGATGTCCAGAGAAAGGCCACAGAAATTATCAGATTGCTGGAGCACTCCTTCTGTGAAGAAAGGCTGAGAAAGTTGGGTTTTTCAACCTGGAGAAGAGAAGACTCAGGGGTGACCTTTTAGCAACTTTCCAGTACTTAGAGGGGACTTTAAAGAAAGATGGGGACAAGCATTTTAGCAGGGCCTGTTGTGACAGGACAAGAAATAATAAACTAAAATTGGGTAGATTTAGACTAGATATAAGAAATAATTTTTTTATGGTGAGGGTGGCTGAACACTGGAGCAGGTTGTCCAGTGAGGTGGTGGATGTCCCATTCCTGGGAACATTCGAATTCAGGCTGGCCAGGGCCCTGAACAACTTGATCCAGTTGAAGATGTCCCTGTTCATTGAGGAGGTTGGACTAGATAACCTTTAAATGCCCTTTCCAACTCAAACCATTCTATGATTCTGTGATTCTACGAACTTGCAAAGTTACCTCAACACCTGTCAAAATCAGTAAGAGTTAAGAGCACTTAGCGCTTGAAGACAGCTCATAAAATCAGCTCCCAAGTGATACGTCATTTCCCTTTGTTACACTGTTTGTGTGAACTTGGCTGCAGCTAATAACTATGATAGTCACAGAATTATTCAGGTGGAAGGGACCTCAGAAGGCCTCCTCTTCAACCTCTTGCTCTAAGCAGGGTCAGCCATCAGATCAGATCTGATCAGATCATAATACTGGATACCAAACCAACTCTGATATGTGGTTGATATTTTCTTGTTTCTCATAGTATTTCCAGAATTCTTTCTTTACAAATAGAATGTAAGGTGATTCTGTAACCAGTGCCTGGGTTTTAGAATGCTCCATTAGACATATTCTCAATATTTAAGCAGTATCTGAATGCAGATTAATAAAAATCAAGCAAATCAGGCATAGATGGTTTTCCTCTTGTGCATTTTGAAAATCAAGATTATTCTGCCTGACATGCATGATTTTTCATGAAGTTGTGTTGAAATACAAAAACAACGTAACCTAGTGGCCAATGAGCCAATTGCAAGGAAAAAAGTTTTAGGTGAAAGGTATAAATCCCCTGAAACATGAAATCTCTTAAATGTTCAACTCTTCCCATCTTTCCTTTGCTTACCTCCTGCTCAGCTTAAAAGAATTTTCTGGTGGAAAAAAAGGGACATTAAAGGAAGCTTAAAGAAAGATTTATGTGCTTCTCTTCAAAGCATACTTTCCTGGTATTACTCATTCAATTTCACTCAACTCCCACATGCTCCAGTTCACTACCCTCTTTCAATGTTCACTACCCTCTTTTCAGCAGAGATTGCTGACACTGAACTGAAGCTATCTTCAATTGCTGTAGCAGTGTCAAGTCTAGAGTTACATCTTCTCCAACAAATTATTTGTGTGTGGGGCCATTCACCAGCCCTGTGCCGAACAGGCACAGAACAATCCATGTTCCTGTCAAACACTATTCCAAATTGTGTAATGACATCTTGACTAGCTATTGATAATGGTTCCTCACCCAGGATAACATCTGAACTGTTGGTTCACGGAAAATATTTGAGAGTATAAAGGTTGATTTGGGCCCAAAGCTTTCTACAGAATGTTCTGACAGTATAGTAGTACATACATTTAAGTTATGTTTCTGGGGAGACCCCCTGGGCATGTCTATATTATTAAATTAAAGAGTGCCAAAGAAATATAATAGCCAGGAAAAGGGTGGAGGAATAGACTGCTGTTCATGTCGCTGTTTGCTTCTTTTGAGCTGTGGCTGGAAGTTAAATCTGCTACACTTAGGAAAGGTTGAACTCAGGACAAACCTGGCAATTTGGGCTGTAGTGCACTCGTTCTTTGTCACACCTTATCTGTCCAAACTTCACAAACCTGGACAAAGACCTGCAATAATTATGAGGAGAGGCCAAAAGAACTGTGTTTGTTCAGCCTTGAGAAGGATAAAGGGAGCTCTTAACCACCAATAAATATTGAATAAAAGGATACAGAAAGGACAGAGGCAAATTCTTTTTGAAGTATCCAGTGATAGGAAAAGACATAAAGGAAACAGGCTGGAAAAGAGGAAATTCTATTTATATGTAAGGAAGAACTCTTCCAGAAGAAGTGTGGTCAAATACTAGACCAGATTGTCCACAAAGGATTCATAATCTCCATCTTTGGAGATACTACTCAAAAAACGTAGCCTAGAGAAGTCTCATGTAGATTAACCTGTTTCCAACAAAGCTAGGTGACTACCAGGGATCCTTTTCAGCCTGAATTTTCCAACTATTCTACAATTCTAAGAAGAGAAAGAAAGCTTTCTAGGTCCTCACTTAAGGAAGACCTGGATCTTGGGAGAAAGTAAACTCTTAGTGTGTGCTTGAGGGTTTATGATACAAAAACAGATATGTTGTTTTGAGAGTGAGCAAGCACAGTCCTATAACTTAAATGGATTGGCTAGTAGGCCATTTTAGGGGGGTTAGTGTGGTTTTTTTCCTCCATGAAAACACAATGAAGACACATCAAATTAAACTGCAAAACTACTCACTAGCTGTGATACAGTCTAAGCATGAAAAAAAATTATTCATTTGTCTCTAGTTCTCTTCTTCCATAGGATTTCATGTATGTGTACACAAGCTTACTCTTCTGTATTGTTTGGACTTAGAACTCTCTGATATCTCTTTTGGAATTAAAGCTGTATTGTGTACATTCCATTTCTAAGATAGCCTTCATACCTTTCTATCTCACCAACTCTCCAACTATTTCTAAATTTACTTGAAATACGAAACCTCTCCTTCTTTAAATCTTCATTCTTTTCCCTGATGACATGTACATGTATTTGGAATACAGATTTTTGTTTGCTGATTTGTTCCCCACGATAGCTTCCAACATAAATCATGGATCCTGTGGTTCATGAAATTGCCACAATTATAGTCCTGTAGGGCCCTTTTTCCCTAAACCAAAGATCTACAGAATGAACCCCACTGTACACAATCCAATACTCAGCTTTCCTCTAGATCTCCCTCAAAAATTCCTGATTTGGAACTCATTACTTTTAGGAAATTCCTTAGTTCCGCTGCCATGAAACTGACATCAAATTCAAAAGTAGTATTTGAGACAGGAAGATAGATGAACACTAACTCTGAACTCACTTTTTTCATGGGCATTCATTAAAAGCATTTTTAAGATGCCAGTACTGAAATGACTCTCCACTTGCAGATACTGCAGTAATGAAGCAGCACCCTGGTGCCAGTACACACAACACAGGTCCTCCCACAGCTCTATGTTTTGTGCCAGTTACCCTTGCATTTTTCATTATCATTTATTTTTATTAGCAAGCCTATCCCTGACTGCCAGTCAGCCTGCATGTAGACAGTGTGTTACGCCCACAGATGAGAAAGTCAGAAGAATTTTAAATAAGCTCTTTCTAAAGTGTTTACCATCTAAACCTAATTCCCAAAGTGCTACTCTGGATAGCTAGAGTGCATCCACCTACTCAGTTTAGTACCTGGGAAGGAATTTCCATCAGGACAAGTGTCTCTCTATAGGGGATAAACAGCCTTGCCATGTGTTTCCATGCATGTTTTTTCATTCAGATGTGTTTATTCATTCAGGTCCACACAGCAGATTTCACATCTCCAGTTGTGAATGTGGTTTAGCTGAAAACGTTTAGTTCATACAAATCTCTAAACATCTGTTCAAGTTTTTCTCATCCCAACCCCAATCTATTAGAAATTCTAGGTACACTATGGAAAGTTTACTGCATCTTTATCAAATAGGAAAGAAAAAAACCCACACACGCAAAAAACCCAAACAAAACCAACAAAGGGAATCCCACAACTAAACAAAAAAATCCCACCAGTTTTCTTCACATCAAAAACATTCAGCTTCATATAAAAGAATCAATTTCAGGCACCAGCAGTTGAATCAAATACTGTTTAGGTCCGGAAAGACAGAATTTAAGATGGATACAAGGTGGTGTTTTGGCCTCAGTGCAAAAGTGAACATCATCCATTACGAAAATTTGTCTTGAATCATTATGAATCATTATGTATTAGAAGGCAGATCTAGGTCAAATGTTCCCAAGAGCTGGGCTACTAATGAAACAGGTTGAAATCTAGCTGCATTTTTATTAAAATTTCCATACATTTTTTATGAAAGCTTGTACATGACCAGTAGAAAACCCACCACAGTCGTTTTAATAGAAGTACTCATCAAAATGAAATTAAAAGATAGGATTAGGTTAGTTTTGCTTTACTTTATCAATGATTTTTTTTGTTTTGTTGATTTTTTCCGTGTTTAAATAAAGCTCAGAGCATAAGAACATATTGCATTATTTCCATTATGTCTTTATTGAGGTCAATTCTTTGTTCCACCACAGCTTTCAGGTGCTTCAGAGACCAATGTTCATCTGCCTTACTTGTTGACTTCTCTTACTGTTGGATATTCCATCTCAAGGCATTGCAGAACTGTACTGTAAGGAGAACTCAGCCTCTTGTTTTGCCAAGGAAAAAAAACCCAACAAACCAGCCAGCCACCTATTTTTCACACAGCACTTTTTGAGTGCCTCCTGGTATCTAGTGTATTTATACAACAGGTCAGTAAGGGGGACAGATGAGCTACTGCTATCCAAGCTGGGAGCTGAAGTACAAGTTTATTTTTTGGTGTTGAGAAACTTGTCAGGAAAAAAAAAAAGTTGTCACAAAGAATTGTTTTGCCAGAGAATTCTACAATTCCCCTGAAATTGTCAACATCACTTATGATGTTTTATATGGTACCTCATGTAGCAGGAACCATCAGGTCTCAATAACATTATGATAGCTGAAATGTTCTAGAAAATATTAAAATATCTTCATCCTAGCTGCCACATAATTCTCACTTTGCTCCTACTACCTTAGGTAATCCAAACAAGAGAACAGGTCTCAAGCTGTCAACAAGCTGCATGGAACAGTGGTAACAGGGTGAAAGAGGCCCCCACTCTAAGGACACCTGCATATCTGGCATAAACTGTTATATGCTTAAATATTGGGAGAAGAACAGAGCCAAGAGAAACTGCTGAACTTGCTATTGGCAGTTCACCAAGGGCCCCCCACTATGACATCTTCCAGTTTCACAGTGGAGCTCAGACAGAAGTCAGGAGCTGTTACCGTGACCTTCCCTCTGATTTCCAAAGTGCAGAGATCTGTTTTATGGTTTTAACAAAATAATGATTTTGTCATTCACCTGGTATTACTGTTCAAATTACCACTGTTCCTATTTATGTAATGGTTAGAGTTTTTATAAACTGACTGCTTTAAAATAGAACCATCTATGCAGCAAAGTGACAGCCCACAATCCAACAGCAAAACCTACTGGTGTAAGAAATCCATTAAACAGCCCCTTGCAAAAAGCATCCATCGTATGACATGTCAGGAGAAGGGGAAGTATAGTAAGTACAGTTAGTCTATATGTGAAATCTGGCAAGTTGTAGGATACCGTAATACAGGACAAGATAAGCTACTGAAAGGTCACTAAGGTGAGACTTTAAGAGAAGTGAAGATGTGTTCTGCTCCTGCCCCCTCATACTCATTTGCTAAGTCTGGCCACTCTAGGTCTCCTTCATATTCCATAAAGCTTTCCCACATGCAGGGAGAAAAAGAAATTGAGAGATAATTCATTCTTTGTGAGTCCTCATGCTTCTTCAAAAATCATGGAATTCTTTCCTGGATGGAGTTAACCCTAACTTCAAAGTCACCTCACCACAGAAAAAAATTAAATGATAGAATCCAATCTTACAGAATGCTTTTCATTGAGTACAGTGTGCTTGCTTCATACTGAGCAAGGAATCAAGTGAAAGAATGTGAAACACTCAAGAGAAAAGCTGCTAACATATTTTGAGTGTGTCAAAAATGTTGTTTGTCTGGTCCCCATAAAACATAACAAGTTCTAGACTACTTTGAGGGATATGAGAAAAAGTCATCAAACACAGAAACAAAGTCATCAGCAAACCCCTACAGAATTAACCCAAATGTCATTTCTTTTTTTTTTTATTGAGTATAATTTATCTAGTTTTTACTTTTTTCACTGTGCTAGTTTAGAAGACTTGACTAGAAAGTTCTCTTTTGTTTTACAGAAGACACAACAGCTTTTGATAACACAGTTTTGACCTTATCCAATTTTTACAGCCTATTTGCTATTTCTAAAGTATTATTCATTGCCCATTATTATACTAATAAACTTTATTGCCTTTTATAAAGCCACCAATGGTTACATGCTTGAATGGCCCTCAGAAAAGAAAGCTATAATAACATAACAAGGTAAACCTAATAAAACATTCTTTGTTCTCAAAGTGTATTTGTGATAATGGACCATTACCTTTTATTTATTGCTCACATAAATGTATGATGGAATTTGTACCCTCTACAGTATTAACTGTCTCAACTTGCAGAAACCATCCAATTTTTTTTTGTTGTTGAATATTTGGTCTCTTTAGTAAGAAGATAAAGAATGTATTAAAAAAATTATTCAAAATTTTCCCATGTTATCATTTTTATAGTCTCAACAACTGCATGCAAGTACACTCACCTAAGTGCTAAACTCACTTTTCCTAGTTTCACACTGAGCTAATACTACCAACCTAAGTCACTTCAATATGTAATAAACAAGCAGAAAATTTTAGAAGGTGGAAAATGCTACTGTTTGGACCCTTAAAATACTGCTGAAATGTAGTGGAATGTCACCATCCCTGTAGTTTTATATCTGAAACCATTATTAGAATCCTGTATGCATGTAACACAGGCGAAACAAAGAGCATAACTAAGAAACTTGTAATAAACATCCATGGTGTATGTAGGTCCCTCTTCATTATGTCAACTGCTGTCTTGACACGTGCCTATATACAATTTAGTAACTCCCTAAAGATGTTTTTCGTATAGCTATATGGAAACAGAAAGACTCTTTCTTTGTCATATAACTTCTTAAATTTGTTTATTTTAATTAAGTTCAAAATCCTTTTCCATTTAGGTCTGTTAAGTATCTCTGTACTAGAAAGGTCTAAATCTAAGGTTCTTCTGTTGTGTCAAACAGATGCAAAATACTGGACTGGAGGTCCATCCAAACCACAAGATTTCTGTCATTCAAGACCACTGGAGGAAGAAACAAAATCAAAACCAAACTAAACAAAACCAAAACAATACCACAACAAAACCAACCAAACCAGACATACAATTCAAAAGACATTAGTTCACAAAAGACTCATTCTCTGCGGTACAAAAAATCAGAAATTAAATTTTTAACCAGAACTGTAGGTCAAACCTGTACAAAACAATTGGGAAAGCAGTCAGATTTAGCAGACTACACCTTCCTTGGGCTACACCTTTTCTAACCATGAGATTCTCCATAACTTCAACACAGGTAGGACAGATGTTTCAATAGACACCAGGAGACTCCCAAATGCAATAAAACTGAGCTCCAAGGTGTACATAATCACACTTGCCCTGACCTCCTTTTGTCCTACACCTTGTCATGCTTTCTCTGTCAAAATAGTAGTGCAGGATGAGCTTGTAAATAAGAAAGTAATGGCTCAGAACCACTCTATGTTAGGGACATTTTGCCATAGAGTTCACCATAACCAGTTTTATTTTTCTGACATGAGTGCCTGCATACCATTTCCATCAGTGTCGTACTGAAAACCAGTGTTAAACAGGGGTAAGACACATCCTAATTTGAACCAACACTTTTCAGCAGTATTGTGTACAACATAGACCAGTGCTAAAGACCTCTGATGTAAATTTCAGTGGAACACTCATCAAATGCAAGACAAGCAGTTTTTGCAATCAGAATACTGATACAACAGGAATAGGCTCAGATCATAGCTTCGTATAATATACATTCGTCAGGCAAGTAACACACTGTAAATTATTCTTGGCCTAAGCTTGTAAAGGCTTCCTAATGTTCAGACTGTCTTTCTTTTGAAAATCGTATGGTAATTCTCTGGGTAGCATCTGTTAGCTGGAAAGAACTTGGAGGGAGTTATGATGCTCCACTAACATTTTCTTACTCATGTTAACTCAGTGTGTGCTGGGTCTCTCTTTAGAGGTAGCCATGGGAAATACCTCACTGTACAATTAATTTCTATTGAACATTGCAGTAGTACATCTATTTTTCATGAGTATTTTTGATGCACAGTACAAAGGATAGAAGGCAATGAGTTGTCTATCTGATCACACAGCATGACATCCCACAGAATCTCAGCCATTCTCTACTTGAATCATTTTTAAATGCATTCTATGATACAACACTTTTCAGAACATCTTTTTATTTTGTAAGTCTTGGGATAACTGACAATCATTCTTCACACTCATGTAAATTGTTCCATTAGTTAAGTACCCTAGCTACCAAAAGTTCACCCCCCAGACACACACATCACAGTCAAATTCTCTCTTGAGTAGAGGACCTAAAATAAAGACATACTTTGTCTGTCACTATTATTTTTCTTTTAGATTCACATCAGTGTTTCTCTTAATTATTATAAGGTATTCTTCTGTATGCTAAGTAGCCTCTAAAAGGATCTGAGATGCAAATATGTATTCTCATTATTATAGAAAAGCAACGTTATTTTTAAATTATTCAGGCCAGTAAGTACACAAAGAGCTTTTCACTCTTCTTATCCAGGGAACACAACATAGCAATGAATATTATCAAGTCAATATTCTTTGAAACTTCTGCTTCTCACTTAATATTAATCACAGGTAGACAGCAGGGAACTCATAGCTGCTCTGCCATTTTTGTCAGCAACTGTTTATCCAAATGATAGTACAGTGTCATAATTTGCACTTGAATTCTTTAGTTTTCTATTATTAAGCTCATTCTGAAAATATTCGGAAAGGGCTGCCAACTGGAAGTGCTCTCAGAGATGTTCTGTCTTTGTCATAGGCCAAAAAACTGCCCCCATTTACTTACAGAAATAATAATTTAAAGACACATATTTGTCAAGATTTTAAAATTATTTGACATAAACTTCCTAGTCATCATAATGAATCCCAACTCTTGCACAATTTTTAAAAAGAAAAAATCCAGTGAGGCCCCTTACCAAAGCTGTAAGTTCAGTGTGGGACTGTGGCTGACTGTCCCCAACTCCTCAGTAAATCTCTTAGGAAATCACACTCTCTAAGTGTCAGTTTCTCAGGCTGAAGGTCTCATTCTGAATCATCCTGAGAAGGAACTGCAAAGAACTGTGTGGGATAGACCACTCACAACCCTGCTGGTTTCCCTTTATAGAGTTACAATCAGCATCCTTTGGGGAAAATGCCATTGGAACTCCAGAATCGTTCAGTTTGCATAGGACCTTGGGATGCCCTGTTCAAGCAAGATAATTGAATTCAGACCATTCCTGGGGCTTTTTCTAGTCTGGTTCTGAAAGGCCACAGGGCCCTCAAGCTTATAAACTGCACCCTCTGTTTTGGTGTCATCTGCAAATTTGATAGGGCTCCATTCTGTTTCCAACTAATTTATAAGGATGTTAAACAAACAAGGTCCCAGAATAGACCCTGGGGAACTTCACCTGTAATCAGCCTTCAGGTAGAGTAGAAACAATTGAATACTAACTTTTGAGTCCAGTCTTTTTTTTAACTTATTCATTCCTTGTAGTCATTTTGCAGAACGCTAACCAAGGTCAAATTTAACATTATTTAGCTCAAGAGAACTGTAGGGCTATCAATGGAGAGTTTATTTCCTCCAAGTGACCATATGCTGTGAAACTATTCTAATTTACAATGCAAACTGAACTGATGCCTGCTGCTCTGAGAACTGAATAGGTATAAAAATGGCCCTAAGAAGAATTAATATCATTCAATTAAATGATTAGGAAAATGAAGGGTTTTGATCTTTCAGCAGGTTATTACTTTGGAATATTTTTCCAGTGTGTTCTGGTGGTGTACACAGTATGACTACTGTCCATAAGACCAGGAGGGAGTTAAGAGTAGAAACTGCCTCAGATTCTGTATGGAGCTGGTGCTCAGTGAACAAAATTTGAGTAAATTATTCTTTACTGCCAACACCCAAAGCAGAGTACACAGGACATCCACGGAGACATTTGGGAAAGCAAGAAAATGTTGTTGGCTGAAGACAGCTTGGAAGATAGGTTATGAGATGGAAGTAGGGAGTGGAAAGAAAAACGAAGAATTAGGATATAGAGAAAGAAGGGAGAGAGAAGAATATTCTGAGTTGGAAGGGGCCGATCAAGATCATTGAGTCCAGCTCCTGGCCCTGCACAGGACACCCCAAAAATTACACTGTGTGCCTGAAAGCATTGTCCAAATACCTCTGGAACTCAGACGGGCTTGGTGCTGTGATCACTTCCCTGGGGAGCCTGTTCCAGTGCCCAACCACCCTCTGGTGAAAACCCTTTTCCTGATATCCAGACTAAACCTCCCCTTCCTGATATCCAGCCTAAACCTCCCCTAAACCTCAGCTTCATGCCATTTCCTCAAGTCCTGTCGCTGTCACCAGAGAGAAAAGATCTGTACCTGCCCCTCCTCTTCCCCTCACAGGGAAGTTGTAACTGCAGTGTCTCCTCAGTCTCCTCTTCTCCAGGCTGAACAGACCAAGTGACCTCAGCTGTTCCTCATACACCTTTCCCTCCAGACCCTTCACCATCCTCATGGCCCACCTTTGGACATTCTCTAATAGTTTAATTTTTTTTATATTGTGGCACCCAAAACTGCCCCCAGACAAGGCTGCTCCTGTGCAGAGCAGAGTGGGACAATCCCCTGCCTTGCCTGGGTGGAGATTCTGTGCCTGATGCCAACAGGACAGAGTTGGCCCTCCCAGCTGCCAGGGCACTGCTGCCTCACATTCAATTTTCTCTTGATCAGGACTCCCAGGTCCCTCTCCACACTGCTGGTCTCCAGCCTTCCGTTCCCCAGTCTGTACACACAATCAGGGTTGCACCATCCCAAGTGCAGAACCCAGCACTTGCTTCTAAACTTCATACTGTTGGTAAGAAGACACAAAGATACAGGAAGGGCAAAGTGTGGTGAATCTCAGGCTCTTTCACAGACGTTTTCCTCTGTCTGTAAGTGAATCGCACAATTTTTCATAGTTTCTTGCAGTGGAAACTCCTTTATTTTAGTTCTATTGCCAGTTTGTAATTTCCAGTTCTTCTTGAGAATCAACACAAATCCCAGTAACGGGTTGGACCCAGGATATGGTTGACAAAGATTGATTTCTAGGGCCAAAACATGCCCTGTTATTTTCAGTGTTCCACTCTTCTTTGTCTTGGAGGGTAGATCCAAGAAGAGCACTTTTCCATCAGCTTTATGCCCAGCACTTCCACCCAGCAAAGTGATCAAGCTTTTGGGAAAACAGTAGAGAAATTCTCTTCTGCCCAGATTAGCAGAGCTATTTGGTTTCTTTATCTAGGTTCACATGCTAAATGCCTGGCAGATCCATTGAACTAACATTTGCTTTTACCTCCCATCAATACAGGCAGAGTAAACAAAAAGAGGGATAACAGTGAGGAATAGAAGGCCCTAAACATGTCTCCACTCTTGGAGAATATGCAAATTCCATCTCATATTTAACAATACAATAAAGGAAAGAAAAAAATGTAATAGCTCATCAGCAAGTCCAATAAATCCTATCTTAAATCTGAGAAATACCAGAAACTCCACATGCTACTTAGGAATTCACTTGTGTGGAAAGCAATGTCAAAAGAACAGTTTTCAGAGGAGAATTCAAGTGTACTCTTGTCCTTATTTGTCCCAGTAGTGTGGTGCCATCACGCCTGTTGGAGAAGTACAGTAGTGTTTAGTACTTTATTCCTCAAAACATAGCTTGGAATCATTGGCAAGGGGACTGCTGGCCAAGGATGACAGCAAGAAAGCTGGAGAGAGACATATAAACTCCATGTTTTTTACTACCACTTCACAACCAAAATCCACTGAGTTCCACATTCACCCAAACATGCACCTTCCCTGGTACCAGCCAGAACTTCAGCATAACCTTATTCAAAGCAGGACAGGGATGAGCTTCTCTATTTCTGCATAAGCCCAGGAACCTGCTTCCCAATAAAAATTCTAAGTTCCAAAGACAGTATAAATCTTGACACACACATGCAGCAAACTTGCCTTCTATTTAACAGGTTTTTCACAAGAAGATGTGTAACATTAACTTATCACCAAAACAGTGAGAGAGCAGGAGTCTCACACAGGGGTTGCAGGATAAAGTACAGCAAAGTAGAGAATCAGCACTTGTGGTTTAGGCTTTCTTTTCTCTGCAGTTCTGGTCACAGCAGGACCATACTGGCTTCTAGACACCACATCTGGAGCAGTGAAGCAGCAACAACAAAACAGCATAGAAATGCATACAATTCTTTCAGTGCCATCCAAAATCAGAAGAAACTACTCAAGTCCTTACATGCAGGAAAATGCTCACCTGTCTGTCAATACTAACAGATTAGCAATTCTCCAGCTATTAAAATAGGAAAAAGTCATACTTCAGTCTTTATTTATCCCTTCATGTTACCTGGTCATAAGATGTCTTGAAGGAACATTTACTATTCCATATGCACAGTGTGTATCCTCATTTCCTTTTAGTGCACTTATTATGAAAGAAAATAGGTTTTATTCTTCCTTTTATTTTTCTATGCTAAATGAAATGAAGAGGACACAGAGGTCATCTTGTAAATATTTATGCACTCCTCTGAGTAAACAAACTCAAGAGCAAGAACTCGGTAAATGGGCAAAGGGTGACCCTTCTCAAACAAGTAGATATAAAACTTGTGGTGGTCAAGGAAACAATATAAATTAATAATTTATATGACTCCAAAATCTTTACCTGTCTCTGAAACATTCATTGTGTTTTTCAGCTAATACTTGAAGCAATATATAACTTGCTGGAAATAGAGGGTAAGTAGGTAAGTACCCCTTATGCCCTAAGCAACACGACACCACACCCTCTCTCAGCTACGCACTCTTCCTACAGTTTCAGTCATCTCAGGGATGATTCTTAGCTCTATGCAATCTCCTTGGCCCTTCTTCTGCTCCCTGGTGAGCTCCATCCTTCTCCTGCCACTATGTTTCATTGAGCACAACCACTGAAAGTGTTTAAGCGGCATAAAGCAGCCAAAAAAGGAGAGCTTTTAGATAGGCAGACAATGTCTTTGCAAACCAGTTCAGAGACCAGCATCAGCCAGACAAGCATCTAGGCTTACTCTTTTCTGCTTGCCATAGAGCTGGTTTGACCTTAGGAAGGTTTCCAGTGCTTTGGTAGACATCACAAGCACAACACAGCAGCATGAAGAAACATCAGCTAGGTAGGCTCAGCAGCTGCACATATTCCACACACGGCCAAGTGGACAGGTCTTCTCCTCTGAGTTGAAGTATTTTTCAGTAGGCTACAAGTGAATTCTGTCTTAAAGTCTAGTCAAGTGAGACAACTGGTTCAATAATGTAGCACACATTGATGCTTGTGTCAGCCGGACGTAAAAGAGCAAGATTAATTATTTCTGCAGCATGAAAACTGCACATGACAAAGGCCTTGCAATGCCAGGATGCAAAAAGAGAGGTGGGGAGATTGGAGTTTTTACTGCCTTTTTTTTTTAAAGACACAGAAAAATAAACAGAAAATGCAGTGGACATTTTCTGAGTTGAGCCGGTTCTTGTTATGTTGTTTGCCTAGAGTGATAGTATTAAACAGCTATTCACAGCTGCTTCACATTCACACTGTGCTGTCATTTAACACCGTTACTGGGCGTCTGGGAACTCTTGGAGATAATGACACATGTTTTCATTTTAGATAGAATTATCTGCATGTCCTTAAAATCCACTAGAGAGTACACCAATTAACATATTCCAGATATTAATCCACAAAATTTCCTTGTGTTTTTGGTGGTCATGACTTACTGTTTTTAAACAGTCCTATTCTTTCTACTTTCATTAAATAATTGTTTATTTGATCAGAGGTCTGCTGGTTTATTTAAATTTTTTTTGTTTTTAATTACAAAAGAAACAAACAGGAAGAACTTTCAAAACTCCTGGGGAACTGAGGAGTTTTACTGGGGAGAGACAGGAAAGTGAAAAGCGAGAGGTTTTTTTACAGTTTCTATTTAAATATAATATAAAGTGAAGAACTATGGCAATTTTTTTTCTTTTCTTTAATTACCAGATATTAGATACTTTGATATTAAATTTGTCAGATGTGTTGGGTCTGCATGGGCTGGATTCTGTGACCAGCTGTCAGGAAATTCCCCCATGTCTGACAAAGCCAGTGCCAGCCAGCTCCAAGACAGACGTGCCATGACCAAAGCTGAACCCATCAGAGACATTGGTGGCACCGGTGGGATAAGGGCAGGGTGGAGGGGAATAAACTGTGCAACTGCAGGTGAAGAGAGTCGAGAGAATATGTGAGAGAAACAATTCAGCAGACACAGAAGAAGAAGAGGTGCTCCAGGTGCCGGAGCAGAGATTCCACTGCAGCCTGTGGCAGCCTGTGCAGCTCTGCCCCTGCAGCCCACGGAGGTCGAGGGTGGGGCTATGTATAAGT
This sequence comes from Orthonyx spaldingii, assembly GCA_013397795.1. Lineage (NCBI taxonomy): Eukaryota > Metazoa > Chordata > Aves > Passeriformes > Orthonychidae > Orthonyx > Orthonyx spaldingii. The sequence goes on from VZTJ01000149.1 coordinate 80,297, forward strand.
AAGGGTAAAAAAATTTCCACAGTTAGGAGAAAATATTTTTGACTATTGAACAATGTTGAGTAGTATAGAAGTTTAGTTCATAAGTTTGAACCTGTTTTTTTTTTTTTTCCTCTAAGATCAATATAAATTATAAGTATAATGGCTGGCTTTAAAAATGCTCACCAAGCATTTTAAAAACAAGAATGTGATATTTCAATTACGTTCTTAAGAATGCACAAAAATCTCTTGCAAGAAGTCTGTGAAATTTAAGTACATTACTGTATTGGGTCTGACTGAGGTAAAGCTCACAGCCCTTACAGTGCTGTGCTTTGCATTGGTAGCTGGTGTTGATAACAGACCAGTGTTTTGGCTACTGCCAAGCAGTGCTGTCCCTCTGACATTCCTTCCCCCACCAAAGGGGACAGGGCTGGGTGAGATCCTGGGAGGGGACACAAGCAGGCCGGCTGACCCAAATCAGCCAAAGGGATATTCCATACCATATGACGTCAGCTCAGATATAAAAGCTGAGGAAGAGAGGAGGAAGGGGGGGCATTCATGGAGTCTTCACTGTGTGCCTCCCGGAAGAACCATTACGCGTGCTGAGGCCCTGCTTCCCAGGAAGTGTCCGAACATCGCTGCTGATGGGAAGTAGAGATTAATTGTTTTTTTCCTCTTTAGCTCTTGTGCCTGCAGACTTTTGCTTGCTTCTCCTTCTTTGCTGTAATAAACTGCCTTATCTTACCCTTCCAGTTGTTTTTCCCTCCATATTATTCTCTCCCCTGCCCCAGTGGGAAAGGGAGGGATAGAGCGACTGAGTGGGTACCTGGCACCTAGCCAGGGTCAACCCACGACAATTACTCATTTAGAAAACATTTAAGGAAAAGGCATCAACAACAAACAACCACCAAAAGTCTTTCTGCATTTCCTGGCAGTACTTTGTCAGGTGTCTTATCTTCAGTATAATTAAGTGGGTTTTAAAAAGAAAGGATTGTTCACACAAGGACAGCTTGTCAGCACATGAAATCTTGATTTTTATCCAGGATTATTGAAATGGAAGGTTCACTCAGATGAAAACTCTGATTAAAAATGTTCAAAACATCTCCATTCAATTCCTCTTTGTAACTATATCATATGATTGTAAAGACTCTAACTGAACATTCCTAGAGCTTCTGTGAAATGTACTAGATAATCACAAGATAAGGGCCAAACAATCTCAGGACATTCTTTTCCAGTGTGTGTTTAAAATCATTTTTCAGTAGGATTTTAGTCTGATCCTGCAGTTCCTGTGTGCCAAAGCAATGCAAATACTGCAGGCAGAGGTCTTCCAGTCTGTATGCCTCTGAGAAGAATTAATGAGGAAAAGAGCAAGAATAAGGATGTTTCTTGGTCTGCCAAAACATCCTCCACCATCTGGGTAAATACAAATTGTGCTTCTATAAGAAATTATTTTACATATATAGTTAGTTATTGTAATTTTGACACAGAAAAGCATTTTTGTCTTAAAGAAGCCTACCATTTCTATATGAAAGTGTCCGAATGAATGTGCAAAATTAGCATATGGGAGCAATAGTCATGTAAAGTGGAATAATACTGACATAATGAATTTCTCTAGAAAATAAATCAAAGAACAGACTTACCTAAGTCATACTTACACCAAACTGTGATGCAGGGAGGAGAATTTTGATCTTCAAAGTCACAAGCTTTATGATTCTCCTACCAGAAAGTTTTCTCTCATTGAAACAAGAACACCCAAAATAAACAAAAAAACAGAGGAAAACCCAAGGATTGAAAATGCTAAACAGAAGGCAATAATTATGTCATTATTTTTGAAACTGTGAAATAGAATTCTACTCAAGATATCAAAGGCTCTTAAAGTTTAAATTATTACCCCTACCCCAAGCAGTAGGTGTGCTCCAGAAAGTATGGCAAGGACACGGCACAGCAGTGGCTCTTGGAGACATTTTGTTGAAATAGACCTGTAGGTCATGTTCTTACAACATTTACATGTGTTCACATTAAACAATATCATGATATGGAAACAGGTCTAAGCTCAACTTGTACTACATTTTATTACCTTATTATTATATTGTAGGTCAGTATGCATAAAATGGTCTATATACTTTAAATAACCTATTTAATCATTCTGGATTTATTGCGACAACCACCTGTGAGACAGAGATGCCCAGATATGGCACCTAGGCTGACCATAGCATTGCCTGAAATCAGAGGCAATCAGGCAATAATTTGTAATTCAATCAACCATATCAAGCAGTGAAATGGATTTATGATGGTGTTCCGTGAGAGAAATGAAGGTCAGTTTTCAGCAGTGAAGGTGCTGTTGACTGCAGAAGCATGTGATGAAATTATATATAAGTTTCTATCATCCTTAAAAAAGAGAAAAGGACCTGAATGAACTTCCATTCTGTGGTTTAAATGGTTCCCTACGCTTTCATACAAGACAAGCTGGACAATCAGAGCCAAAGAATGATACCTGGCTATTCATCTTACATCAGCTGAAAATAAAAATATCATTTCTCTCTGAATTTAATGTTAGGAAGATATTTCATAAATTACATTTTTTTAGTATTTCACCAATAAAATTGAAAATAAGCATAAAAAAAGAAAACCAATATTGCCATAGATATCTTCTGCACAAATAGACATAATCTTCCCAATAGTTGTTTTTTAGACTGCTGCAAATACTGGGATGCTTGGGAACTAAATGTTATCAGAGTTCCATGGGGAGAGAGGAGGTCCTGCTGTCTAATATCTGACAAACTTTTATTTTCTACTTTATTTATTCCTATATTAAATGTGTAACTATGATACCAACATCTCACCACCTTGTTTCACCTCACAGGTGCCTGCTAGGATCTTATCTACAGATGCTCACCTGCATAAATATCTCTAAAGCTGTCAGTAAAATACAGGCAAATCTACAACAGATGCACCTTTGCACCTTGGGAAGCATTCTTCATGGACATTAAACCAACAATTCTTCCTTTCCCATCATATTTTTTTATTTTTGATCTTGAGGTGCACATCTGTGCCATCTCTACTGTAACACTGTACTTCACCTTTATACAAAAGGTCTTATCTTATCTGATCCCTGCCTTGTAGTCCTAACTGTGAAAACTGTTTTGCACAGTGACTGAACTGTGCTTCTTTTTCAAATGTAAGTGAAAAAAAATCCAAGTTTATATGAAATTCTAAGGGGAAGGGGGAAGTAAAAATGTATGAGTCAGTCAGCAAGATTAGTACAGAATGTCTTTATTTAATTTTTTTTTTAATTCTTGTGACTAGGATGAGAAATAAACAAAAATTGAAAATCTCACCAATGTAGAAAAAAAAATCAATTCTGTAGAAACTCTTCTGGAAACTGAGCATTTAATATAGCAAGACTTGAGAATTATTAATTACAATGACACTGAAGTTTGCCAAGAATATGTCCAAACACTAACTGAATTTAATCTGTTGTCCAACCAACTCAGATTTTAAAGCACAAGCTATAATGAAGGCTGAGACCCAAAACCATCAAAGACTCAAGGATCAATTGTTATCAGAGCAAGAGACGGTGCTTAGCAATTTGGAGGATTGTCAGAAAGAAGTATGACATGTATTAATTTGATTATGGTACATAAAGAATGCAGGATGAATCAAATAAATAGTGACTTTGTATTTAGTCCTTGATTGACAACATACCAGATATGCTGAAAGCATAAATTAATCAAAACTACATCTCCAATGGAAAGGAAGAAGGTCTAATCCTTTTGCTAATCCCCAACAAAGGAATAGAGTATTGTATGGTCCAGTAACTATTTTAATGTCTGCTTGCATAATTGTGATGCATTCTACAACAAATATCATGCATTATATATACTCTCTTCTTATTCTCTTTGAACAAATATCTGTAGTTCAGGAGAATGTTTTTCAAGAAAGACATTGGAAGACCAGTTTGTGTTTTATAAAAACAAATGAGGAAGGAAACACATTGATTATAGACTTACCAAACCTTAGAGCCCCAGATAGCTGCTTGTGTAAGTGTTTTCTGGGAGTACTTCTCCCTGTGGAGAGGCTACAGGAGTGGCTTCAGTGAGCAGCTGCCACAAAGCCTCCCCTGTGTCCAACAGAGCCAATGCAGCTGGCTCCAAAATGGACTTGCCACTGGCCCGGGCTGAACCCATCAATGATGGTGGTAGCACCTCTGGGTTAGGCATACATAAAATGGGAAAAAGTTATTCAGGACAAATTGCAGCCAGAGAAAGGAGGGAGAATATAAAAGAGGAACAACTGTCCAGACACCAAGGTCAGTGCAGAAGGAGGAGCAGGAGGTGTTCCAGGAGCCAAAGCTGAGATTCCCCTGCAGCCCCTGGTGCAGACCATAGTGAGGCAGCCATGCCCCTGCAGCCCATGGAAGTTCATGGTGGAAGGGAGATCATCTGCAGCCCATGGAGGACCCCATACCAGAGCAGGTGCATGCCCAAAGAAGCCTGTGATGCTATGAGAAGACCATGCCAGAACAGGCTCCTGGCAGAACCTATAGCCTCATGGCCTTGTGACCCCATGGGGGACACATGTTCCGGCTGCTTGTTCCTGAAGGACTACACCCTCTGGAAATGGATCCATGCTACAGAAGTTGATAAAGAACTGCAGCCTGTGGGAAGTACTCAGTTGGAGAAATGGTTGGAGGACTCTTTCATGTGGGAGGGACCCCCACACTGGAGCAGGAGAAGGGTGTGAGGAGTTCTCCCCTAAGGAGGAAGGAGTGGAAGAGACAACATGTGATGAACTGACCGCAGACCCCACTCCCTGTCCTCCTGCACCATTGAGGGGAAGAAGGTAGAGAATTCAGGACGGAAGATGAGCCCAGGAAGAAGGGAGAGGTGGGGGGTTAAGATTTACATTTATTTCTCATTGTCCTACTCTGATTTCAGGATTGTCTGATGCTTGCAAAGCCCTAATTACATCTGTGGGTCAGCAGTTGCCAGCAAAGAATACTCATCCTCCCTGTCATGGTACAACTGATTACTTATGGGAAGCTGTTGGTTGAGAATCAGCTAAAGGGAGCCTCAGCAAGTGCCATTGTTTCACTCTCCTCCTGGGATCAGAACAATCAGTTTCTCCTTGTTCAAGGTGTATAAATAGATATCAATATAAATAGTGATACAATCCTGACTACTGCAGATTCATAATGCACTCATATAATTATAGATAGAGATGTATAAAATGGAGCCTTGACTATAGTCCCAGTGAGATGCACTGCTGGTTTACATAATTTGTTTGAAGAAATATGCATTAGAATAGCCAAGTTATTGTGTTAGAAGAACTAAATGCTGAAACCTTTTCCCAGTCTCCAGTACTGAAAGAAGAAAGGTGCAGGAGATAGGGTGGTGGGCTACAAGATGCTGAGGAAGCCACTTATCTGTTTTCTTTTGCTTCTGATCAAACTAGAGTGGCAGTGGTTTCAGGGAAAATGCACAAAAATCTATTTATTTCTTAATGTAATTCAGAAAATTCCTTCAGGTGAATCATAACAGAGCATGCAGAATATTGTTAGGAAAGAACAGAGGTCCCTGTGTAAGGAGACTAGTTATACTGACCTCGATAAAATGATTAAACAATGCATCGTTATGATCCACAGTAAACTTCTGTTTAAAAACAGAGTTTGAGAAAAACTTCAGAAAAACGTGTAAAATGTCAAAGAAGGAGTGAGATCTGAGCATGACTGAAAGTTACTTTTAAGCCTATATTCTTCCTTTGATGTAGGCTTATAAATCAAATTAACATTAATGAGAAATGTGTTGTGCCCATATGCAAACCATGAGCTGAGATTCCCTACTGCCCCTCCAAGATTCCTTTGTATAATTCAAATATTGAACTGCTACATTTAAAGCATATTTTGACTTGAAAAGTTTCAAAGTTTAATGTTTATTCTGACTTAATAAAAATTAATAGCAACAAAATATAATTGCTTCAGTAATGTTTTGCAGAAACATCAAAGTTGTTTATGTTTCTGCAGTTTGGAAAGAAACCTCAAAAATAATGTTGATGTATTTTGCACAAATCTTATAGCCTGCACTGCACATATAACAAAGTTATGACAGTTCTGTAAATATTGCATTGTAAGGTGTTCAAGTCAGATTTCTAAATAGACAAATAATAAATCAAATAGAAGGGGCAGGATCCCTGATTTGGAGAGGAAAAAAAATCAATCAGAGCTTAGAACTGCAGAAAAACTATTCTTAGTTTCAAGACAACATTCTTCAAAGGAAAAAAAAATCTTTAAAATGGAATGAAAGACTTCAATTGTTCCCTGAAACAGATTTTAAAATGAGGAAAGTAAGGCATCTGCATTATTAATCAGAAAAAATACATCCTACGAATTTTAATACTGTATTTGTTATTTTCTACTGAACACAGTGTTCCTCATAACCTGACAAGGTGATGATCCCAGAATCAAAACAGATGGTCTTTAAAAAGATCTACAGATCCTCCCTTTTAATGAATCTCAAGAATCCTACAGGATTTATAATAAAGCTACTCATACATATAAAAAGAAATATGCTTCTTCAGTAGTTTACTCAACAATATTTCCATGAAATCAATTACCTATGTCTGGTGGATTTTACGACTAAGTTAAGAGACATCTCCTTGCTGTTCCACAGCTGGTACTGTAATGCTATATTCTAAATATTCTTCTTCCCTTCTGGATTGGGGCGTGTGCCTATGATTTATCTTATTCCTAATTTTGCTGTGTTAACTACTTCAAATTCAGTCAATTTTCCCATTCTACCCTCTTGGCATGGAAAAAGATCAGTATCATCTTCCCAAGCTGCCACTGGGTTCTTTCACTGTCGTGAGTCAACAGTTCACTCCTGTTTTGTATTAGACAACTGCTGACCTGTGTCTTCTGCATTTCTACCAATCTCTCCATCCTTTAAAATTATCTCTTCATCCCATAGTGCTTCATATTTTGTTCTACCTTGTACATGCTGGAAACTAATTATATTCTATACCTTGGAAAGAGAAGTTTTGGGTTTTTTTTATATAGTGGTATAATGAATCCTTGAGTGTCTCTCTTTCTGTGAACCACAGCAGTACAAGTTATGATGCAGTGGCTACTTCAGTGGACAAGGGAAGAGCTACATAGATCATCTGTCTGGACTCAGTGTCCCACAACATCCTTCTCTCTAAATTGGAAAACATGGATTTGATGGGTGGACCATTTAGTTGATAGGAAATTGGTTGGAGGATCAAATGCAGAGATTAGTGGTTAATGTCTCAATGTTCAGATGAAGATCAGTGATGAGTGGTGGTCCCCACTGGGACCAGCACTGTTCAATATCCTGCTCAGAGACATAGTAGCAATGAGTGCACCCTCAGTAAATTGCAGATTACACCAAGCTGAGTGGTGGGATTGACACACATGAGGAACAGGATGCCATCTGGAGAGATCTGTACAAGCTTGAGAAGTGGGACCACGTGAACTTCATGAGAGACAACAAAGCCAGGTTCAAGGTCCTGAACCTGGATCGGGGCAACCCCCAGTATCAGTTTAAGCTGGAGGCTGAAGGGATTGGGAGCAGACATACTGAGAAAGACTTGAGGTTACTGGTGGATGAAGAGCTGGACATGAGCTGGCAGTGTGTGTTTGCAGCCCAGAAAGACAAACACATCCTGGGCTACATCCAAGGGAGTGTGACCAGCAGGGTGAGGGAGGGGATTCTGCCCCTCTGCTCTGCTCTGGCAAGACTCCACCTGCAGTGCTGCATCCAGCTCTGGGGTCCCAGCAAAGGAAAGACATGGACCTGTTAGAGCAGGTCCAGAGGAGGGACAAGAAGATGATCAGAGGGATGGAGCATCTGTGCTGTGAAGAAAGGCTGAGAGAGTTGGCGTTGTTCATCCTGAAGAAAAGACTCCAAGGAAATCTTATTTTTGTCTTTCAGTACTTAAAAGGGGCTCATAAAAGAGACAGGAACAGGTTTTTTAGTAGAGCCTGCTGCAATGGGTCAAGGAGTAATGGCTTTAAATGAAAATGGAGCAAGTAAATTTAGATTGGATATAGGAAAAAATCTTTTATGATAAAGGTGCTGAAACACTAGAACAGGATGCCTGGAGATGTGGTGGGTACCCCATCCCTGGAGACACTCAAGACCAGGCTGAAAGAGACTCTGAGCTACCTGATCTTGTTGAAGGTGTCTCTTCTCACTGCAGGGGAATTTAGCTAGATTACCTTAAGAGATCCTTTCCAGTCCAAACCATTCTATAATATTAGGTAGTTAAACCACGTCAGGACATATATTTGTGTATTGTATAGATAATGAAAGAAAGTCTTTTAAAAATACTGCACTAACCATTCTATATATTTCTTTATAACACTCGAGCAATGATTTAACAGATTTCTACCAGTTAACTGGTTCCTGAGGACAGCTGCAGACAGCTCAAATCTCCTCTGAACTGTTCCTTCAAGAGTTAAGCACTCCCTGTCTTGGAGAGTTACTGCACTGGAACAATGGAACTTTTAATTGCTTCTCATTCTTCTAACTGACCAGGAAGGAAAACAAGATGAAAAATATACATTGTATTTTACAGAATTTATCCAACATCCCTGTGCTGTTATCATCATATTTTATTATTTGAATCTAAATACAGCCAAAAAACCCCAGAAAAACTCTTAATTGCTAGTTTCAGCTGGGTTCCATTGAAGTAATACGAGACTTCAAAACTAAAAAACAATTCAGATTCTGTGAGAAATCATAGCTCAATGGAAATGAATAGTGGAATAGATTTATTAAATCATATAACCTAGTACACTGTCAGTATGCTATCTATCCCTACTATTTTTGGTGCTTTGTTCAGGTTTGTTTACAAAGTCCTACACAACAACTGGGAAAACATTTCAGTGTTCCTTCAAAAGTACTGAAAAAAATACAATAATGAGTAGAAAAACAGATGTTTCCTGAATTTTTTGCACAGTATATAACTCATTAGAGACATTGTAGTGGATCTTTTTCTGTTAAAAGGTTTGCTACTTGAAAAAGCATCACAACAATTGAACTCCATTTTGGTGGTGTTGTGGGGTTTGTTTTATTTTATGTAACTGTTCTCATATGTACTTCCCCCTATACTACACAGAAATAATTTTCTACTCCTGAAGCCCTTCAGATAAATGTAGAGAACAATCATGTGATCCTGCAATCCCATTTTACTGAAATCTGATGTATTTGGCTCTTTTAATCTTCCTTCAATTCCTCTTCAAACTCTATTGTTCGTTTCTGGTTTTCACTGTAGTCCATCATCTTTGTGATAATGTGATATTGTTTTGTAATTTTGAATAGGAATCTCTACCATGAATGAGATTTTTAATAAATTTTTACAACAGTGTACTTTACATGGTTTGAGGCTTTATAGACATGATGTGGAGCTCTAGTGCATGCCTTATAACAGCCCTCAGCTAGTAGAGATTCTCTTGTTGTTAAAGTGGAAGAGGCCTATGATTTCAGAGAAGAAAGTTGTAATTTCCTCTACATTCATCCATTCAGTTAGCTGGTAAATGTGATTTCTGAGTACACAAGCATCCATGAATGGCTTTATAATGATCCTGCAGTAAATTAATGTGATTTAATCTGAAGAGACTTGAAGGCAGCAGCTGCATCAGATGATGTTGACCCCCTCTTCAGACACAAAGGTAGTTTTGGTGGTGTATCAGAAAAGCTGTCTTTTGCAGAGAGGCAAACAAAAAACAGGACAAACCAAATAAAATCTAAGGCCATCATTTCAACTACCTTACTAACAGTAGAACTACTGATGAGAGAGTAGAGTTTCCAAAAGAAAAGAGGTGAGCATGTAGAACTGAAGGGAGATGAAATGCAGCCAGGAGGAAAATAAAGCTGTTGAGTTACAGCTTACATTGTGAAACATTAAGAAGCAGTGAGCCCCTGCAAAATGTAGCTGAATGAAACCTGCTGGGCTGAGAGATCGCCATGAACAAAAACTTGGACAATCCATTTGCTTATAAACACTGCAGATTTTCTTGAATCTAGAGTATAGGGAAGAAAAGGAGAAAGAAATCAAAATTCAGAGAAGGATCTGCTAGTAATGCAACCTTAGAAAAGCACAAATATATGTAGTATTTTCTCTCTGGGAAGGTAGGAAACTATACACAAAACCTGTCTGATATTCCCTCCATTTCATTGTATGAATTATCTTATTTTCCTTTGTCTTCCTCAGGGACTGGTTTCTTTGGTCTCCTGCCTTGACACAGATGACACTGTTCTCCATGAATCCTAGCTCACTGATCTGCTGATACCGGACCTGTGAACATGTCCCCTGGAAACAAATCATTGTCCCAAACACTGTAAAAGGAATGAGGAGACTTGTTGCATAGCTTCCCATACCAGGTAGAAAAAGAGAAGATAATTATTCATTTCTCATTGCCTTTAGCCATCAGAGTAGGTGGGGATTCTGTTAAAGAGCTCAGGCTTCTGACGCAGACTCCATATGACCCCTACTAAGGGGTTAAGCACTCCTGAGAGATCAGCTGTGTGAACCCATGTGACCAGAGCCCTCTTGAGCAGATATAGATTTTGCTTTGCAAGCTATGAGTGGTAAAACATAGCAATGTCATATATTACTGAGTTGCTACACACAGAAATCAATACCTAGTGAAACCAACTATTAGAAAAATGAAGAGTGGGAGAGAGTTAAGAACAGTATCCAATTAAAGCTGATGCAGCTTTAAGTAACAGATGTTTAAGCAACATCTGTGAAAGTGAATACACTTGTTTTTCATTTATTTCAGAGAAAAGTTTTCTTTCACAGTTCACTGTCTCCATTAGAATATAGTAAACCACTTAAAGCACTTAGCACCTTTTGTGAAATTCGTGTCTTCAGACATACATGCTATTTTGAAAAGTAGAGAATGCTTACTTTTTTTAACCCTTCCAGACCATTTGACTATTACTTCTATGCTATGGTTGTTTCCACCTTCAGACCATTCATCTCCTCTTAATAAATACTGCTAATGAGTTGTTTTCCTGCACTTATAAGCACGCAGATTAAATAAGGAATATCCATTTCACTGGTAAAAATTTAATTTGCTGAATTATCTCCATGCTCTGGCACTGTGCTGCTATGTAGCCTCTGACTTAATGTGCAGTATTTGAGAGAACTTTGATAAAAAAATATGATGAGGCTAATTCCCTATTTATTTACTTGCAATCAGAAAGATAAACAAATTCATTTTTCCTTGTCATGAACTCATGAGAAGCTCTAAATCTAAAAAATACACTCTAAACAACAAAATATTAAGCCATGCAAGCATTATTTGCACATGCTTTGTGTATGAGATTAGTTAAGAAATAGGCTTATCTCGTGGATAATAGACCTACACCAGTCAGGATATTTTTAATTTGAAAGGATGTTCTGTTAAAACAAAGATAGCAGATTTGGAATATCATATATTATTGAATTTGTTTTGCTGTGCTCAAACATTCTTAATGAACAGATAGTAAAGTAAAAAAAAAAAAAAAAAAGAAGAAAATAAAAANAAAAACAACAGAAAGTGCAACAACTTGAAGGCATAGAAGAGACTGGCATCAGTCACACCAAGGAAAAACATTGCTACTGGATTGGAACCTCTTCCACTTCTTTTATATCATCAAATAAATTTACTTTTCATAAGTCATAATAAGAGCTGGGACATAAGTGTTCTTTGTCTAACAATTCCAATTAGAAAGAGGAAATATATATACAAGTTACAATTAAAAAAACCCCAACGCAATAAAGGGAAAATTTGCTATCTAGGAATCATCATGTTTATTCTGACACTTTATATCTATTTGGCTAAGCACTGTTTTATTTAGAAAAATATACTGAAGGGTCAAGTGAGACTCAGGGTTATAACAAAGGAGATGGATAATGGGAAGATCTTGTGAGACTCGGGGAAAGAAAAGTTCAGAGGTTAAAGGCAAAAAGTTCAAGAAAAATGAAAATGTCTGAGCTAAAAATAAGTCTGCACAGTAGAAATGTTCAGGGCAAGTATAACATGAGGCAAGATGGGACGAAGTGGATTGGGATGAGGTGAGAAAGGACAGAAAAGAATTATCAGCAAAGAATAATTAAAGCAAAATTACCAAGTAAGTTATTTATGTTCCAAAGAATAGATATTATGAAGATTGAGAAAACTTAAACCCCCATCTGTGTAATGAGCCTGCAGCCCCTGGTGCAGACCATGGTGAGGCAGCAATGCCCCTGCAGCCTGTGGAGGTCCAGGGTGGAGCAGAGATCTTCAAGCAGCCAGACCATGGGGGAATTCGTGCCACAGTGGGTGGATATGTCCTGAAGGGAGCTGCAGCCCGTGGAGAGGAGTCCATGCATGAGCAGGTTTGCTGGTAGGATCTGTCATCCATGGGGAATTCACGCTGGAGAAGTCTATTCCTGAAGGACTGTGTTCCATGGAGGGGACCCATGTTGGAACAGTTTGTGAAGGACTGTATTCCACGGGAGGGACCCCAGGCTGCAGCAGGGGAGCGGTGTGAGATGGAAAGAGTGGCACACAAGGTGTTATGAACCAGCTGCAACCCCCACTCCCTATCCCCTCCATCCCTTGGAGAGGGGCATGCAGGGGATTTGAGAGTGAAGAAGACAAGGAGCCTGAGAAGGATGCGGGGGGAAGGCGTGGAGAGAAAGTAGGTTTTAGTTTGCTTTTTGTTTCTCACTATCCGACTTTATCTTGATTGTCAATAAATTGAATTAATCTTCTCAAAGCCAAGTGTGTTTTGCCCATGATGGTAACTGGTGAGTAATTGCCCTAACCTTATCTCATCCCATGAGTTTTTTCTTCTTGTTTTATCTTTATGTCCTTCTGAGTAAGGGGAGTGAGAGATCAGTTTGGTGGGCACCTGGCAGCCAGCCAAGGCTAATCCACTGCTGTTGAACAGTCATGTTTAGATTTATACCCATAAATAACATTCTGTGTTTAAGATAGGATGAAGTTTGCCATTCCAGCATATGCACATTGAAGTACTAAACTGCAGGAAGTGGATTTCCTACAAGAAGAAAAATCCATCCAAATGAACTGTCATCCCCCACCGCCTTAATAAGTAATGTTTCCATCAACAGTAAGAGGTTAATGTGCAAATAAAGCAATTTTGAAGGTGAAATTAAGTGGATTGCTAAAGGAAAAAAAACAAAACACATTTTGGTGGCTCCATGCCAGGTGTCAGGAAATCTCACAGGATGTACCCTTCAGGACTCTTCCTGAAAGGAAAGTAAGTTTGGGTGGAGTTTGGTAATGCAGAAAGCAAACATTCCAGGCATGTCCGTGAAAGGGTAGAGTGCTTGGATAAAAAGCAAATTTTCTCCCTCCAGGAAGTGAGTATCAGATCAGCAGCTCTGTGATTTGGCTCACAATCAATAAACGGAGAGAAGAACACAATGTTACCCAGTAACCCAAAGAAATTATTTCTTGTTAGGAACCAAGCTGAGAGGAAATGTATACACATTGACATAGTGCAAATACATTTATCTACTGCAGCAAGACTAACATCTTGGAAAAATATCTACACAAACACCAAAACCAGAAGATTACATGTCTCAAATCCTCACAATGTGCCCAGATGAGTGTTACTCAGTACCAAGCTCTTGGTAATTTTTGTTGCAGTGGAATATGATCCTCTTTGAATATGAACACTAACAAGTAGCCAGAAGGGAAGGAACACAAAGTATTTACAGGGAATAATTTGGGTCTCAGACGTCTTCATTATGCTCAGAAAGTAGAACACCAAAATGTGTGCATAAGCGTGTTGGAATAAAACAAGACATAAAATTCTATGTGCAAAAAATCTGTGTGCAAATTTCTCTTACTGCAGGAACACCTTAAACTTATGAATTTTAGAAATATATTTCTGATTCTAAAGACCTAACAGAGGGTTAAAAAGCAACAAAAGTAACATTTTGTATTTTTAACTGCAGAGATTTTAGAAAATTATAACTAAGCCAAAACCATTTTTAAATCATGTCTCACAACTGCTTCTGGATAAAGGAGATAACAGTAAGTGGGATGAAACATAAGATTCAGAGTTTCACCCCATGTTCGATTTCATGAATATACAACCTCAATAAAGACTATAGATAGAAATTTAAAGCTCAGTAATATTTGCCAGGGACTTAGTGAATTTCGAGAATTAACAACTTCCTTTATTCAATAGAACCTGTAAAACTTAATCGAATTTTCACAGAAACCAAAGACAACCTACTTGTTGCCTTCTGGTCTTTTGTCATTGACCATCTTGTAAGGAATACAAGGCTCTGTTTCTTTGATGTAAATATATATATTCAAAATAAACCCTCATTGTAGGACTAAACATACTTACCTGATAATGTAAGACAAGCTTATTGTCTAATGTGCATTTTTCAGATGATAATCTGAATGCAGTGTGCTAATGTTTTGCATTTAGGTAGGCTAAATTACTGAAGGTCAATTGAGTCAAGTTATTTGAAAATTAGAGTATATAATGACATTCACTAGGAACAAGAGGGGTGACTAATATTCTTTTTAGATTAATAAGAAAGAGTGGAGTACATTTTCATATGCATGTATATTATTCAGTACATTGTAAGACTAAAAGAGAGGAAAGTACGTCCAGGATGTTGTTTAGTTGCTGTTTCTTTGATAGTGGGGAAGTCTGACTGTAGTAGTAGTGACTCCTCCATTATCTTCCTAGGCAAACTTAAGAACCTTAACAGGAAATTTCTGCCAGCCTCATCCCAGTTAAACTTTCAGTTCACTGTGGGTTTGTTTTTTCACATGAAGTTTAACTGTTGAGATTTTTTTGAACCTCTTAATTTTCATAGGTCAATTCATCTCATTATCTGTCTTTTCAGCAGTACTTAACTAATAAAGGCAGAAGCAAAAAAAAAAAAAAAAAAAATCTGCTATAAATTCATTACTGCTTTTACTCCAAAGAGCCAGGTTTTCTACAATACTGCTAGGGATAATAAAAGCCAGAGAAAAATGAAGAGGATTTGGCAAGACCTGTTTTCTGGAGAACTGATGAATCTAGAGGGTCAGTTGATGAAGGGTCTCCAATTAAATTGCTTTTAATATAGACAAATCAGAAATAAGCATCAAAAAATATTGTTATTGCAAATATTATGAACAAAGATTTACAGGAGAGTCAGCTGTGGATTTCTGCATTTAAGAAAGGAATATACTATTTCCAAAGCAGTCTATTTGGTTTTGTTTTGTTGAGCCTTTTTTTTCCCCAAACAGAATGAGTGGAATGTGTGATATCCTACAAACTAGTTTGGGATCCCACAAACTAGTTTGTCCAGGACAATGCAAAACTTGCACTCATTAGCATGGATCACCTACAGTGAATACTGCAGCCAGGAGAGATGACTCTGACCACGGACCTCATGATAACATGTACTGGAAAGTTCCATTCTCATTCACTAACTCCTGCATCATGCTGACTACCTTCCTGTTGAACAAGAAAACATATCTATCTCTTTAAGCCCCATTTTGGTAAGGTTTTCAAGTGCTGATAAATTCACACCTTTCCTTGACTGATTGTACTAGTAACTATATAAATGTTAAAGGAGATGCACTTCAGTTCGTACTTGAATTTGTTTAGTCTTATTTCAACACAAAATAGCAAGAAGAATGAATTGTGAAAGCATTTCTGTTTCATAATTTTTCAAGTCACACATGAAGGACAGGCTCTGCTTTAGCAGTGCTGATAAGCAACACTGATAATTATCCTGGATTGTAAAAAGGCCTATAAAATGCCTCAAGTTAGAGGAAAAGAGCCTTTTCTTTTCTCTCTGTTGAAAACGAAGACAGGCATGTTAAAGCTGAACTATGAAGCAAGCAAACTGTAACCTATAGAACTAATATAAAATCCAAGTATTTTTGTGTAATAATTCAAGGCTTTATTTTTTGTTTGTTTCTCTTTAGGGATCGTCACAAATTATAAATTGAAACACAAGCTTCTGCAAATTCAGAACCAGGATATTAATATTATATTTAATCCTACACCAAAAGTTTTTGAAGATTAGGTCCCAAACTAGACCTTAATTTCAGCTCAAATTCAGAAGGAGTAGAAATCTCACATCACAAGAAACATCATTAAATATTTCACTGTAACATGGCCTCTCTCTCATGATAGCATTAAGTGAAGTCAAAATTGTGTAGACATAGTTCATAATGAAAAATATATGTAGGATTTTGTATAGCAGGAGGAAGTTATTTGCTTCATTTTCATAAAGTATTATAGTAAACATAGACACTGGTATTTTTTAAAAATATGGTAACATTCATTTCATCTGATTTTATTTATTTTCTGACCTTCTGATGGTTTCTACTGCAAGATTGGAAATATGTTTGATACCCTCTAGTGGACAAAATAATATACAACCTCGTGTTATCCAAAAATGGCTTCAAGTTCAGAAAAAAATACCTTTTCTCAGGCAGCTCTGATCCACAAATATATAACATATGTATATTTCATACTTCATTTTTCTTCTAGATTAAATCATGTGACAAAGCCACATAGCAGATTTCTTTTCTCTCTCACTATCTGGAATGACCTAGTGCAATTTCATGACATTGATCTGACTGTTTAGTCCCAAAGTAATGGTTATGGGTTTTCAGAGTCCCATCAGAAAAAGAAAAAATGTCCCTTTAAAATGCAAGATAAGCAAAATCTCAGCCTAGGAAACTGTCTTTGCCTTTTAGTAATATATTTTGTAAGAAAGTATAAAGTGAGGTTATTATTTAAAAATTCTTTTTTTTTCTTTCAGCTTCTGGTCAACAGATTCATGCATACATATTTTTTATATCACTTCAGCTACTCACTACCCATTCAATGTCAGCAGATATGGATCAGACATTGCAGATTTTATTGGATTTCTCTAAGGAGAAGCTGTGAACGCTTCACAGATTGAATTGAGGATTATTGTGGTACATAGATGTGCCCATATTTTTTTGTTAGACATTAAAAGGCATTGCTGGGTGAACCATTACTGGCTACCTGGAGCAGTAAATCAGATACGGTGTATTTACTTTTTTCTTTTCAGTTTGTTCTTATGTCTTATCTGTCAAATTCTTTGCAGAAAGTGAAATTGCTTTCGGCGTGTTTCGATGGTCACTACGCAATTTACACTGACTAATTTCTCTTCCATGCATCTGACTGACATTACTGGCTTGACATATCAATTAACACTTTGTCAGTCTTTCCTTCCCACATTATTCATCAGTAGGTCACCTTCACTTATATACCATCATTATATCATTTGATTGCATAGCTATTTCCATCACTGATTTGACACGCATATTATTAGTTCTTCTGTTTCTTTGATGCAAACGAGAGAAAATGTAATTTGACTTGGAATCCAAGAATGTTTCTCTCCTCACATATTAGAAAATTTCATAATACATATTTAATGTTCTCTTTGTCTCAGTACTTCTGTTTTTATCATCAGACACTTGGGTCTGGACACAATAAAGGATTTATGTGTTTAAAACCAGCAGCAACAAAGTTACATTCTTGAATAAGGAACTGAATTTCTAAAGGCATGGACTAGGGGTATCCCAGAATGGAATCCAAAACAGCTAGCACACAGAATAAAGACAAACCAGTTGTAGCCAATAAAGATTCCCAGACAGGAGGGTAACCAAAATCATCCCTTTTGAGAACACAGATTCAGGGACTCTCTCTGTTCACAAACTGAGTCATAGACTAAAATCCTCCTGGCCATTTTTCCATGTAATTCTTTTCTTTCAGAGACATGAGGCTGGCTCGCTTCTGGAGCCTGACTGGAGACAGTTGTGGTGCTGCCCAGTTAAGCAGCATGGCACACAGTTCTTATCTAGGACATGAAAAGACAGAGTTTCAACTTGTTTTTCAGATTCAGATGTTTAAAATTGTATTTATTGCCTCCTGGGAGATTGCCCTAACCAACAAGCAAATATGCTTATCTGAGTGGAGAATATCCCCTTCTCTGAAGTTACACCAGCACTCACTAAAGGTTGCACAAGGGTGGTGAGCAGAGCTGGATGCTGTAGCTCACTGTGAAGACCTGTCTTCCCTGTCTCTGTGCAGCTACTGTTCCTACATGGAGTTTGGATTAAACAGTTACTGGTTACAATGAACAGAAGACTGGCACAAGATATGCTGTTACTATGCTTAATATGATTGTCTTTGATTTTAGAAAAATAAACAGTCCTGCTTATCTGGTGGAAAGAGGAAAGTATCCACATTAAAATATTCTGGGGAGCAGTCCACTTTGTTTCTTATTCCCTTCCCCTTTCTGGTCCGTATGGACAGTTTTCGTGTAAGAGAAGAGAAAAACAACTTCTATCACCTTGAAAAGAAAGGCCCTTGTGAGGGGACAGGGAAGTTTTAAGACAATTATCTTTCAGTTACAAATGATAGATAGATGTAACCTGCTAACAGCAACTCTAGATTAAAAAAACATCTTTCCAAGGTTTATGAAACCTCCATGTTTCCAACAGAACCTTTTGTTCATTTTCTTATTTGAAGAAAAAATAAATAAAACTTCTCTACCTCATATAGCTTTTTTCTCAGATGTTATGTTATTCATATTTATAGGAGAGTTTACATGTATTCTATACTCCCGGGAGTTTCTCTCCAGTCTAAAAGACTGATTAGTATTTCTTTCATGCCTGAATAGAGTTCAAAATGATCTCAACTGGAAGCTAGGGAGGGGAATCCAAATCTTTTTCTCTAACAAATCCCTTGAGCCTTACAAGGGCTCAGAAGGTAAGAAGTAGGCATTGCCATGTCAAGAAATTATGTTACTATTTTTTTAAAAGAAGTAACAGCAACTGTTCTTGAAATCAAAATCAAACTTCGTGTGCTAACCCAGAGAAATAATTAAATTTTAAAACCAGTTTAATTTTTTTTTCTATGGCTAATCATCCTTTAGCATAATGTGGTTTATAACTATCCCATTTTTGTGTAGTGACTCAGTTTTTCTTTCTATATAGGTATTTTTAACATAAGATATGTTTAGGAGACTGGGATATATAAATGTTACTTTCTCATTGTAGAAGTTTAGTAGTAACTGCATTTTTGTGAAGAGTTTAAAAAGCTTGGTTTAAATTTTAATCCAAACATTTTGTAAAATTAGCAGATGGCTGCTGGCACTGTAACATTATCCAACTGAAACAAGTGCTAGAAACTCTAAACACTTGTAACAAGAAATGAAAATATTACTGAGTTTAAATCATCAAAACAAGTTCTCAAAACTTGCCCATTCTTTGGTGATAGCAAAGGTATACACATAAACCAAAGAAGGAAGACTGCTTATTTTCAGGAGGTACATGCAGAAATAATAAAAAGAAAAGATTGTGGGTTCTGGTCCTTTGCTATAAATGTTCTGATTTAGTCATCACTGAACTGATCATAGTAAAGAGACTATTTCCAGTATCTTTAAGCAAAGTGCTTGCCATAGTCTCTGAGCATGTTTCTAGCTAGTTTTATAGATTATCTCGTGAAGCCACACACAGGAACAAAGTTTCCTTCACATAGGATCCCTGGAACTGCCTGCACTCTACCCCGGAAAAGGATTAAAACAGGAAGGAAGCTGATTAATAAAGGGCAGAGCCATGATATCACCCTCCTCTCATGCTGTGAGGCATGTGAACACTTGTATGAGACTCACTTCCTCCCACCACTGTCAAACACAAGTCAGTGCTGCCAAAGAAATGAGTCTCCCAGGTGGATTGCCTTGCAGCACAGGCCCTGGAAAGGTGGCAATACCTCTTCTGAGTACTTCCCCTCTCAACATAACCCCGTTGAACCTACATCAAATGTAGGGACAAAATGAGTACCTTCCCTTGACTGTTGGTAAACTTATCGCATCGCTGCAACGAATCTATAACCTCCTGCAGTGTTCACCTCTAGTTCTCCACAGTGATACTCTGCTTTCTCTCTAGGCTGCATTTCATGATCTTGTTACCTGCTACGTTCCCCTGGAGCCTGAAAGTTTGACACTTAGGTCTGGGGAACATCTCAAACTGTGGGGTAATGAGGTAAGAGTGGTGAGGCCTGGGAAGACTGCGAGTGTCAGTCCATCAGCCCATCATTTGCAACCCTGTCTCAGACTCTTCCTGCAGGTTTTCCTGAGCCAATACTCCTAAGGAAGGCTTCTCCTGTACTTTTCTAGCCCTCCTGCACTTTCACAATGCCCTCCCTGAGTTTTATACTCTGCTCCCAAAAATTCTCCTGCAATGTGCTCTCAAACTCTACCTCCTCACGTGCATTCTGCACCCCTTGTCTGTAGAGTCTCCACTCCTTGCCTGGGTAATTATGCTGCAGGAGACAAGCACCAGCTGGCTGATAGTATTATAAGTATTATAAATCACTGGAATTTCTACTAATTTTGAATTCCGAAAGTCATTCTGTTCTCAGATGCTCGGCAAATCAATCTTTTTTTTTCATGAATATGTGTATTGTGTCACAATAGCCTGTATATTTATTTTGCTTTTTCATGAGCAGGACTTTTAGTTTTCTTAATTTTTTTGCAAAGAGCATGAATTTCTTAAAATTAATGATCTGCAGTCCTCCATAGACAACACTTCAAAAGAAATGCAGGTGGGCCACATATGTTCTCTTCTTGACAGTCTCAGTTAATCTAATGGCTTCTGATAATATCTAGCAAAGGCCTCACAGCCCACAGCCTGCAGGTACTGTAGCTTATGGAATTTGACGTTACATATGTTAGTTGTGCTTGTCCCCTACTGGTTCATCTTATCTCTAAAAAAGCCAGATAGAATCACTGGAGTTTTTAAACTCTTAAAGAAAACAGAAATAAAACAAGTTAAAGGCAATCTAGGATGAGCCCAGATGTTTTCCAACTAAGGATGGTTGATTTTTCTTATATTCAGGGAACAAGGCTTAAAGATACTTGGCTGACTCCCTGACTAAGATGTGCGGCAGATGATTTTATTGTCTTGAAGACCATCAATGGACTTTATTTTCTTATTTATGACGCTACACATGCATTCTTCTGGATGTAAATATTCCTGCTTTCCTCCTGTGATAGGTGAAGGGAATTAACTCTCCAGACATAATTTTCTTTTGTCATGTTCCTCAGCAAATTCTGTGACAATCTTTGTCCTCTGACCAGGAAAGCTGTCACTGTGCTGCCACCCTACAGGCAATGCCAAAGAAATTTGCATCCTTCACAGATCAATCCTCTAAAATTAAAACATCTGGCTAAGGCCAGCCTCAGGGGCTTTAGGGTTGGGTGTTTTTCTTCTTTCTTTTTCTTTTTTGTTTTTTTTTCCTTTCCTTTCTGTAAAAATAAAACACTTTGTCTGGGAAACTGGTATAAAATTTCCTCCAGACCTATATTGCAAGGATGCATAATCTTGTAATCATGCATTGAAAAAGGAAGAGTCACTTCTTGTTGCATATGCCAAGGACTGAATAAACAGTGGTGATTTTTTCTCTGTGTATATTCAGTGAACACTTGCTCCTGTGGACAGACTGTGGGAATTCACACTGGCTAGCATGCCCATCTTTTGTACAACCCCTCTTTAGATTCAGGTAGATGGCTTGGCAAGGTGGTGTGGGACTACTTGATGTACAGATGCTCTGAAGTGTAGCAGATTTGATTAGAACAGTAGGCAGCTTGATTTTCTGTACAAGATTATCTCATGATTTCTCCATCATGTGCTACAGCAATAAATAAATGACAGATCTAAAGCTAACTGGATGCTGTGCAACTTAGGTCATGCTTGCTTTCAAGTCAGAAGTAACACAGACACAAATACAGGAAAAGGGATCCACACAACATTGTGTACCTGCCTGACCCAGGCACTGATCCTGAACAGCCTAAGGGAACTATAAAAATCAGCTAGATCCTATTTTAAATACTCTGAAAGATTCTTTCTCCTATTACTCAGTCTTTAAATCTTGCTTTTCAGTCCTGCACAGACATTTTCACTTCAGCAGATGTTTCCCCTTTGAGTTTTTCCTATTTAATATATTTCAATCTGAAGTCTCAAGCTGCTTGCTCACCTCACTCTACTTCAACAGATCAGTTGAGATGCAAGGAGAAAAATAGCTCAAGCAGATGTTTCAGAAGTTAAAAATGTTAGAGAAATAAAAAGTGGAAGTTGCTAATGTGGATTCTATATTTGTCTGTAGCAGCATTAACAGATGCTCACAGACTAATAACTATTTTTATAATTTTTGAAGAAAACTAATAACAAATTTGAATTTTAAAAAGCTGCTTAGAAAAGCATACATGGAGTAATATGATTTATTACATGCAGTAAATGACAATACAATTTTGCCAGAGAAACACTTATTATATTTGCAACAGCATAAATGACAGACCCATGCCCCAAAGAATTTAGCAGGTTGTGGCTTCCCTGTGTAGGTGTGCACAAAATGTTGAGAAGGAGAAATTATCCTCTCTGCATGGAGCTTCACAAGATCCAGTCAGTCACAGGCCTACATTCCTTTTGTCTCTTTTAATACAAGAAAAATAATACAACTATACCTTTGGGTATCTTGGTTGCAGTGACTATTCCTTTTCCATATGAACAAGCCAGCTTAGTGCCTGTCTTTGTGCACACTCTCCTGATTTGAGTGGCTAATGGCAACTTCAAGAATGCAGAACACCTTCAGAAGCACTGAAAGGTTTATAACCTCTTGAAGATTATCCAGACCTTTCTATGAGTGATATCCTGCTGGTATTTTAAAAAAAAACAAAATTATATCCTAGAAGTCATAAATAGGGGGTGCAAAAGATAGGAAAAGCCAAGGCTGTTGATGCACTTGTTAATACTTATCCTCCGAGTTTATTTTTGGACTTACATTTCCAGGGCCACTGAGGACCAGATTTCAGTTCTATGGAGAAACAGGAGATGGCTCAATGGAAAGGACTGTCTCTAACAAAGACAAGCTACAAGAAACAGAAGACATTAGGAGCACTGGTTTAGGATATCTTTTACAGTAAAAGAAAGCTGGTGTTAAACAGTGAGAGTTGGCACAGGATACAGCAACACAGATAAGTTCAAGTGTGGTACCTGATGGTTTGGTTACTGCACATGAAATGGTTTGAAAACTATTACAACTTCCAAACGTATTCAATAAGACAGTGAAACTAGTTGATGTGTTTAAGGCCAGATAGCACAGAATCACAGCATTGTAGAACATGCTGAGTTGGAAAAGACCCATCAGGATCATTGAGTCCAACTCCTGGCCCTGCACATGACATCCCAAAAATCACACCATATGCCTGAGAGCATTGTCCAAATACTTCTGGAACTCAGACGGGTTTGGTGCTGTGATCACTACCCTGGGGAGCCTGTTCCAGTGCTCAACAACTCTCTAGGTGAAAAAATTTTTTCTGATATCCAGCCTAAACCTTCCCTGACTCAACTTCATGCCATTTCCTCAAGTCCTGTCACTGGTCACAAGAGTGATGAGATCAGTACCTGCTTTTCCTCTTCCCCTCACAGGGAAGTTGTGACTGCAATGAGGTCTCCCTTCAGTCTCCCCTTCCCCAGGTTGAACAGACCAAGTGACCTCAGCCACTCCTTCTCCTCCACCCTTCACCAGCCTCGCGGTCCTCCTTTGGATGTTTTCTAACAGTTTAATGTGGTTTTTTCTTTACATTGTGGTACGCAAAACTGCCCCTGGGACTCAAGGTGAGGCTGCCTCAGTGCAGAGCAGAGCAGGACAATCCCCTCCCTTACCCAGCTGGCAATGTCTTTTCTTGGACTACCTAGAACAGAGGCTAGACAAAATTAAGAGAATAAAAAGCAGTTATATTTATTGAAGGGCCTTCAAAAGTACATTCAGGGCAGTCAGAGCCCACCCAGGACTACATCCAAAATGAATGACCAGTCACAGGCTTTTCATGCTTTATAAATTTTCGTTCATTTGCATATCGGGGGTTAGACCCCCAGTTACAGCTTCAGGTAATGAAGACATCTACCCCAAGCTTGCTCCCTTCAATTCTCCATTGTTTACATATCTTGGGGCCTAAGACAGTAAGGTGTATTTGAGTGTCAGGCCTAGAGAGGAATTGTTTTGTCTAACATGAGAGAACAGTAGCTTAGCACTGTAGCTTCAGCATATGAAGTCCAGAGTTGTACACTAAGGAATTACAGGATTACAGATACATAAAAAATATAGAAGCTAAAAATCCTAAGGCATCAGCAATGCTGTGCCTGATGCCCCCCAAGACAGGATTGGCCCTCCTGGCTGCCAGGGCACTGTTGACTCGTATTCAACTTGCCCTTGACCAAGACCCCAGGTCTCTTTCCATGGTACTGCTTTCCAGCATTTCATTTCCCAGTCTGTCTGTACATCCAGGGTTGCCCCAGGTGCAGAATCTGGCACTTACTTTGTTAAACTTCATACAATTTTGGCAGAATTGTAAACAACAAACTCCCACTCCTCTCACACACTCTTCTATCTTATTCAGAGTCTGAGCCATGGACTTTCACTGTGGGAGAGTTCTGCCTTGCAACAAAATCTGCCAGAATCCTACTGAAAACCTGAATCCATTTCCCCTTCAGATCAGTGGCTATCCAAAAATCCTTTGATTTCAACAGGACTTCAAGTGGATCCTTTACAAGTGAAAAATAAAGAAACTAGATTTTTTTCTTAAGCTTTCTGTGATAAACACTTTCACACCACATACTGGTGTAAAAATTTTAGTCATACAGTAAAAGCAGCATATGCCAAACTGCTATGTTGTTTTGGGTTTTTTTTTTAATGCACTCATAACATGTTTTATGTTTTCTATACTGAGAGGTGGAAGACTCTCAAAACACCTGAGAGAATAAGAAATACGCAAAGCTACAGGGAATATACTTCAGAGAACAGTCATTATGTAAGCAACAGCAATTATATTTTACCATCAGTCTAGTTACTTGTGAACCAAAAACTATGTTTCGAGTTTTGTTTGTAGAGAATAAATAAATCTTTACACAGGAGAAATACAGATTGTTATGGAAGCTGAAAATTTTGATGATTTTGAAAAAATATACTACACATATTTAAATTCAGACCTATATACATTGTTAGATCTGTGGGAGGTTTGCATTTTCCTCCATTTTTGAATGATACAGTGTTTGAAGCATTGTTAACATAGAATAGGATGTAAATATTCATTCTCTTTCTCCCTTGTTTACTTTCCTTCTCTTCCATTTAATCTCGGGGTCAGAACTTAAAGCTTCCGCTGAAGTTAACTGCACATAATTCAGTAACCTCATATATGCAGGATGGGGTGATTTCTTATAATTTCTCCACAGAATTCCCTTCTCAGCCAGTTTTCTATGAAGAGAAAAGGAAGCAACAGTGCCCACTAGATTCAGCAAAGATACCTGAGCACCATGTGATCCTTTTCCATAATGGTCTTTTGCTCCATAATTTCAAATAAAATATCAAAAAGTTGTTCTTAAGTGAAACTGTGAATTCCTAGGTTAAGTCTGCAGAAAAGCTCTTTTATATGTTCTTGTGTATACTTTACTGATAGGCCATCACTTCACAAAAAAATAAGCAAGATGTATGCATACTGATGTTTAGGTTAATTAAACTTATAAGCTCAATTCTGAAGATACATTTAGACTGTTGATTTTTGATACAGTTCCATTTGACATGGAGTTGTTTTTTGGTTTTGTTTTTACTTATTAATGTTTAGGAATGGGTGATACAAAATAAAAGTATAAATATACATTTTTTACTGTGGGCATACTTTGAAGAAATCAGTGTAGAACTATTTACATTATCCTTTCTAGACACTTCCCTCAGTAATGAACCCTTTAATCCTATATTTTTGAGATCCTATCCTTCTATGAAAAAAATTAAATCAGAACATAAATACTGGGTGTTTACTTAGAGAAGAATAACAATATTCATATTTTCAGAAGCAAGTTCTTTTCATTTCCTTGGAAATAATAACACTTGCTAGCATGTGTGCTTTCAGTATTAATTCCTTCAGTATTTAATTCTCTTTCATTAAAATGGTATTAAAATCATATAAAGGAAATGTTCTTGAAATAAAACCTTACAAATTCTTAATTGAGTAATATTTATATAGAGATGTGCTAAAGGAGTATGTGGTGGTTTTTCTCTAAAACACAGAGACACTATTCTTAATATAACATTTGGCCTCAAAAATAAATACTTTAAAAAGATGTCATTCCTGACAGGTATTGCTGTCAGGCACTACCTGCCTCTCAGGGTGCAAATTTTGCCTCATTCCTGCCTGCACTCCTGTGAATGGGTTACAGGAAAGAAGGTTGTTCAGTGACCACCCAGAGACAGAGCACCTGACAGGCATCATTGCATCACTGAACAGTTTAGATGAGATGGGATCTCTGGGGTTATGTCAGCCAACATCCTGCTCAAAGGGTTGACTTTGAAGTTAGATGAGGTTCTTCAGAGTCAAAACCAGTTGAACTTCAGGTGACCCCAAAGACAAAGATTCCACAGCTTCCCTGTGCAAGCTCTTCTGATCCTTCATAATCCTCACTGTGATATTTTTTTCCTTAGATTATATTGGAATTTCTCTTTTTGAAGATTTTGTCTGAAGGTTTTGCAACTTGTCTTTTCATCATGCATTTCTGAGAATAGTGGCTCCATCTTCTCTACAACTACTCATTAAAGGGAGTTGAGAGCATTTAAGTCTCCCATATGATTGCTTATGTATCCTGATTTTACATAACTTGATTTTACTCATCTGCTGCACCACTGAGGAAGTGATGGCACTACTGTGGCACTTGGCACAGTAACCTGTAAGCAGACCTTACCAGAAAAAGGCTCGGTGAGAAGTACCTTGTTCATCCACACTTGCCTCCCACCACACTTGCTAGACTTCCTCCATGTTGGAACTGACTATTCTTGTGCTTTGAGGAGCTTAATCTACAGTTTTCCTTCTCTGAACTCACTGTTTGCCACCATTTCCCCTCACTTCTCTCTGATTGATGATTTCTCTTTTTTCTTAAATATATTTTCCCAGAGACACCACAGACTTCAGCAATGCACTCAGCAGTGTTCTGCAGAGGGTTTGTTCTGGAGCCAGCTTGTGTCCAGCTTGGGGCAGTCCCACAGGCCACAACTTCAGTCCTTCCACTACTGAAACCTTGCCACCTACACCAATGCAATAGTACATTTCTGTGTATTTCTGAAAGAGTGTGGCAATTGTCATGCTTACACGTCAAGATACCCTGAGGCTTTGGGGCAGCACACACCTCCATCTTTCTGAATTATGATAACAGTTTTAAAATTCTTTACAGCTTGCAGTGATGTCACTGTAGATACCTGCCTTTAACAACTGGACTCAAAGCACAATGTGCAGCATGCGACTCACTGGAAAGATATATATGCTGAGCAAAATTAAAATGGTGGCTATATCTGCTAACTTTTGTTCTAAATTTGCAATCTGTAACCTAAGATCTTAGTCATTGCTCACTTGCATCAGAGGGAATTGTTTTAATTTGATTTACTTAAGTATAATTACTGCAATTTATACTAATTTAGTATCAGCTTCAGTTTACTTCCAACTATATATATCAACTTCATTCATTCTGTAAAGACCATCACTTAAACTGGTAAGGACATTTCCACTCTAAACAATACATTTCTTTTAAATTTAGTGGCTTTACATTCTTTTAAATTTAACTTAGGATTTCGTAAAGCAAAAGATGTGTGAAATTTAAAAATACTGATTGAAAATGCTTATTTATTAAATGTAAAAGTATGACATATATATTGATAAAGGGAAACTGCTGGGGTGCGAGTGAGTGGGTGAGTTCAGCCTTTTCTCACTTGTATTCAAGAGCACAATAAAGGTAAACTAAAGGCAGTTACAGAAAAACATTTTATTTTATGTAAGAAGTGTTCTGGTTTTGTGGGTATTTACAATGCACAACTTGTAATTTTGATTTCTTTATGTCCTGCTTTAGCATAAAATTACGGTAGCAGAAGGACAACAAAGGTTTCTTACATTTCTACTTCATATTAAATGATTGTTCCATGTGTTTCCTCTTTTATTTTTTTATGTTCTATTTCGCCAAATATAAGCTACTGTTTAGACCAACTAAACTAGTTTAGGTTGCATAAAAATATTGAAAGTGTGACTAGTTTTGCCTTCAAATAATCCTAAAACACTTCTTTCTTGTAGCAAAGTCTGACTTATTATTAATCCTCCATGGCCAAGAAGCCATGTCTACACAAATCCTGGCTCCTCTGTGCTGCAGAGCAACTGCAATCCAGCTGTAAATGCAAGCTGAGTGAGTGTGAGATTCCATCTTCAGAGCAGTGCAAAGATACAGCCTGGCTGTGAGAATCTGATCCACAACACATTTCCTTTGATCTAGTTTTTTTCTACATAAATGCCTACACTTATTTTTCCACAACATCTGTATTCATATCCCCAAGTCACATTTTGTGATATGTGCTTTATCCTCTCAATCTCAAAAATGTATTAATTTATTTGTATGCCTATGAGTTTTTACCCTGCTTTGCTCACAGCTCTTATGAACACAATCCACAATCTAATTTCTGACACATTAGTTTCTTTTCCCTTTCCCCACCTTATCAAAACAACAGACAACAGATAGCATAACACAGAAGATAAATTTGATTGTCCCCACCACCACAAAATGTTGACTTATAGGGAAGCTAACACATTGCATTTTTATCTTCATTCCTCTTACAACACAATATCTGTTTAACCTAAGCAGCGCAAAAGAGAGAGCGGATTCTTGGTATAAAAACAAGGCCTAAACCACAGTGTTCACCCTGTGCCTTAACAGGAAAAGCAACAATTAAAATGACAAGGTGGCTACTCCACCTCAGGAAAGGTTTCCTAAAACTTTACTCCC
Source organism: Orthonyx spaldingii (assembly GCA_013397795.1). Lineage (NCBI taxonomy): Eukaryota > Metazoa > Chordata > Aves > Passeriformes > Orthonychidae > Orthonyx > Orthonyx spaldingii. The sequence goes on from VZTJ01000149.1 coordinate 109,161, forward strand.
TAAGTCTCCTTTTGTGGCTCTAGGCATTAAAAAAGAAATAACAGTGGGCATAGAAGCAAGAAAATAGGTCGTTCCTTGTTTAAAAGTTCATGCTGCACAGCAGTTCCTGTCCTCAAAAGCTGTTTTCTTTCAGAAAAGCAGCAGGCTGAATGCACACATTGTGCAAAAGTTATGAACTACAGTCTTTTTGGGGTTAAAAAAACCACCAAAAAAAATAGCAACCCAAACCACAAAGCACCAAAACACAGAATACTTGCCATAGTTAAAAAAAGAATGTGTTTTCCTAGAATGAAGCCTACATTGCATTATGCAGGTGTGATCAACTCCTTTTTTCTATATAGAGGTTTGCTCTCAAGGGAAGGATTTAAATGATTTATATAGATTCATAGAGTCTATCTTGATTTGACTTAGAGATAGTTCCTGGAAGATGCAGACCTCCACAGACTCAGGAGGCGTGCACACTATTGCCTGTCCTATATTTGGTACCTGCTCACAGATTTTGCTGACAAATATTGAACATTCCTTGTCTGTGACATCTATACATTAAAGGTGTGGCTGACATTAGCCATGAAAAGAATAATAAACATTTTAAGTAATTTTCTGCAGTCCTTCTCAATTATTTTTATGGCGATTGGCACTGCCCTTCCCCTTTCAATACACTGAAACCATTTATATTGTTGTTTAGCAGGTTGTGATGCCTTCCCAACCAAAGCTCTAAAGTACTGACTCAGTCTGCATTACAGCTTCGTCCTTGGAAAATTGGTGCTGTTACCAGTCTCTTTCTTAAGTGCAATACCTGAGTTCTGCCAATCTTGTCTCTTTGACCTTTTGGGTTCAGGTTCAGATAGATGAGACCTAACTCCCTGATAAAACTTCCATTCACTGATAGCTGTATTTAACCCCAGGGTACACCAATCTTCTCAGTGATTCACTTCTTGCTATTCATGTTTCAGCAGTAAAGTTACCTGATAAACACAGGCTGATTCACTTCAAAGAAGTACTTACCATTCAATCTTCCTCTTTTCTACAGAGAAACTTTTGTCTAGTGAAGAGAACATGCACAGCAGTGAAGTTAACAGGGCCATGAAAATCAAATCATGTACATTGAAAGGGACAGGACAGGGGAAAAAGAAAAATATCAATAGACACGTAATATGAATCTAAAAGATTAATGCACTGCTATGGATTTGTATGATTTCCAAACTAAGCAGAAGTAATGGCTACACAAAGGTATACAAGGCGCATCCAGGCATGGCTCTGAGATCACCATGATATGAACATAGTCTCTCTCCAGCTGCTTGAACTCCCTGTGAGCTCTGCTGCAGGTAGTGTTCATAGAGTCATACGTGTGCAGTGACTGTTGCCCTTCTCTTACTAGACAAGACCTCATCAAATTTCAAGTAATCAAATACCAAGACCTGTAAGCAGTTCTACCTCATGGCCATACATTAAGAATCACATCCATGTATCACACCGTATAAAAAGACAGACAGAGGCAAGTATCAGAGAGATGAAAATAGGCAGTCAGAACTAAAGGTGGCATCAGATGCAGATACCGCTATTACCAACTCTTGTTAAGTATTTTTAGTTCAGCACTCAACATCAGTCTGGATTATTTTTGAACACCAAGGATAAGTAGCATGTGTGACTTGGGGAAACAGACTAATACAGGGAAATAGAGCAGATGCTATTAGTAGTAGGCTAAATTGAGGAAAAAAATCCTACATCCTATTCCATTGATGTCATAAATGTGGTGAGATTTCTAGTCACATTTCTGTACTTTGGTGATCTTACTGTAATAGCAGAGAAGAAAAATTGGTCTTTTTTATTTGCAGTGTTTTCAGCTTAGGGGTCAGACAATTTGAACAAAAGTTGGGTCGAAAAACAGGTCCTAGAGTAAGATCTCATAGAAGATTTTTAATACTGTGTAGAGGAACAAGTCTGAAAATGCCCTCTAGACTAACAGTCCTTTTAGTTCTCAGGATCCTATTGAGCACTACATTTTTCAGAATGCAAATCAAGACACAGATCTAATCTTTGTATATCATGTCTCCATTCTTTTGTGTTCCTCCACACACCTCGTGGTCTGTTAATTTCATGTGCCAGTTTTTCTTTTGTTCTGCACTTCCCTTCATCTGATCCCATTTTCTTTCTCGTTATTATGAGGACAATTGGAGCACCTTTTCAACCATTTTAACCTCTTCCAATTTTCCACTTAACCAAATTCAACACCAATCCAGCAATCCTGCACTTTTATTGGATGTTCCAGTCAACATAGTATGGCAGACAGAACACAAAAGGATCTTAGAAAATGCACACGCAGATTAAAAATATAATTATATGCTAACAAAGTGAGACTGAAATTGAAGCTTTCATGCATTACAGGAGAAGAAAAATGATAAAGATTTATGGGGAAACAGAAAGTAATCTTAGAGAGAGCAAGTGTCCGTAAAAGTCAGTTGTAAAACAAATCCCATCTATACCAGAATAAGGAGAGTCAGCACCACAAAAAAATTGTTGCAGAGGTAAAAGTGCAAGTTTTAGCAATGGCTGTACAGCCCTGCTTTGAAATTCCAAACTGACAATTAAGACAAAGGCAATTTTAAGGATCAAGGAAAACAAAATGATCCTAGAGTTTGATGAATATGATGATTAAAAGTCTCTTAAGTTAATTAATTTGCGATAATAGAGGAATCAAAACTTGTATTTTAATGGAAGATGACAATCTAATTGCAAAGCTGCTCCAGATGTGAGTATACCAGAGGGAGATACAAAAACGTGTCAGAGTTCAGCTTTATTTTGCTGCAAGAAGAAACAAAAGGATTTTCTACGAATTACACAAGAGTAAATACATTCAATCTACGTGATGAAGTGTAAAGCTCCCCATTACATTGCTATTGGAAAAATTCAGACCCCACGAATGCCTAAGGAAAGAAAAAACATTAGTGGAAGAAAGGCACCTCTCCACACATTTCCTAAAATCCCTGCCTATGCCACACAAAAGCTCTCTTGTCCCCTCCATCATCCCAAATATATTAGGTTATTGGAAAATCCTTACTCCCTTAGGACCGATTCAGATCTGTGATGTATGTCCTGTGCTGCATAATACAGCAGGTGAGAGGATCTTTTGACTTGCTGTCTGCCACAGAACAAACAAAAATCAAGGGCAACAAAATAAAAATGTGTTTCAATACAAGTCATCCTTCCATACAACTGAGCTCAAGTATCAAATTCTCATCAGATTTATTATGACATGAATAAGAAGCATGAGTTTTGTAGAATTGTCTTTGTAAGCCATTTAGTAAAGTATTTCACTGCAAATTTTTCCTCAGAGACTTATATTCAAAAGGAAATAAGAGTGATAAGAATGATAAGACTCTCATAAGAAAGAAAACTGACAAGACTGTCTGATTTCATGGTCACAAATATTCAGGTTCCCCAACACATCACATCTTTCTCCCTTGAGAGCAGTGGAGCACTGGACAGTCTCCTGGCAGGACCTGTGGAGAGAGAAGCACAAACTGGAGCAGTTTTGCTGGCAGGACCCCACGAGGATCCCACATTGGAGCACTTCATGAAGAACTGTAGCTCTTGGAAAGAATTTATGTTGGAGCAGTTGATGGAGGACTGTCTCCTGTGGAAGGGACCCCACTCTGGATCAGGGGAGCAGTGTGAGCAGGCCTCCCCAGCAGAGGAAGGAGCAGCAGAGACAACGTGTGAGGAACTGACTGCAGCCTCCCCTCCCTGGGCCCCTGTGCCACTGCAGGGGAAGAAATAATGAATTTGGGAGTGAAGCTGGACTTTGGAATAAAGGGAGGGTGGAGGGAAGGTAGTTGTTAAGTTTGAGGTTTTTTATATCCCATTATCCAATTACAATTTCTTTGCTAGTTAGTTTTTTTCCTGAGTCAAATCTGTTTTGCCCATGACAATAATTGGTGAATGGTCTCCCCCTGTTGTTATCTCAGCCCATGGGCTTTTCGTTTTCTTTTTCTGTCCCCTGTCCAGCTGAGAAAGGCAGTGATATAGTGGCTTGTGGGCATGTGGTGTCCAGCCAGGGTCAATCCACCACAGTATTTTATCACTGTTTTAAATGCATATCCTGTTTTTTCAGCTCATTATTTATTTTTTTTTTAAATCAGGCAATCATTTTTTTTTAAATATTGAACTTTTGTACATATTGAGGCAGTCATTAAGTTTTATTTTGGAAAAAATTTACAATTCTCAAACCTTTCCCTTTTACATATGTTTTGCCTGCGCATCTTTAGTAAGTTGTATCTTTTTAGTTAGATTTTAGCACATTTCCAATGGAAACAAAACTATTTTTCACTTCCTTTCTAGCACAAATGACCAAGACTAATGGAATGAGAAAAAAACCAAAACAAAACAAAAAAAACCTAGATTTTTTTCAACTGTTTTGAAATATAAAACATAAAATATAAAAGTTTTCCAAGAAAATCCTTTTCCACAACAAAATAGCTATTAGAATATATTTGGGGGAAAAAACCAGGACTGCTAATAGATCTTCTGCAGACATCCAACCGCCTTTCCAGTCTGAGACAGATTGTTTAGACTGTGCATAATAGCAAGAAAACATTCCAAATGCTCTGTGCAAGCCACCTCCCTGAGCTACTGGAAGGACATTAATGCCCTTCAAAAAACCAATGCAAATACCTAATTAACTTTTTCCCTAGGAGTTTGATTCTTAATGTTATAAAAAAGAAGCTAAATCCCATCTGATTAACAGTTTTCAAAAAGGGACACTGTAGGTCAACATAAGTTGTTTTTCTAAATTGGAAGATCTTGCAAAGAACAATTAAAAACCCAAACAGAACTCTTCAACAAACCCAACAAATGAGAACTAATCTACAGCATAATGCCTCAATTTTTTTTGCCAAGACTCCTACTTACTTTTATATCTGCCATTTTTGTTGACTTCAGTGAATGATACTGTATACAAGTCCTTCCAGAGTAATGACTTCCTTTACGACCTGGAGAAAGTAATAGTTAAAATACAAATGACTTAGGGTATTTAAACTTTATTTTGAATTCTGTTTACAACAAAAAGATGGCAGAGTGTAACTGCAGCAGAAACTTAATTGAAAATATTTTCTTTATTCTGTCTTTGGTTTAGTCTTTGGAGTGATTAAAAAACCATAATAGACAAATTTATCAGGGTATGCAAGTATATCACAGAAATAAATCTACATTACAAGCCAGAATTTGTGCTACAACACTATTTTCCATCACAATTCACAAAGATCAGTTCCAGGTGTTCTCTAATTAGCAGAGTACCAGACTTTGCCATTGCCATTCACATTATCTGTATTCACAGATTCACATTGCATTCACCAGCTTCTTAATCCCTCAAAGACATTTTGTAAAATGCAAAGAAAAAAGCAGATTATGAACTCTGAGTGATCACTGTAACCTGTGTCAACTCAGCCTTTCTTACAGAGGCTTTATTCTTTTCTGCCTTAGAAACATCAAAACACACTTGGTTTTAACAGTGCACAAAAATTCCTGCCTAAAACATTTTTGTCATACACATCTCTTTCTGCTGCCAGAAGATTTCACCACTTGCTTTCCCTGTGCAAACCATTAACACATCAGATCAGTTTTGCCATATTCGAAAAATAGCAAGTAACTTCCTTCCTCATTATTCCTTTTTTCATCCAGGGATTCAGCAAACTCAGGTAAACAAGAATGAGTTAAATTAAAGGTCATAAATCATAGGGAAAAAAAATAATTTCTGTGATAGCAGGAGATAACGTAACACTAATAACAGTCTCCAATATATTTAATCAAATGTGTACAGTACTAAGCTCTTCTGCCACATTCAGGCATGTCATCCTTGTACAGATTCAGACTGCTGAGTTTTTTGACCTCTACTGCATCAAATTAGCTACTCCTCTCACAATGGCACTCATGTGGAATTGGACCATGACTGGTAAAATAAAGCCATCATTAATTTACTATGAACATATTGCCACTCTATAGATCTCATTTGCTTATCTCATCTTCAAAAAAACAAAAGAGCTCTAATGACAAAATAATAATATTACACCAATTTTTATACAGTGTTTTCAACTGCTATTCTCAAGACAATCTTTAAAATAGATTAGCTGTAATTGCCATCACTCTTGCTCTAGACATTCTATTAAATACAGTTTTTATGAGCTGTTTACCAGTGAATATTTTTGAGTTTTCTAAACATTAGCATGTGCCTAAATACTGGTAACAGGGCAACACTTGTGATAGAAAACCAAAGGTGTAAACATGGAAATTTACTATGCCTTTTCCATAGACTAGTTACTCAGGAAATATTGGTGAGGAAGGTAGGTAAAATATCATTTTCTTCCTCTTATTCACTCAGTGTTAGTACCCCAAACCAGTGCACTTATCATCATATTGGTATTCCCTTTCCCATGGATTAACTCAGAATTTGGTCTTCACAAGGTAAGAAGGAGGACTATTAAGGTCAATGCAGTCACATTGCTATAAATTCTGCGTTAGTTATCAGTTTTAAATATTTCCAGATCATTAGCCATGTGGAGGCTGACTTTTCAGAAAGCTGAGAATGCATCAGGCCACATGCAAATGGCATTTGGTGTGATACACAATTTCTCCTGCTGCTGCAGTCTATATTGATTTCCTAAAATTTTTGCCAGATGTTACCTTTTCTTCTACTATGAAGAAAATTTATTTTTTATCTTATGCAGGCACTACTGACTTACTGAGATAGTCTCTAGAGCTATGATTCATCAAAGTGAAAGCCAAATAAATGCCACACTGGCATATACATAATAACAAGTGTTACCTAGGTGAGCTTGTGTCACTACAAATCACCTCAGCAGACATTGGCATTATCCTTTTCCTTGGGCTCAACAGGTCATTTGTACCTCCAGGTGAACACGTTTGCAGGCAGTGTTTGCATCAGTTGGTTGATTTGGAGTGGTTGCACAGTGTGAAGGCCGGAGTTCAAATTGCAGCTGTGGCCTCTCACTGAGGCAAAGGGAGCTGTGGGGAAAGGCACAAGCTTCTGAAAGGTAAGAGGTGCCCATGAGTTGTTAGGGTAGTACAGGGGTTCAATAAGCTAAAATCCTTACAAGGAAAACAGGATTGTTGTCATTATCTTACTCTTATGTTCCCATTCTCACATGAAAACAACCAAGGCAACAAATGAAAGTAGTTGTGCATCCAGTTAAAGACAGGTATGACATACAAGAATAAAGAGGTAAATGCTTCTCCTAAACACAATTCTTTTCTCTACAGACCTTTTCTTCATGATAGACTTTAAAGAAGCATTAATAATGAGAGCATGCAGCATGGATTGAAATTTGGGGTAATAGTGAAAGAATCAAATATCCATTTGCACCATATCAGGATATAAGAGGCCTAGGAGAGAATTATAAGAATTTATTTACTGTATTGCACTAATAATTAAACCTATCAAGGAAATGAGTGGGTAAATTAAATTTGCTGTTTAAGCTGTACTAACTAGCCAAAATATTTATGGAATTGAAGACATAAACATATTTAATGAGGTAAAAAATACTCAGAAAATGTAGATGTTTGGAGATTGTTAACTACACTTCCTCAGCAAAGCTAGTTCCATGCTGAAATCTATCTACCATCTATCCAGCACTACAACTTCTAAAGAAAAATTTGGATCCAAGGTCTGTGATAACGCTGTCCCTGGGGGGTGTGGGGCGGGAGAAACTTCTGCCTTCACCAGGAGGGTCTTGGAGATCCCAAAAGACTCCACTGGCCAGTACTGCCGGGTACTGGAGCAGATAATTCTGTCCTCTCCCCCAGCCGGTGTTCTGGCGAGTATCCACCTCCCCCAGGTAGATGGCTAAAGCGTTACCAAGGTGAATCAGAGGGCTCAGTCGCATGGAGTTCCAGAGCACTTTATTCCTGAAGGGGCCCGGTGGCGAAAGAGGGTGAATGGCCTTGGGAAACCCTTTTTATAGGGTCTGGCCAGGGGACAATGGCACAGGGGAGGAGAGGGAGGCGGGGGGATACAGAGAGAGCAAATGATAAGGTAGGGGTACAGGTTGCAATTAACATATCCAGGTAAGGTTACACAGGGAGAAACCACTTCGTTTTCCAGGGGGTGGTCTCACACAGCTGAGTTATCCCACCAATGTTCCGGGGTGGGCTGAGCAACCCTGACACTGTGATATGCAAAAGGAACCATATATTGTACAATATATTCTCTGCTCTGGACCTGTTCATAGGAAAGAACTACAGAGGACATAATCAGTATTAGTAAAAAAGAGAATTCTTTTTAATTGAACTATTCAGATGTTTCAGCATTTGTACATTTTGTCTGGAGCTTTAAATAATATATTGGCTGGTTTCAAGCCTGGATTCCAAATTATTTCAATCTTTAAATATTTTAAATAATTGGAAAGTGCTGGGAATATTCAGGACAGTCTGGAATTCATCTTTCTCAGATGAATCTGAAATAGATTTGCATGGTCATATGCCACGGGCTCTTATAGATGAAGCATGCTCACATATCTTTGTTCTATAAAACCTAAATTATCAGACCATCAAAACTACTTATTGCAGTTTCTGTGCTATATGACTCTTTTGCTGCTGTTATTTCCCTTTAGGAGACTAAAAAATTTAAACCACTTTGTTTTTTAGGGTTTGTTTTGTAAGAAGTCAGGAACTGTCCAGGGAAAGATTAAAGCTACATCAGTTGGGAGAAGAAACTTGGTCTTGGTCATCTCTGGATTAAAAAATTGATCTTCTTTGGTGTTATGAAACCAAGCCTCAAAGGAGCACTAAAGCCTTTTTCAAAATTCTGTATGTGTTTGACCCTGTTAATACTTCAGTGTGAGGATATAATCATATTTGATGCTATAATTATTAACATGGCTATATATTTCAGATGATTGATAAGGTTAGCACAATTTATTACAAGGCTAATAAAGTTTAATCTTATTCAAACAGGTGCAGAGTGTACATTCTTATGAAGAAAAAAGTATTTACAGCTGCTGTGAGTGAGCCCAAAATAATTAATCTTTAATCAGTGCCAATTGAACAAACTGTTTAAATTATATGCAACTATGGGCTCTCAGTTTAAAAAAAAATTAAATGTTATCTTTGCTTCTCCCACACTTTCCTTGCTATTGTCTGTTCTTTTAAATTCTTATTTCTGTTCTATTCTTGTATTCTTCCAGGCAGAGAGAGATCTTTATCTTTCAGCTTATTTCTATTAAGCAGGACATCTGTGCATGTTTATTTAACCATTTTCAATATCGGATCCACAGTTTCATTCTTTTTGTGGTTATTCCTACTGCCTCCAGTGGAGATGTCTCCATAACAATTTGCAGGCATTGTCTCCAAAGCCTGTACCTTATTCAAGCTCACAGAATTCAGGATATGTGTTTAGGTACAAAGATTAGGAAGTCTTGTGAAACAAAAGAATTCCTTGCATTAAGACAGCAAGAAGAATTAGAGGTATAGAAAAGATGTCTTGGGTAGCCGGACAGAAGTGAAATATTTGAGTCTTTATCTTAAACACATGTTTTGCCAAGTAGCTTATTTCCTTGCCTATTTCAAACGGACCTAAAAAAGGAAGGCTAAAAACACGAGATGAAGTTCCACTGATTAAGACACTGGGATAGTCAGACTTTTATTCCTAGTCTGACTTTTGCTTTCTGCGTTAGCAGCCATTGGCTAACTGCAGGAATAGTTAACAAAGAGGAACGATGAACATTAAAACCTTTGTTACCTAACAGCCTGACCCCAGAGCCAGAGAGGGTGTGGTCCTTTCCTAATGACTGGTTGAAGGTTAGTGGAACATAGGGGTCTGAAGTTCAAAAGAGAGTAAACCCAAGGTTCTTGGCTCTATCTCATTAAGGCTAGGAAGCCTCAATTTTAGCAGGATTTTTTTAATGGAATCTACACTCTCAGTATGATGTGCAATCCAAGTAGAACTGTCCATTTCTTTCAAAGAATTTGGTCTCAGGAACCTTTGTTTTCAGATGGACACGGGATAGACACAAGTAAAAAGCACACAACTGTTGTGAGGGGAGTGGTTGTTTGCTTGCAAAGAAGAAATTAAGGCACCTAAGGATTTGGTTTTGTAAGACTGAGTCTACTCTAGAGTTTTACATGCATAAATAAGACAGGAGTTTTGTGGATTCATTAGACATTTAAATTTGGCTGACGTGATACACAATGGTATCTCTATTATGGTCCTTAGTAGCCCCTTTGAAGAATTAAGAGCATACAGATAAAACCAATATAAATTTTTTGGTCTACAGTAATTAGCTCCCCTACACAAACTTCCTAACCAATTACATCTCATCATAGTTGAGTAGTAATCCCTCAAACACAGTAATTCACATGGTCTTCCAGTTTTATTACAGGAGCTCAAATTGAAAAAAAAACCCCAAAGCTGTCAAATTTAACAGATTAGAAAAAGCAATTTCTCTCTCACTTAGAGAAAGCTCAATTTTTTCTCTGATGCTAATTCACATTTTGTTGAGGCAGAGCTTAATCCCATGTGAACATCTTGAGAATAATTTGTGCAAATAAATTAAGGAATACATTAGTTTACATGTAGCATCTATCTGTGAAAATTCTTCCAGGCAAAATATCTATACACTCTACACTTTTCCCAAGTCTCTTCAGTCATTTCCAAGACAGTAAGTAACTGTGTAATAATCAAGTGCATGTTATGATTTTGCTATTTTATTATCCTAAATCCTCTTTTCCACTAAACACAGATCTATGTATAAGTAGGTAACTGGGTGGGTAATGTAAGTGTCATGTAAGCATTTTCTTATATCAGGGTAATTAATCTTAACATATTTCTTAGAGACAACCTTTCTAGAGGAGAAATTGTGAAGTTACAGAATGGAAGTAGCAGAGCAACAGGCCTTGAAAGCCAGAGTGATATTCTGTCACTGGTCCAGAAAAAAGCCTAGTATGCATAAAAAACGTCCTGGTCACAAGGAAAGTGAAAAAAAAAAAAAAAAAAAAGAAAGCATTGTGAATTTATGAACTACTGAACCTGTCAGAAGGAAAAAATACCGTTTATCACCTTAAAAAGTATTGTTTACAAATTACCATAAAAAGTAATGCTGTGAAAGAGAATGAGCAATTAAAACACACTGTAGTGTAAAGTTATTTCCTGTTTGTATAATAGTATATAATTATTACTGTGTAATAAACATCTTTACATACCACCACCTTGTAAAGGCTGTACCTCTGTAATCGCCACAAGGAATAGTATTAAAAACAAAAACTTGGCATTAAAAAAGCATGTATCTTGCTTTTTCCTTGAGTTCTGTATTTATTTAACAAATAAAACTGGCTTTCTTATAGGCAGTTATCAAATGCAAATTATTAATTACATTAATAACACTACAATTAGCTAGGTTCTTTCCTGCATATGGTAGGTGGTACCAAAAATGAAACTGATACCTGTACTATTTTTACTTTTTTTGTAAGATTGTCATAGTTTAGGAGATCATAGAATTTAAACCTGCATTGTATAAAAATAAAAGAACAAACATTCAAATGAAAATAGGCATTCAAATGAAAACACATAGGTATTTGTCTCATTCCCAATAATGGCAAAAAAGCAAACACTTAGGAAAAGAGCATAAAATCAGAATTACTATTGAGATTATACTCGGCATATAGTCCTCTGAAATAGTTTCCAAACATAATATCCTCGTGATTTTCAGATTCATTAAGGAAGATTAAGAATAATAGTCTTTTTAGGGGCAAATATGTTTCTCTGGATCTTCATTATGTCTGCTGGACGCAAGGTCTGACTAGCTGACATTAAAAAGGTAATTTATCCTGATGAGGTCTGATAATCCTTAGAACTCATCTGTTCCTTCTTCAAGTATATACCCTGTAGTGATATGAAAAAAGAATGTCTTCATTCTTCTTTCTTGAGTACAGAATGCTTCATACCTTCACCACTTGAACTGGTAACATATCCCAACACAGCTTTATGGAGTTTATGCACTTCAAACTCAAAACTTTATGTGGATCAGGCTCTTTGATGAAGTCTTGAAAGTCAGAAGTTTCATTTTCAAATGCACAAACTCATGAACTTTTGAACCTCTTCTGTTTCCCTTTTAAATTCTATTATAAAGTGATAAATATTGCACAAATTAAATTGGATGTGTTAAAATGTGTTACAGACTTCTTAAACCACTGTAAAGATAGAAAAGGAAGACTAACGTGCCAGCAGTTGGATTCTCAATAAATACCCAGAATATATCAGCATACAGGAAAAATCAATATTTTTACAGAAAGTAGAATATAAGACGAAAAATGATGAATCACAGGGAAGCTCATAATCTTATGAGTGTCATATCAGCCTAGCAGGCATTCATTTTGGATAAGTAATCTTAACATCACAGGATAAAGATTATATAAAGGAATTGCCAATATTTTATTATGGAAATGAGAAAATTCAGGGTTAAAATAGAGACGAGCGATTTCTTTTCATCATCAAGTGAAAAGATCAGCAAAAACTCACATGGAGCATCTTTCTGTATCTCTGTGGGAATTCTGCTTCTTGTGATCTGCTGCTGCCAGATTTAATGTGCTGAATTTATTATACACAAAGTTGTCTGACTCAGAAGTTGTTTTTATTTCCTCAGCACAGATACTGCTTTATGTTGTTGTTCAACAGCATTAAATGGTTAAATAAAGCATGTTTTTGCACTATATACTCTACATTTTAACAAAAAAGGACATGAGTTATCAAATATATTAAATACATACTAAAAATAAGTGGGTTTGCCAACTGCATGTTACTTGTGAAACAGTCTCTAATTTCTTCTTCGGGTTCCTCTTGTAAGCATTCATCATATACAATGATTCTTGTTGTTGACCTCTGACTGCATCACCTGTTATCCCTGAAGAAGTTATTAATCTGGCCAGGACAAGAAATTTTTTTTTTAGTTTGCTCCATTTTCTTATTTGAAACACTGTAAAGCAGAGCTAAGAAATGAGAGAAGGGCCCCTTTCTTATTTGGATTGGCAGTACCACTGCACTACTGAGTCTTGTCAGTGAGGAAATAAGGGTGAGAATATGCAGAGAATGCTTGTATTCGAGCATCTTTTAACTTGCACATGCAACATACACAATTTAAGATTTCTCAGATATCATTTCTTGGCTAACAGTAAATAACAAGGACTAAATATACAAGTAGCATAATCATTAATCTCTTTACCAATCCCATGGCAAGGACAACTGATGAGCCTCTCCCAGCCAGAGAATTGTCAGGTCAGTGGGTAAGGGTTGGTTCTGTTATGTTTTGAAACTAACTGACTTGATGTTGCTGAGGTGTTGTCTTCTGATGTTCTGGTTTGTGGTGTTTGTTTTATCCTTTTTCATGTCAGTATTTTTCTTCTTGTATCCTTCAACTGCTGAAGACAACTATCACAACTACTGCACTTCTGCTTGTTTTTCTTTTTCTTATCTTGCATAGCTCTAATTCCCACACTTTCTTATTTCTTTTTTCTCAGTAAAACCAAGCCTTAGTCATAGAGTTGTCATGCACCAAACTAGGCCTGGATCACATTCAACTGAATCCTTAGACAGAGGGTTGCAACAGCAGCATTCAGAGCTGAAGAGATTTACTCAGTGTTCGTGGCAAGCCTGCATTATAGTCTGGCCATCCCTGCTGAGCTCAGTGCCTTATCTGCTAGGCCACATTGCCTGCCCTCAGTAACAGCACATATATACCAGCATTGCCCAAACCCCTCTGCTGAAGAACACCACTAAGACTGTAAAGTCGTTATTCAACATTTGCAGATGCTGTAGTGGAATTACTGATACCACCTAATTCACTGCTTTTTCTATTTATATAATCTGAGATAGACTAATCATATGACCACTTACTCTTTTAAAAAGGAGTCCTGCACTATTTAGCCCTCATTTGGAAAGGAGTTATTCAATATTCTATTGCCTTCCATTTCCAATGCTTTATTCATTGCACATTATTAAAGACAATTATTAATTCCTCATGACATTCCCTATAAAGCTCATCTCTGCAGTTACCTACAAAGTTTAACCACAAATTTTGACTGTGCCATTCAGGTTAGTAGAGGCCTCATTTCTAGACAAAAGACTTTTACATAACCTTCATTGTTATTTCCACTCATGCCATCAAAATACAAAGCTTTAGCATCAAACAATCTTCAAAATTACCACGGTTTATTCTTGTACTAATAGTAGTTGATAGTTCAGTATTAAAAATCTACTACCCCTTTACCTTTAATTTTTGGTTGTCATGAAAAGTAAAGGCAGTCAAAATCAGGAATACTTCAGGGCTGTTGGAAGTCTTAGAACAGCAATCTACTGAAAGAGGGCCTGTGTATTCATGTCAAGTAAAGATTTAACTGTTGTGCATTCTGCTGTTTGCAGGAATTCTTGCTCCCGCTCTACAACTGTCCTAGGTTCCTGGAGGAAAGAAAGATGAGTTTAGAGATATTGAGGGAAATCTATCTGCAAACAATTTCACTATCTGGAACAAAAATCACAGATTTCTAGGTAATGGTTATTTCCATGACTGACTAATCTTGAGGTCTCTGGTGAGAACTATCTTAGGCCCTCATTACTTTTTTTTCTATCTTTACAACCAGGTCTAGTCCCAATTCCAGTCTGTGTTATTGAAAGGTGAACTAAAGTACTGAATATATATTTCATACATCAAGGGATGTTTACCAAATAGGCAACAATCCATTCTTCTCTAGTTTAAGAAAAAAGCCTTTATTGTGCAGATCATTAAGGCAAGGTAAGCAATGTAGGCTGAAGAGGAAAACCTTGTGTCTGAATTGATGCAATAGGAAGGAGGTCTCTAAATCTCACAAGTAACTACAGTTGCAATGGGTGTAATTGGTGTCCATCAGAGCTCACTTCCTAATGTCTTTGTTTTCTTCAGCTCTCCACCACAGATCTGGGAATTCTCATTTTATATATAAAATAAGAAACATTTTAAATATGAAATTCTCATTTATATATAAATTCTCATTTTATAACATGAGTTTGAATAGGTATCAGTTGTCTGTAGAAGGTTTCTTTTTGCTCTATGGCTTTGGCCAAAATCATGTTTCCTTGAATATAATTTCTACTGTACATGTTATTGGCATATCAATTGCCTAGTAGTCTTGACTAGTATTTTTCTTATATTTTAGTAGTTCCAAAATCCTAACTCCTATCCCTGTCAGCCCACAAAAATAATATTGCCATAAAGTACCAATGCAGCTATATCCATAGAAACTAAGAATGAACACTGTTGCAGCTAAATAAATGACATGTACATTTTATTTTCTTTCTCATATGTCAAGATCTACACTGACAAAAATAAGCTCACAGAATGGAGGGCCCTACTATTTCAGCAGATAATCAAACCCTCCACTAGCTCACAATCTCACTAGGTCTGACTTTCCAATTTATAACAAAATTTCCTTTCTCTGATTTTCTTGAGAATTTAGAAAAAAAGCTTTTTGGAGTAGAGGCTCTCAATTAATTGGTTGAAATTAATAATGGTATGATTTTGGAATCTATTAACTAGACATGGGAGTTTGTATTTTCCACAAGTAAACTAACAATTTTTCATTTTAAAGGTTATAGAGTTTTCATGTTTACAACACATTTTTTCAGCAAAAGTGACATGAGATTTTCCTTTCTACTTGAAGAAATTCCCCATAGTTGCATGTGACTTAAAAATAAGTGTGCCCAACATTTCTTAAAGCAATGACTAGATTATTTTTTTCCTTCCTGTGCAGCTCAAGTTCAGTGTCATTCATCTTCTGTATTGCACACATGAGGCATTGTCTGATATGGGATCCTGATTATTTAATACGAATTTTGCATTTTGGCAGTCAATGAGACTTTCTCAGATAATTAATGAACATCCTTGCTCACAAATTAAACTCATTCAGATCTGGGGAAATCCAGAACAACTTTCTGTGTGTGACAGCATGATGCATTTTTTCCATGATGAAGTGATGCTCTCCTAACCCCTCATCTTTCTGTGATATCAAGCACTGACAATCTCCACTTCCCTGAAAAGGACCTCTCTGATTTATAACACTCATACTTACTAATTTATCTGTAAAGGCCAATTAGCTGACTGAAGTGCTCAAATGAGTCAGTAGTAAAACGGCCATTGCAGGAAGGACTTAGCCACTATCAAACTAAATCATTTCTCCCTTTTAATAAGACTCAAAAAAATTCTTTCAGCAATCCATTGCCTACCACTCCTTCCCTGATTCAGATTCAGTTTTCTATAGACCAATTAAAGCTATGTTTGCTGAAATACATTACAACACAATTTAGCAGGAAGCAGTAAGTGGAGAAAATGAAAAAAAACAAGGCAGATGTTTGGATAATCTGAGTACAACCTCTGCACTGGACTCAGACCTTAGTAGTGAACAAATTATTTTTATCTAGAAAGCCAACAAAAGACAAAATACAAACATAATTTCACAATAAAGTTAAACACAAAAATTAAGATTACCCTGCTGATTTTCCCAGCATGAACACTATTAAGGTATGAGCTGTCATAGAGCTGGGGTTTTGTTTGATTTTTTTTACGCTACTTTAGCCTATGTCTTGTTTAATAGGTGAGGCACTTTGCAGATTTGTAGAGTTCACCAACAACATTACTGGTTGTGTTACCATTTGTCATTGAAGCAATTCTCTGCTTACAAGATACTTCATGTCCTAAAGTCTGTTCCTTCCTCTGCCCTCTGCAGTTCTAGCAATCTAAATAAATCAAGGTCCCTTTACAGCAATGCATTAATGTGGAAGTAACCCAGAGCTTCTACCCAGCTCATCAGAGTTTACATCTTCTTATGTATTTTTGCCTTGCAGTTATATAGTGAGTTTGAAGGAGATGAGGGTATTATCTGAAAATTGCATACATATGTTTTGTCAGGTAGCAAAATTTATATAGACCAATTATTTGTCTGAGTCTTTCTACATCCATCCTGAGAATATATGCTCTCTTTAAAGTACCGTAAATCTAACTGTCCCCTAAATCACCTTGGAGACTTCTGTCAAAATGAATAGGATTAAAGCTATCAAAAGTTTTTCAAAGTACATATCTTTCTAAAAATCATAATACTGGTTTTATTGTATATTTATGACAATGCAAAATAACTATTTATTTATCCAAAGGCAGCAAGGAGTCCTTTTTAAAGTATTGGAAAGTATTCTGATAAAGTGCCTAACAGCCAATGTTCTACAGCAAAAAGCAGATCTCTGTCATTAAAATATATGCAACAGTCATGCTTTTGCTAAAATATGTTTAGTTTTAGAATGCATTATTTATTTAATAAACTAGATTTTCATTTGCCTCTTTTATTATCATCTTCCCTTTCTATTGTTCTGGGATATTTTATAGCCATTTGTATTCAAAACAGAATATTAAGATTGTAGAGTGTTTCTCGCTAGATAAGAGGTTTAAAAAGTCCAAAGGAATTTATAGCAAATGGTAGCATATAACTGATGAAGGGTTACTGGTTGCTTTATTTACCAAAGTTGTATGGTTTTGTAAGCCTGGTACTTCGTTAAGTAAATGTCTTCAATTTTAAGACGCAGTTATCTCACTCTTTAATTTGTATAGTTCTAATGATACAGCAAAGATTTTTATGCTGCAGTTACTGAAAATAGCTTAGCTATTCAGTCTCTGAATCATTATTTTAATACATGAAGTATAACCATAATAGAATCACTTCATCCTCCTGTTAAAATCCTGGTATGAAGCTGAAAGAAAGCAATAGGATCATCCAGGATTATTAATAATGGTAAAGAGTGACCAGAATGAGAACAGGATGAAGAGCATCTCTGGACACAACTGCAGAAGGAAACGGTAAGGGAAAAAAAGGAAACACCATGGAGCACTAGGAAAGTTAAGCTCTAGGCAAAAGTTTTATAGTGGACATCCTTGTTCCATTTTCAACAATGCCACTAAACAGCACACTTAATCTGGCTGGAACAAGAAACTTTGCCATTGAGCTAGAGAGACTCAAAGAAAAAATATTTGCTTGACACTTTGAAAGCCACTCAGAGTATTTATCTATCCAACTCAGTCACTGATTACATAGCTAGGGCTGCTCCTTTTCCCTGGGGGTTAGATTCTGAAGTGGGAGTTTTGGGGGGGAGGATGGGGGACAGAACTTTAAATAATTTAAACACATGCTTGTCTCAGTCCTACGTAAAGCCACAACAAAACATCAAAGTCATTCATTGCTCCTTCTTGATAGATAATTATTTTTCTTCAGTATCTTCAGCTTGCTGAGTGCCACCCAACTTAAAACAGAAGGAAACAGTGTAATAATGTACACACTGAAGTGTACTTAGCTATTCATAGCTCAATATTTTTCAGAGAAGAGAGGTTTAGTGGCCCAAAATCCTAGGCCAAATTCAAAATCTCTTCCTTTCCTCCCATGCACTAAAGAGCAACACATGTGCAGACATGCACACACACACATGGTGGCTGGGAAGAGAGTCCTTCGTGCTGGAAAAAAGCTCTATAAACTTAAACAGAAAATTAGAAAGTAATTGCCCAAGGAATGAGTATGGTTTCCTGATTTCAAAAAGCAAAGTCGGTGGATGCTTTTATGAGCACAGAAATTCATCTATCACATGGTCTCCCACTGGAAAGATGGGAAAATTAACTGAATGGACTCACAGCTGCACTAATACACAGAAACAAAGGTAGTTTTCTACACCAAAGACTTAACTCAGCATGTATTCAATCAAGATTGTATTCTTCTATCTTAGTAATTAAATTGAAGATAAAATTTACTTTCTTCTCACATTTCTCCTCTTTTTGTACAAATAAAAACGCTATCCTCTGCTACACTTCATCTGCAGCTCCAACCTAGTTTTGAAAACCTTAATAAACAAATTTTTATAGAATAAATTACTCTGATACATTTAATGGGAAAATGTTAGCATGAAAGCTGAATGCAACTGTATTATTTTGCAGACTTTATTTTTTTTCCAAATAAGGAAATTGTGACAAATGAAATTAATTGCAACAAAACATGTCAAAAAGAATCAATTTTTAAAAACACACAAAACCAACCCCAAAAGTACAAAAGTTGATTGAAAGTAGAAATTTATCTTACAGACCAAATGAGGACATCTTTACAAAAGATGCCTCTGCTATCAGTTTAAAGTGAGCACATTTCCTCACTGGTACATGCAACCCAGATTCAGAGCAGCTACTAGAGTCATACTGAAATCTCCTGATATAAAACATAAGATAGAAAAATATAGCCAGCAATCTGAAACACCTTATCTACAGGGCACTAGTGATGCACTTAGGGAAAATTACTACGAAGGACCTAGCACCTAACTCTTTACAAGTCATCTCCACTACATATTAAAAAAAAGAAAAAAAGAAGTCAACATATAAGACCATGAATCTTTTTTGCATATGATAAAAGGCTGCTTTTCACTTGTGGTTTCGGTGGGGCAGGTAACAAAACCAACATGTCTTGAGGTATCAAGACTAATTTCAACAAAATCTGAGGATCACAGAAATACTTCTGAGGCTATTAGGCTTCAATCAACAGACCACTGGGATTCCACAAATTAGTTTTAAGAGAGTAATGAATTTATTTCTAAAAACCACAGTAGCTTCAGTAGGTTTTAGTGAACTTTGGATTTTATGAAAAACAGACTGAAAAATTGGAAATGATTAGCCAGTCTGTAACCATAGAACCAGTCTGCAGCAATAGAAACCCCAGTTCATCAAGATGTTGTTCTGGTTTTGACTGGATCAGCGTTCATTTTCTTCTTAGTAGCTGGTACAGTGCTGTGTTTTGGATTCAGTGGGAGAATAATGTTGATAACACACTGATGTTTTGGCTGTTGCTCAGTAGTAATTACCCTGAGTTGAGGTGTTTTCAGCACCTCATGCTCTGCTAGCAAGGAGGTGCACAAAAAGCTGGGAGAGATCATGACCAGGAAAGAAGACCCAAACTGTCCAAATGGATGTTCCATACTATAACGCATCATGTCCAGTATGTAAACTGGGGAGGACTTACTTTGAAGTGGGATGATCACTGATCAGGGGAAGGCTGGGTCTTCTTCAGGGGGTGGCGAGCAATTGCAGTGTGCATCACTTGTTTCTCTTGGGTTTTGTCTCTTTTCCCTCCTCTTTTTATTAAAATTGTTAGCGTTAGTAGTACCAGTATTTTATTTCACTTTGCCATAAGTATTAAACTTGAGTTTAATTTTTTTTTTTCTCTCCTGACTCTCCTCCCCATCCCACCATGGGAGCAGAAGCAAAGTGAGTGAGCAGCTGTGTGGTACTTGGCTGCCAGCTGGGGTTAAACCATGACAGATGCACAACGAAAAGCCTGGAGATAAGAAAGAAAGTTGCATCTTTTTTGATATAAACTCCAGTTCTCAAGTGATAGAAACAACAGTTAAGGTTTCAGGGAGGGGTAACACATTAAGATCCTCATCTTAAATCACTTTGCAAGTGCAATGAGAAAGAGAATATTCTGTTGGAATGAGATTGTTTGCTGAAGGGTGATATGCTTCATCAACGGGTGTGTTACAGGAGATGATTTCAACCACGGAGAGAAATTAGGACTGACAAGCTAAATAGTCCTGACATTTCTGTGTGTGGGCAGGGTCTATTCTGGTACAGCTTTTACCACTGGAACTCTGCAACAGCTCTGGCTGTCAGCCAACATTCACAATCCCTTGAAATAGAAACAGTAAGCAAAACACCCATTTCTTGGGCCATTTCCATATTGGGGTGGTTTTTTGGCTAATAATAGAATTCGCACTTTAGCCAGCTGGATGACATCTTAAAAACTCTTGAAATTTGCATAGAAATTCAGTGTAACTAAAAGGCATCTGAGATCAAAAATCCTACCCATGTCATTTACTTAAAACCAAGGTTCACCCCACCCATCCATCTGCATTTTTTGCTATTTCCATTATGTTAATTTCAAATGCTTTCAACAAAGAAGATATAATTTTAAGCCTAGTGTAAACCATTCCCTGTGAAACAATGAAAGCATCACATATATCCAATAGCAGAGCTTAGTTGTAAAGGAATATATTTTTGAATCAGAGGAAGCTTCATATCTTATTCCATGGAACTAAATAAAAGGGATAATTTGAAGTGTATTGTTGTATAACAGAGATTTTCACTTCACTGACATTCTTTGTTTTTCTTGTGTAGCATATTTCTTTTCAGATGACTGTATTAGCATAAGAAAGCTATCTCAGCAATGCAAAGGGAAAGACATTTGTCATTATTCTTAGGGACAGAGCTGATGACAGTATTTACCAAAAAGTGGTTCAAATTTCCCTAGCAAAGACCAATTTTTACTTGCTCATGCTGTCATGAACTTTGAAGTCATTTAGGCTGAAACTTTCTGTGCTCCAAATGCCTCTGTCCAGTGAGTTGTGTGTGCATATGCAAGGAAAGCTTCAGTCCAATCAACATCAAAGAGCTAGTCTTGACAAACTGACCAAAAGCAAAGAATTGTCTGTTTAGGTCTTGCATACCGTGCTTTGTTACAAAGCTTATTTTGCATATACTTTCCCCTCACTCCCAGAGTGGTGGATCAGATTAAGTTGAATCTTCCTTAACCACAAGTTATCACTTCACAATGAATCATAGAATGGTTTGGGTAGGAAGGGACCTTAAAGACAATCTAGTTCTGACCCACCTGCCACGGACAGTGACACCTTTCACTAGTCCAGGTTGACCAAGCCTCATCCAACCTGGCCTTGAAGACTACTGCAAATAGAGTCAGAAGTTCCATCCACTTGTTGTAACTGTTACCAGGATGAGGGAATGAGTGAAGAAAAAGAAACAAACCCACACACAAAACTTGCATATCATTGGGACCTCTGAGGTTTTGGGTAGCTTAGTCATGTGCAACTTGTGGCTGCATCTGTCAAAGAATTTCTATAGATTTTCATTTTCTTATGTCTCCAGACTGTGCTGTGTGCAGGGTTGCACAGGTATTTTTCCTGTCACTGCCCTAAATCCAAAACCAGACAGCTACCTCCATTATCTGTAATGAAACATAACATGGCAGAAGTGAAAAAATGGGACAAGGATGCTGGGTGAGAGATCAGGACTGAGGCTATGGAAAGTGCTATTGAGGGAGAAGACCTCATGTACACAAATGTCATTGTGAGGAGTCTGGGTGTACACAGGGAGTTGGGAGGGGACACTTACAGGACAGTCAAACCCACCTGACCACAGGGCTATTTAAAATCATATGGCATCATGCTTAGCAAGAAAACTGGGAAGAGAGTCACAGAATAACAGAATAAATTAGGTTGGAAAAGACCTCTGAGGTCATTGAGTCCAACCTATGAACAAACACAACTATGTCAATTAGATTGTCACTAAGTTCCACATACATTCTTTCCTAGAAAACTCCCAGTGCAAGTGATTCCACCACCTCTCTGGGCAGTCTGTTCCAATGTCTAATCACCCTTTCTATGAAGAATTTCCTTCTGATGTCCAACCTGAACCTCACCTGGCACAGCTTGAGGCCATTTCCTCTCTGGTTGGTTGCCTGGAGGAAGGCCTGGATTCCACCTGACTACAACCTCCTTTCAGGCCGTTGAAGAGTGTGCTCAGGTCTGCCCTGAGCCTCCTGTTCTCCAGGCCAAACACATGCTCAGCTGCTCCTCATAAGGCTTGTGCTCCAGACCATCTACGAGCTTCATCGCCCTTCTCTGGGCCTGCTCCAACACCTCACTGTCCTTCCTGAATGGAGGCAGGACAGAGAGGATATTTAGAGTGATGGTATTTGTCTTCCCAAGTAACTGTTAAGCATGATAGAGCCCTGCTTTCCTGGGGATGGCTGAACACCTGCATACCCATGGGAAGTCTAGAGTGAATTCCTTGCTTTGCTTTGCTTGCACAGGTCCCTTTTGCTTTACCCCTTAAGCTGCCTTTATCTCAACCCACAGGTTTTCTCACTTTTACTCCTCCGATTCTCTCCCCCATCCCACCAGGGGTGAAGTAGTGCTTGGTTAGTGGCTGGGGTTAAACTAGCATCTGCAATTTCAGTGTCATTTTTCCTGTTTCTCTTTATTCTAACCCAGGAACATTATGTGTATGTCCATGTACCTACATGGAAAAGTCTTACACGAGTAACTGTGACATTTGGTATGACTGAGGTATGCTCTCTGCTCTGAGCAGTGATTCAGCCCTTCTGTTAGTCTAGCTCCAAAAAATATTCAGCTTTCATTTTCAGGACCAGAATGAGTTGGTGAAATTAACTAATAGCTGCACCTTTTGACCAATTTTAGGAAAAAACCCTGCCTCAGTTTCACCTTTCCCTCTAATGATATTATTAATTATCTTAGATTTAACTCTTATTCAAAAACTTATAGATAGGTTTAACTAAGGTGTTAGCAATTATTTGCTTAAATTATTATATCACTATGGACAGGCTCACAATCATTTTTAAAAGGACAACCAGGCACTCATCATCTTTGTTCTACTCATGATTTGCACCAGCAAGTTTTTTGTTGTGATTATTCACTAATAAGGCAGAGACTGACATGTGTCAAGAGTTCTTATTCAATCCTTGGTTTCTCCCATTTGCCACTCCAGGCTTTGACTGCACGTTACCATGAAAATTGTTTTCCAGAACTGGTAATTACGCTTCTATAGCTGATGCAATTCAAACAAACAGCAGCACCAGGAACACAAGAAGGGAATTGGAAGATATATTTAATCCTGCAATAAAAAAGGTTGTTTGTTTGCTTTTGAGAAAGATTTAAGGATATTTTTTCATTTAAAATAACTCAATATTTTCTTGGGATTTAATTCAGGATTAATGTTTATTTATGGAATCCACTATTTTGCAGGAACTATAATTTCCAAAAAATAATATTATACTTGCATGGAATTAAAGCTGATAACATATAAGTAACAAAATGAAAAGAATAATTTTCTCATGGTCAAGTTAAATTATACCTGGGAATCCAGACTTACATTTAAAATGTAAAGAAACCATGAACTCAAAAAAAAAAAAAAAAAAAAAAAAAAAAAAAAAAAAAAAAAAAGAAGAAGAATCAAATGCTAAGTAAAAAAAATACAGAAATTAATGGGTTTTGCATATCCTAGTCTACACTAAGATTTTTTTCCATCCACCCCTCACATGATTTCAATTATTATAGCAATAAAAATATCCCTGAATTGAACATATAAACTGGGGAAAACTAATCTATTCAATCACTATCTTATATTAATGTTAATGGGGGTTGAGTTAAACTAGAGTATTTTTAACTCAAAATAGCACAATTTGACTATGCTTTAAGATTATGATTTTTTAAAAAATAATCTATAAATTTCTAGTTGTTCCAATGCAAAAAGAAAAAATCTTAAAGAAATTTAAAAATATATTTATAGAATCTCACAAGCATCCACATAAGTGAAGATTTATCAAGCAAGCATTACACAAGAAAATATTTTACATAATTCAGTAAATCAACATTTTATGCACATCTTAGCATTTATGGTATTTTTTCAGTTCTTTCTTTTCATCCTGTTTGGAACAGTTCATCTCATTTTCTGTTAGACATAGTTTTAAACAACTTGGTAAACGAAATAGTGCAAAATCTGGTAATATAGGATTGAAAAGGAAATAGATTTCAGTTTGAAGTTCACAACTATGCAGAGTAAAGACAATTCTGCTCATCCTCTGAGTATTCACAGCATTAATTAGGGAATACCTAAACTTTGATATCAGTATGATTTTAATATTTTTAAGATTTTAATAGTAAGGGTTTCTCAGGTAGAATTTTTACATGAAGATTATTTATACTGTAAGTAGGAGTATTATTTAACTTTGATTCTTCCTACACTATTTGCAGAACTGACAGAGGAACTCAAGTATTCTGTATGAAATGGAGAAAATACCCAAAACCTGTCAAAAATCAAATGTCATAACAGCAAAGAAAAGATAAAGTTCTTCAGTTAGAAAATTTCAGAAATTGCTAGGCAGACAAAAAATTAACAGAGCCACAGATTTCCATAAGTTTATAAGAGCTAGCAATACAGCCTCCAAACAGCAACAAACTTAATGTACTGTATATCACAAACTTCAACAGACCACACACAGAGCCCCCAAAAGCCCTTCAATGTTGATTTTATTCTTCATATGTCAAGAACTGCCATCTGTCTTAAACTGCATGCATTCTCTCATTTGGTAAAATCAAAATTGGGTAGCAAGATGTTAGTGCAGAACCCTCCTCTCCACTGCTTTCTCCAGCCACATCCAAAGGACCCTTAACAGACAGAAACCTACAAGCCCCGATAAATGAATAAAATAATTACCATGGCTTGACAGTTCCTAGTCACACATGTAAGAAGACATTATTCTTTTCAGCTGTAAGGAAAAATAGCCAAGTAAACTCCCTTCACCTCATCTATTATGCAAGGCCACAGACTGTATATATTCTTTCCTCTTAATCTGAACTAATTGACTCCAGGTGCTCCTCTGCAGGAGTGGTGCTGGGAAGAATCACTGATTTAAGGGTTTTGACAGGGCCTGTATAGCACCATAGCATCCAAACATTTCTGTGTCTTAGTCTTAGCAGGTTATTCTTCAAAATGTTTCTCCTACTGAAGCACTGAAAGACACTGTTTTCACCTTTGAGAGGAAAAATGGGGTAATTATTGTCTTAGAGAAAAAATAGAAGATGAATCAGAAAACTTAAATTTCAACAGAAACAAGCTTGTGGAATCTTAAGAATGTTTGCATGGGAAAACTACCAGTGTCTTAGTGTGTTAGAGTCAAAAAATAAGTCACAGGAAATAAATCCCTTTACAGGTATCCAATGAATTCACACTTCCAGTTACTACATTGTTGTTCCATCACATATACAAGAGGAGTGCAGGTTGATTTATGGCAAAATTAGGCAATGCAATAACAAGTTGCAATATTTGAAAGTGACTCAGTGACTTAGGACTTCTTTTTCACATTGTCACTCAGAAGTTCAAGTTTTTGGAAAGCCCTTTTGAATGTATAACAAGGAATTGCTGGTATAAATCATATATACATTTTTATATATGAAAATTTAAATCATATTGAATCAGCCTGAAAATTATAAAAGCTGACCCAGAACATATTTGTGACCGCTATTCAAAAAAGAGTATTTGACCTTCATCCAGATACACTTCTTAATTGCAATATTAATAAAACTCAGAATCAACCTTGGGACTGTCTAGACCATATATATAAACACTTTTAAGTTTAGCCACTATCTGTAGTTTCAGACTGCAGTTCTGCTGATAGTCTAGAGCTCTAGGGACTCGTGTCTGTCAAGGATCCTCCTTCTGTACAAAATTTACTCCACTTAATTTTTAGCAGCTGGAGATTAGAAAAAAGCAATTATCACTCACAGCCATGGCTGGCAGAGAACAGATTGGGGTGAAACGGCCAGATGATTATGTTACTTAGAGATGAGGACAATTTTTATTCTCACAGCAGCTCAAGAACTCATTCCGACCTAAAGAGGTGAGAAAATTATGGAAGTCCAACAAATGCAAACATCTCTCCAGAACCCTCAGAACTCTGGTCCATTGTTATACCATCTCATCTAACTACAGCAGAGCCAAAAAATCAGAAGGAATAAAAACCCAAACCTCAGACCATATCTTGACAATTTGTAGGTTCTACAGTTGTCCACACCAAAGCATGTGGTAAATTCCCTCGTCATTTATTTCACATGTACTGAAGTGATAGACCTCAGTCTGTTTTGCAGCAAAAGGTCTACCTAAGACAACTAAAACAGAGTGCCAAATACAAACAAAATATAGAGGCATGACCATTTCTTCACCCTTAAGCTCTCATCCAACCTATAACCACTTTCTATATCTTTGAATAACTATTCTCCAATCTCATATATTGAATTATAGTAGTAAAGCAACAATGAAGGAAAACTTTTGAACTTTGAAAAGAGACTTAAGAAAATATCTAAGGAAACTTTCAAACTGATAATACTCAAAATGTATTGTGAAAAGCCAAGAATTCATCATTGCATAGGAAGTTTCAGGAGAAAATCTTCTGTATAAAGGTAGTCTTATAACAGAAACCTGGAAAGCTAACCTTTAAAAAAATTACCAATTTTTCTATGTCAAGATGCCATGCTACAAAACAAAAAGTAATAGAGTAGTGAAACAATCCCAGTCTCTCTAAAACAGGTTCCAAAATCTTTCAGTTACAAACCCCTGACTAAGCCAAATAGAATAGTTTGTTATTTAAAAAGAAAAGTAGTAAATTGGATTTTATGCCCAGAGAGCAACCTAATCAAGGTGATGTTGGATGCTGATAATGAAACTTTACCAGGAAATCTGGAGATTAGTTTATTACCTTCCTATACGTTATTTGAGCTCAGATCCTATTTATAAATGCAGACACATTCTCTGCTAGGTCATTCCAATTACTTGGTATATAATTCAGCACCTGAATCAATTCTATCAAGTTGAAGATGATGCACTTGATGAGATCCTATTTGCTGAACAATGGTGGATAGAAGCTTTCTTAATAAAAGAAATAGAAAAAACCTGTGAGCAAGTAAGACAAAGTGGAAAGTCACTCTACAAATGCAGGCCTGTTTCCTGTGGCACAGTGAGTCATAGCCCACCATTCGTATGGTGGGGTGTTACTTACTGATGGAACTGTCAAAATCTGGTTTTCATTGTACAGGATGACAAATGTAGTCCTCACGCGAGAAACTTCTCAGCATAATGAAGTCTAATCTCTCTGGAAGGTAAAAGATTCATTCCCTGTTTGCTTCATTTCTCCTCAACCTCCCCCTAACTACTCTATGTTTTGTAAGGGTTTCATACCTTTGTCAGCCATGACCAAATAGGAAGGGGATAAAGCAGGAAGAGACACAATTGCCCATAATGTAAATTTTTTTCTCCCTCCTATGCACAGCTGAGTTCTTCTATTTCTGCTCTGTACCACAGTGATGCCCAGCTGGTGGAACACAACAATGAGTACAAACAAGATCTGCCAGACCTTTAGCAGCTGGACCTAGCTCAGTTCTCTGATTTTTTCTCTACTGTAAGTTCGTGCACATCGTCAGGTCTTCCTGTGAATTTGAAATATGTGACTAAAGGCACTGTATTACAGCTACTTTCTTCTAATTTCTTTGATCATTTGCTATGGAATCAGCTTTCTCCATGATGTTTTGTTTTTCCTTGGTCTCATCCCTTAAAATTACTGATGGCTTGTAACCTCTTTCTGGCTATAGCCTAATATTTGGTCCACTTAACAAACTTGGCAAGAGTGTTACCATATTTTTATGAAGTTTGATGTTTCCATCAAAGTTTTTGTCATTATTATCTATATACACAGAGTTAAATGACATGATTACATTGGTATTCTGGTATAGTTTATTCCATTTTCCAAACATGATCAAATCCTATTTCTTTGGGAGGACAAAGAGGTACAGCTTATGAAAGCCAGCCAATAAAGAAGTCACTGTACTTCTAATCATTTTAATGGTGAGTCCTTCAGTCAAGTCCTAGAATATAATGCAACAAATCTGAAAGAGGCTATAGATCAGAGGAAGTCAATCTGTGCACTATCTGTACAATAAAAATTTCTTCCAAGCACTCAGTGACAAAACCATTTATGAAATCAGATGGATTTATACAATTTCTCTTTTCTTATTTGTTTCTTGCCACAAACTACTTCTGGTCATCCAATGGCACTTATCTACTTCAGAAGCTGCTCTTGACAGTGAGTGAATGGCTCACGGAAGACTTATGGCCAATGAGGGGTAGTTCTTGTTTTATATACTTAGAAACTTTTCCCCAAAGATGTATTTCTTTGGTTTAATGCTTTGGGATTCAATCACTGATCTATGGCAAAGAAATGTAGATCTGAACTTTTCCAGCTAACATGGCTCCACTGGGGGAGTCAGCTCTGTCATATGACAATAAGAAAAAGACCAGGTATTTCAAGAGGAATCACTTTCTTATAACTGAGGACTCTATGGGCTAAAATCAGTGTTCGCTTCAGAGCTAGTTACTGCCTTTCTTCTTCAACCCACAGCCTTTGCTCATGACCTGTCTTATACTTTCCCGCCCTAGCTTCCTGCTGCAATTTTAAAATGTATAAAATGCATAAAAATATATATAGTTCACAAACTCCAGACATCTGTCTGGCAGTCACTTCCTTTGTGAGTTTTCTTTCACAAACATGAACTTTGAATTTGCTACTGGGGCTCCACTTCTAGATGTCCTGCTGCCAGAGGCCTCAGAGCACTCTACAGCCAAAGCATCATGTTTCTTAGCTTGTTCGCCCTCCAATTTCTACACCATGATATTTCTGCTCTTGTGGATCTTACCAACATCTGTGATGGTGAGAAATGAGCAAGATAACGAAAAGGCTGAAAGTCAATGTAATCATACTGAAATCATTCTAAATTAAGAAGACAGAGTACAGACTCATCTTTATATCTGTAAGGAAGGATGAAGATTACACTGTGACCAGTATTAATGCTGTCTTCATTTGCTCTTGTTCAGCGTGAGTTCACTTTTCAGACAGCCCCCCTGTGCCTGTGGGAGTGTGTGCAAACTCCAGTACTGGTATTTGTAGAAACAAACAGGTGTTTGCTTGACAAGTCAGTTATAACATCCATAATAACTAGTTTACACAAACCAATGTGCTCGTGTGAGGTACACAGATGGCACCATATTTTCCCTCCTGATGCAAGCACTTTTTTAAAGCTTTTGCAAATATTGCTTAAGGATAGTTAACAGTGTCAAATGGAAACATATTTAGCACCTCTCTTAAGTTCTATATCAAGGTATGGACACATTTGATATTTCTCGATCCATATCTATGTGCCTCAAGACAAATATTATCTTTCTGATATGATGCTTGAATGCAATTGGGCAGTCTTCAGAGGGATTTTATCATTGATGGTAAGAAGATTATCTCTCCATTAAAGCTTTTTGTTTTAACCACAAGCTTTCTCCATATTTCACTATTCTGTCACTGCTGCTTGGATCTTGCAAGTACACAATACGCAATGCTTTCACCTCTGATACAGCTTATGTGCTTGAGAGGGAAGTACCTGCTTACATATTTGTAGAATACTGTGAACAAAACCTCAGAGTTTTGCCAACACTGCGCAAATTCCATGCACGTAGATCTTAGATTGATTTTCCTACAATTCTTGGGTCAAATTAAGGCATCAAAAAACTAATTAATGAATAATTTCTCTGGACAGGAAATCATTTCATTTAATTGCCTAAATTACAACTGAATATTATTTACTGACTTTGTCTCAGGACAAAAGAACTGGTCATTCCTTCTTCTCCCTTCATTGGATCTTCTTTGCACAAAAGGGACAAATAACCTCTGTTTAATCACCTGTAGGAACTTCAGTCAGACCCAGCAGTGCAATGAGCAGGACAAATGTACAACACCACACAAAATAACCAGCTGATAGATCTGGTAGGATTCACCTCAGTTAATTCTAACTTCCTGCATGTAAGCTAGCTTTCTAGACTTGTTTCACCCCAACAGGGAGAAAGAGGCATTACTGGATACACAGCTCATGTTACTTTATTTAGATTTACTTTCATCTGAAAAGACAGGATATTGATTACATTGACTATAAAGAGTGACTAGGACAATTAACTCCTGATGTGGGCACTAGTTCTCTGATCCAAAGGAACTTCTATTTAATTTGGCATTTAAATTTCTATTTAATTTGGAAGTTAGATTCAAGCAATTGCTGCCAATCCACAGGCTGTCAGAGTAACAGAGAGGGATCCTGTAGTGTTGATTCATGATTCCTCAGACATTCTATTTGGAAATTTGTTTGCAAACCTTAAAAAAAATTACCAGAACAATTTTTTCTAAGACCACATTAAGAAATACAGAGCAAGACTAAAGTACACTCAGGAAACAATATTTTTGCAATGCTGCATCTTCACAATGCCTTTGATGGATGGAAAGACTTTAAAGAAGAACCAGAGTCATCCTTCCATCCACTTCTCTCACAGCTCCATGAAGAAAAGCAGTACAGTCAAGGAATAGTATGAAGTAAAACAGGAGAGGAATAAGCAGCCAATGGCCCTGCAGCTAATGGCATGTCCTGACAGTGTTCATCTGCAAAGCACAGTGCTCTATTTGCATTGTCACTTCCCCTGCTTTCCTTTAACAAAAAAAAACCAAAAAAAACCAAAACAAAACAAAAGCAAAAAAAAAAGGCAAGACAATTCAAGGGAGGGGGAAAAAAAACTATTTACAAACAGAAATTATACCTGTAGAGGCGCACAGGGCTCCTACGCAGAACTCAAAATGTTCAGAGTTCAACAGATATAGCAATTCAGCAACAAATGAAGAGTCTAAAACAAACAGTGTCATTAAAAACAAGCAAACACCTAGACTACTGGTGAATCAATTTCTTTATAAAAATATGGTTCAGATTTAATCTCTCTTTTATTGTGACAGAAAGTAAAAATGAAAATTAAAGGCATTTAGATAGCAGTTCAAAAAAATTGTGAAAATACTGTCTGAAAGTACTATTTACTCTCTTCAGTAAATTTATAACTGAGCAGCTATTGACAATAATGCTATGAGCACACACTGCAGTGCTGCTTAATTTTGATGAACCCTGTTGAGTAATCAAAGTTTTAGACACTTCATTCTCATAGCATTAGCATTCAGTACATTAGTAAAAGGGAAATCAGGAAGAACAACAAGGACAGAATGAATATTAGCAGAGAGTTACTGTGAAGAGCAGGAGGACAACCTTGCTACAGAAGGAAACCTGCTGGCAATTTCTGTACCTGATTCATTGCTCAGGTACAAGTCATACTGGAGGGTCTTGGCATTGAGTTCGGTGTAGATGAACCCAGTATGAAACCATATCATGAATATATTATTATTCTATGTTTATTGATTGAAAAAGAGAAGAAGGAAGGAAAAGGAAGGGAGGGAGGGAGGGAGGAAGGGAGGAAGGAAGGGAGGGAAGGAAGAAAGGAAGGAAGGAAGGAAGGGAGGGGGGAAGGGAAGGAAGAAAGAATGTCTGACTATACTGAAAAGCTCTCCACGAGCTGATGACTAGTTATCTTAATTGAGGAAGCAACGAGTCCCATATGCTGAGTCCCATGAGCCTTAGGACTCTGAAATAGAACATCTGTTCTACTGTACCACAGTGCACATTTAGATGACTCACTTCTTCTGTATGGTTCCAAGCAAGTGGGAAAACTATTTCAGATAAATCAACAGGCACAAAGACTCTACAACTCTTATCTTTTATTCCAAGTTAATTTACAACTTGACTTCCTGCTCAATTTTTCCAAAGTTACAGGTTTCTTTTCCTTTTTATTGTTTAATATAGTATTTAAACCTCTCATATTCTTCTTAACCCCTTATCCTTATCAGTGGTTATCACTGCCATTCAGTTTTGTGATACTCTGCTCAGCTTGTCCCACTTGTATGATCAGATAAAGGAACAAATTCCCTCATGTCTTTCCATTCTGAATATTGACACGTAGAATGAGTCTTGTTTCTGTGTCATGATAACACGAACATGAATGAAGTATTCCAATATATGTAATTACCAATATAATATCACAGGGGTTTTTTTTTATTTTTATTATAAGAATAAGGGGAATAAATATAATTTATTCCAAGTTCATATGATAAATAAAAACCTGTTAAAGTCTGACAGTGGACAGTTTTTAAAGATAATGAAAATAACTCTCCATTGGTGTTCTATGTGACGTGAAAATATTGCATGTCAATCTTTCATTGTTTCTTATTTCAACTTATGCTTATATCAGACACCAAAATTCATGAATAACATGCAAATAAGTTTTGGTTTGTGTGATTACATATGTAGGTGAGCTAGACTACTTCCTGCTGTGTCTCACATTCCAGTGATGGGATAACCGGAATCCCCTTAAACGTCTTTCAAAGACATGTAAACAGGCTGTGGGGATGAAGGAGTCTAACTACTGATGTCAAAGCTCTTCTGCTTTGGATAGAGGGAACTGTAAACATTAATGTTTCCAAAAGCCTGAATAGTTTCAAAAACTTCAGTTTCACATCAAATATTCAACAACTCAAATTCATTAACTGTTAATTTGGTATTAGAAACAACATAGCAAATACAGGATAAGTAGTACCTTTTTCTTCCAGCATATGCTTCGTTGTTCTGAAAATCCATAATCTTTGTAACAAAATTAAGAAATAACCATAAAAATGTACACTCAAGCAAAAAAAAAACCAAAAAAAAAAACCTAGAGCCATCCTGTTTTGCTTTCAAATTCTGTGTAAAGCTGAGCTAGCCTCAGTTCTTGACCAAAGAAATGTGCAATAACAGTCCTTATTCACCCTCCCAGAAATGCTATGAAGGGCACAGAATTGACACACTGGGAAATCTGTGAAACCCTTAAACAATCAGAATTACAGACAATCATTCATCTGTATCATTGCTTGATTCACAGCTGTATGAAATTCCCTCATACAGAATATTATTTGAGCATTCGAGAGATTTTTTTATAGAGTTCTATTTCTCTATTTAAAAAATATATTGATAAGCAATATTGAGAAGCAAATTCCTTTAAAACAGAATATAACTGATGATCAGAGTGTAGTAGCAAAGTTATGCACCTCTCAGAAAAGCAAAAGTGGCAGCCACTGTACTGTGTATAACTCTACTTCTGTTTGATGTATCTAGTTCTCAAAGGGTACACATGGAAATTATTGCTATTATGGTAACATACTCAAACTCTCTTTAGTAAAACAGGTGGACTGAAATACAGTGGGAAAATTCCCATCAATACAGCACTGATCCTGAAGAACAAAAGTTCTGAAGAGTTAACAGAGATAAGGCTACGAGAAGGGAAGGCACCACACATTACATTATTTGATCATTTTAACATGGAGATGATAAATCTCTACTGACAATTGTTTATTTCAGAAAGGACTAGAAGAGTCAGCTTAATGCAGGACTCTTAAGTGGTTTTGCTAGCACAAATTAATCGGGTCCTTGACTTTGTGGCATTTGATGTCTATATTTAGAGGATTACAAGTGTTATTAACATCAGTTTCCTGAAAAAAAGATGAAGATAAAAAGATAATATGAGATTATTCTGGAAAAATAGTCTCATGGAGCTCTAAATATGATGTAATGGAGAGGAGAAAAAGACTTAGAACATTTCAGGACCACAAGGAAGAAAAATTGCTTGCTAACAAATAATTACAGAATAGTTATGTAATATTAGTTTGATTTTCAGGCAAGTATTAATTAGAAAAAACAGCAAAAAGAACTGCACAAAATCAGATTCATAGAATAGTTCAGAATGGAAGGAACCTACTGAGATTATCTAAGTCCAACTCCCCTACTCAATCAAACACTCTTTCTTGTGTTAACATGGAATTTCATATTTTTTCACTGGTACCCTTTGATTCTTGACCTGTCAGTGGGCACTGCTGAAAAGCTCCTGGTTTCCTTGTCTTCATTCACTTCCACAAGAAGGGAATACACACGGATAAGGTCCTCTATTGAGCCTTCTCTTCTCCAGGTTGAACAGTCACAGCTGTCAGACTCTCCACACAAAAAAGATGCTTCAGTCAATTGTCATGCGACCCTTTGTCAGACTGACTCCAGTATGTCCATATCTCCATGTATTGGTGATCCCAGTAAATCCAAATAAGACCAAATATGTTTGTGTATTGCTGTCTAGAATGTTGTAGGAAAAAAAATGATACAAAATCTACTGCAAATGAGAAAAAAATCTACAAGAAGATTTTGCATGTCACAGAAGTTCAGTTTTTTGTATTTGTATTTGATCTCTTTCTGGTCAATGAAAGACTTAGTAGACACCAAGCAGACAGAAACTTGCTGCAGCATGCAAAAAGAGGGCAAATAAGTGAACAAAAGAAAATCAAACAAATCATACGTTCATGATTTATTTGTTGCCTATGGATGTAAGGCCACACTGATACCAAGGAAAGCAGTGAGGCAGTGCTACAGGAGCAGTAGCTGTCAGCACAGTCAAGGCACCTTGTGAAAAAGAGGAAATCAAGTAACTCACAGCAACAACAATCTGTGGACAATCTGTGGGAATATTCATCAAAGTATGTTGAATGGATAATCTGGAGTGAGTATGCACAAGGTAAAAATAGGCAACAAAGCTGTTCCAACATTACCTGATTACACATTTTACAGTTTCCTCACATACTATTTATTTTCTCATCTTTCTGCTCTGGGTTTTTTCCACGAGTGAAATGAGCAGACGTACATATTGAGGCTCCCCATATGTGCTCTGGCTCTTTTCTATTGCTGTATTGGATTCTATTCCACTGAAATAGGAATTTAAGATACCTTCAAGCCCAGATATGCTTGCTTTAATTTGTCAGCATAACTCCAGATGTGCTCACAAGCTGCTCTTAGGATCACACTGTTCCTCAGTGTACCTGTGCACTATTTTGGCCTTCATACCCCATCATGGTAGGCTGACAGACCCACACAGAGGTTTTACACAAATGTTGTCCTTGGGCCACCATTCGTTGGAGACAACCTACCATTAGCCCTGACGTTCCTCGGATTAGGTTTTGTGAATAGTACTTAAACAGCCTGAAGGTCTCGAAAGTCAGTCTCTTCTGCTGCAGACTGCTTGCAGTGTCCCTGGAGCTGCAGGCTTTGTGGTTTTGTCAACTCTAACCCTAAGAGTAACCTTAACCCTAAGGGGAGCAGAAAAATCAGGGTTTTGCTGAGGCTGAGGTTCGCAGCATAAGGCAGGTGCCAAGGAAAATGGTGTGGAGGCAGCAATGCTGTGGCAGTGCTGTGCTCCCCTTGATACCACTGCCTACAGCTCCAGGGACACTGCAACTACAAAAGGCACACCGAGGGGAGCACGGCACTGTCACAACATTGGCTCCCTCCACAACTTTCTCCTTGGCACCATCCATGTGCTGGGAACCTCAGCCTCACAAATGACTGCTTTTAACTGCTGAGATCTCAGCACAACATGTGCTCCACACCTCTCCTTTTATTCCTCTGCAAACTTTAGAGGTTCAAAGGCACTTCCTCTCACACCTTTTGCAGTGTATAAGGTAAAAGCTGTGGAACATATCTTCTTAAGACACAGAAAAACCTAAAGTGACTTCTTTACCATTTTTAGTTCATTAATTTCTTTTCCTCTCACAATATAGAATAGATATAAGGTCATTATTTCCATACTGGAGTTAGAGTTTAACGAGAATAAATATAAATATTGGTATAAATTACATAAATCAATTCACCGATTTCTGTGTTGCTTCATACCTATTGAACAGCAATGACATTATTTTGCTTTCTCCTTCCCATCTACAACAATTTAAAATTATACTTTCAGTTACAACTTTGTCTTCCCACACTTTTCTTTCTTTTCTGTCATACATCCACAACATAATTCTTTTGCTTCTCTATGCGAAATTTTGCAACCAGCAAAACTATACTCTCAAGCAGCTCATCTGCAAACCACCTCACTCTGATGTTACTGTAATTTTCCATCTCATATGTTTGTTTATTTTCTCACTTGCTGGAATTTTGTATTTCTCAACCAGACACATAGGCACAATTATTTTTACCTTATTTTATGCACCCTGCTGAGTATGTCTACAGGCTCACAGTCAAATGTCTGCTTCCTCAGCAGCTGATAATCTTCTAAGCTCTGTGGGACTTGTTTACTAGTCTGTGCCAAAGGGGCGCAGTGTTCTTTGAGTGGCTCTCATAGAGAGCTGTTGAATTTTTTACTGAGAGGAAAATCAGCAGTGAGCAGAAGCGAGGATGAATTTTCTTTCACTTAATTAACTCAGAAAACTGCATTTTCAGAAGACTGTCCCATTTACATTTTGTCTGCTATAGTAAAGATGTATACTTCATAATTATTTGGGTTATTGTTTTAATTAAAACACAAACATCCAATCAGAACCTAAGAAAATTAAAAGGGGATCTTGGTTCTTAAAATATCCTGGTTAAAATATTGGTAGATGATAGCAGATGCACAGCATAGGTGCATAAAACCGCCATGTAGTCTAAGTGCTTAATCATGCCAAGTTTGTAGTCACTCTATACCCAGTATCTGCTGTTGAATCAGACCATCACTTTCTTTTCTTAAGCAACAATCTACCCTTTGGCATAATTAAGATGAAACAAAGAGGATTTTCCCCTCTGCACTCTTCTGTGCATGGGAGACTTCTTGTCCCATTAGACAAACAAACCGAATTTTATTTAATGCACTTACCTGTCCATTTCTGATTCAGCCCTGTATGCTGGACAAATCACTTTACCTCTGCTTTTCCTGGGAAGCAGTAATAATAATAATACAGACTTCCACTGCAAATTGATTTGAGATTAAATGATAGAAACAAAATACAGAAGACAGGAATTATCACTATAAGATGATAATCATTTAATTGTTCACCCATCAATAAAACTTAATTCAAAAGGTAGTGCAATACCCTTAGAACAGTATGAAAATTCAGCTTTTGAAGACTGTTCTGCTGTGCATTTGCTAAAAAATACACAGTGGTTCCCAACACTCATTTTTCAAGAAGAAATTATTACTTGCCACCTAGAGGTATAACAATTATCAGGAATGTCACTGATAAGCAATAACTAACAAGAGATAATTGAAGTCCTTCTTCTGTGAAAATTGAGCATTTCTTTTAATATATTTGATTGATTTCAGCATGCTCAGATTTTCCTTTTCTGACAACTTGAATAGATATTAACTATATCTATTAAACTATCAAGTGACTGGATAAGCTCCATGCAAAATTTAACACAACAAAATTTCAGTGAAAGGTAGAGCTCTAACAGCATCCCTCTGAGCTGCATTCCCTCATGGGGGTAAATGGAGAAATGACCTGCTTCAGGTTTATCACCTCAAAGGTCCCAGTCTCACAACATTTTTCTCGTCTTGTTATGGAAGTCTTACTAAACATAATCCTTAGAAAATCCTCCTGGAATCGGCATCATCCCTTCAACAGCTTGCATTAATTGAGATAGAAAGATTAAAAATTATGTGTGCTAAATAGCAGGAGCCAGCATCAGATGCTGCAGTTCTTCCTAATGTCAAAGCAGTTACAATAGCACACTCATACCAGATACCAGGGTATCTTTCTCCCCACCCCCAAAAAAAATTAAACAGGCCCCTCACTGATATTCATCTATTCAGTCTGGTTACTTTGGTGAGTACAGTTTCAGAAATAAGGTGTAAATTAGGTATTTGGTTGAAATGCATGCATTTTCTGATTAAGATAAACATTTTCTCTGTAATTTTGAGTGTTGCTAATTGCCTCACTAGTCCAATGCTGGAATATAAAAGGTGGTCATTGTTATAACAACCATGTGACATATAGCTCTATGTTTATCTTGACAGTGTTGCAGCACAGAACAAATTGGTACTGGGGTTTGTTTATGTTTATCTGGGGAACAAATAGAATGGGTTTGTTCTTATACTTAACCAATATCACCTATAGTAGCAGGAGTCTGGGAAAATTTAAAAAAGATATGCACCAAAAGAAATTATGTGACTGACTTTTTCCTAGGGATCTCTCCTGGAGCCCTCACTATAAAAAAGGCAGAAATACCAGGGGGTAAACAGTCAGCCAGAGTTTGACATGAAAAATACAATACATGCATCAACTTCAAGAAGGATGAAAGGAATTATGGCTTGAGTACTAGGCCAAATTTGAGGTATCTTGCTGAGATGACTGTCAAATTTCCTCTGTCATATGTTATAGACTCACCAGATGAAACAAATTGTTAAATAAGGGTTGAAAAAACCTTCTGATAGTCAATGATGATAGCCTTTTCATCTTTACATAACATACAACTCAAGTATTAGAAAGATCAGTGTAATATAGGAAGCTATTGCAGAAGTGATAGATGCAGTCATTAGATTAGAAATGGGGAAAGTTCCCTTCTGCTGATTGAATATCTAAGAATTCAAGGAAATAGGCAAACAAGCATCTATAATAGAACAAAGATAAAATGAGGCAATAGGGATTCATTAATTAATTTTGAAAATATTCATGGTGTTCTTTTCTATTTGACATATTCACTGGCTTTTTAAATTATTATTCCTACCATTGGATAGTATTAGTAAAAAACTGCATACTTGGGTTTGATCTGAATATATTG
This sequence comes from Orthonyx spaldingii, assembly GCA_013397795.1. Taxonomy (NCBI): domain Eukaryota; kingdom Metazoa; phylum Chordata; class Aves; order Passeriformes; family Orthonychidae; genus Orthonyx; species Orthonyx spaldingii. Next base: position 148,351 of record VZTJ01000149.1, read on the forward strand.
TCATTGAGATTTAGCAACCTAATGAAATAGTAAATAAATAAAATTGTCAATGTTAAACCATACCTCATAGATAATATTGCTGTATCATCATACATTTTGTAAGCTGTCCTTGTATCTATATAAAGTATTATTCTTACATGGAATGCAGATAAACTCATTTAATAATGAAAATTACTAATTATTCCATAGCTTCATAAGCTGGGCCATATGGGAGTTATTCAGATGTTTTCCTCAAGGAACTTATATTTCATAAGGAAAATAGAAATACATTTGGGGCCACATTGTGATCCAGAGTACAAGACTAGAGATATAGCTATACAAGTCAGAAATTCCACATTTTAAGCAAGCATATATTAAAAATTTGTTTAGAAAATCTATTTTGATTTTTGAACTTTTAACATCCCTGACTGACATGAAGTTCTATACAGTAAAAACAGAAATCCTTTTTCCACTGGTTTATCATTTCTTTAAGACAGCTAAGCATAAATTCTTGCCGAATTTCTCTGCATTAACAAATCCAGTTCTCCGTTGTGCACACAGACTTCGACACTTCAATTAGTTAAGGACTGTTAACTTGCATTTCTTTACATTCACAAACAGCACTACTATTGTCACACACAGTAATATAAATAAATCTATCACTACTTATAAATTTCCATGCCAAAAATATATATCATTACCAATATTACAATTTATAAGATTAGGGAATGGTTCCAGGAAAGCTTTACACAATTGACTAGCTCATAAAATCATTTTAGCTATTGGGAAGTTTGGCATGCACAGGGCAGAGACAGTGCAATGGCCTTTAGGTTTCCAAAGAGAATGGCAGTGCTTGTTACTGGTGATTGCAAACTCAAAGTGAGAGATGAATTCATCAGTGGGTTCTGATGGGCAGCTCTCATAAGTTCTGCAGAGAGGAATTTCTGGAACACCAAACTATTTCAATATGATTCTTAAGATTATGCTGAAAATCACCTACACAGTATTTGTATCTTTAGGAAGGACACACGCCCCTAAGTGACCTAAACTCCTCATTGACAACAACAATTGAGAGCAATTATTGTTAGAATGATCAGTGGTTTCGCATCATTTTTTCTTTCTTTGTTCTTCAAGTCTAGATTAACTTTGGGAAAATAAAATCTCCAATACCACGTTTAAAAATTGCAAGGAAAATACTTATCTGTGTAGTATTTCCTTTCTTGACATGTTTTCTGTAAAATGTTAATATATTTTTGCATTTCTACTACAAATATCTAAATTATAGTGAGGAAAAAAAAACCAAACAAACCATTCAGCCAATGTTCTGTGCCAAGCCAGCACATTCAGTTCTCTAAAAAGCTAAATGAGTTTAAGTAAATTCTTTTCATCTTCCGAACTGGAACCTTTTCCTACTGTGTTTGAATCAAATGCATTAATGCACCAAAGCCCACAGAACAACTGCATGTCTGTGTCTGGAAACTTCTGTTACATTCAGTTTAATGGATCTTTGAGGGTGGGATGCCAATTGCAACTGCACTTTCTGTGGAGCAAGAGGTGTAACTTGCAAAAAGTTCCCTTCCTGATGTGAAAGGGGATTTCAATTTTGTCTCTGGTGTGCTTCTAAATTAAAAAGATGGGTGAATCCTCTCAACATTGCTAACCTTCTCAGATTTAACTTCTATAGATTTAAGATTCAAATAAGGCCCCACATCCCTTGTCATTTCAGATGCAAGGGTGGGAATTGAAAATAAAACACATTAGAAATTTTTGTCTCAAAATCAAAAAAGTTCTGCCTATTATGTTATTAAACCCAAAGATTTCCTTTAACAGAAAAAAAGAAACAAAACAAAACCCCCCATATTCTATGTTGGCTGCTATGACCAATCCCTGATCTTTACAATATCGGGCATGGAAAATCCTACGGTCAGAAGAGCAAGTGCTTCCCAGCCAAATAAAGCTGGGACAAATGAAAGCACAACTCAGTCAGCATTTCCAGTCTGATTGTCCAGAGCCATGGTCTTAAACTCTGACTGTGGACTGGTGAGTCCTTGTTCAGCTCCTAAAACTCTGCTGTACACTTGCTTTAGATCCTGTAATCAATGCCTACACAGCCTGAGCTCACGCTCGCATTTGCATACTCTTCATCAAAGAATCAAATTGTAATTTAGTAGCTATTCCTTGGCCTTCTAGATTCCTCATTAAGGCTTAGACAAAGAGATTAGAAAAGAAGGGAGGACAAACTTAGCCACGCTAAGCCAAGCTTAACCAAGGAACAAGCTGCATCCTTGTCTTTTAAAAGCACTGCAGAATTGGGGTGATAATCTGCTCTCCTGTTGAGAAAAGCAGTCCTTTCTTTCTTCCACACAGGCAAGCTGCATACTTACAGCAGCTCAAACTACTGCTGAGGAGACAATCCACTGTTATGAGGCACTAGCCCAGCAGTTCTGAAGCAGTAAAAGATGATGGTCTTTAACTGCTGGATCATCTTTCCCAGGCACAAACCTTCCAGAATTTGTCACAAACCTTCTGTGGAATACATCATAACAGGTTTGCCCAGACAAGCTTAGACACACACTAAGCACTTACCACAAAAAAACCAAGTGCACCCCGTGTGTCACAGCCGCCTTCCACCATTCCACCTTCAGTTTAGAAATAAAATTGAGCTGCTATTCTTTAACAGTCCCTGACTTTACCATGATATTTTTCTTCATTATTTTATCACTGGTATACAAGACTGATCTGGACAGGTTATTACTGTATTCTACCTTCTCATATTCCTTGTTATCCTTAAACTGGATTGGATATTCTCTCTCACTTCCCATTCCAAACTGATAAATATTTCTAAGCAAGTTTCCATTTCTCTGCTTTTAACTAACCAAAGTAATTGCTGCAATTATTTGACCTACTTGCAATTTTTATACTAAAACTGGTGGAGTTAGTGCTACTGTTCTTTCCTACATATTCATTCTATCTGCTAACAACTATAAAAGCTAAAATCAACATATCTCATACCCACACTTACTATAACTAAAGAAATAGCTTTCTAAAAACTCTGCCCCAAATGAAAATGGATTAAACAAAGTTGCAAAGCAAAGGCATGAGATACCAATTGGATAATGTAATCTTAATCTTACTTATCTCATAGCAATCATGGCATTGATGATTCACAATAAAGGACACAACATGAGGTACTTTCATAAAACTGTAAGGATTATCTGAACATAAACAAAACAATCCATGAAACTGGAAATAGCTTTAAGATCATATTTTTTCCATAAATATGTATGAATTTATCAAAGAAAGAAAAGGCTCGGTTATTTTATCTCATTGGCTTCTTATCACTTGTCACAAATGATGACTACTCTACGCTCTCTCAATATATTATCCCTTCGCTCTCAATCTGTGATTTTTCAGTATGAGAGATTCTGCTTTCAGCAAAACAAACTATGCAGTGGAAGGATAAGATTATTTGTGTGTGCACTGTGGACTTGGATGTTAAAAGCCAGCCCCCAAAAATGTAACAGTGACACCTGTCCAAGTTCCATAGCCTACTTTCTCATCTGATTTTTTCTGAGAAAGAAAATGTTGGTGACATAGTTCAGAAAATCTGTGGATACAATAATGCATCTCTACTGCTCACAGATCTCCTGAGTTTATTGGATTTTTACCAGAAATAAAGGAACACCAGTGACAGAACTAAAATGATGCAATTTACATAGCTCTCTATGACCACAGATTTTTATCATAAATAGAAATAAAGCCAACTTTTTAAATGGTTCCTGGACCCCCAAGGCTTTGACTCTAAAAGTTCTCATTTTCCTTCTACAATGCGGTCTCCTGAAATCTCCACACTTTGTCCTTCAAACGTGTCTATCTTTACAATTCTTAAGAAGAATACCTAAGAATACCTAAGAAGACAGGTATTCAGCCTTATGTGCCTTTTAACAAGTGGCCACAGTCTACAAGGCAACTTCTTTGAGAGAACAGGGAGGATTCACAGTTCCTTTACAACCTTCCTATTCTGGAGAATTCAGCAAGCTTTAATCCCTTAGTTCATGTTCTAAGCATAACAATCTAGTGTAAATTTATCATCTCCAGATACTTTCACCAGATCAGCACCCTTATGATTTAAAACACTGTATCTGGGAGTCCTTCCTTAAATTTCATCAAGAGGGAATTAAAATGATGGAGTATCTTTCAGCTACAGCTATATAATCAAAACAAAAATGGTTATCCACTAAATCTATTTGCTGATGTGACTAATGGGAATCATTGATCTAGTAAGTTAATTACAGCTTTGATTTAACCATATTTTTGTTCTTTTTGTAATAGATGTAATAGTAAAAACTCAATAATAAATTATACATAAAAATAACTTTGATTTAATTAGAAAGTTGAGCAAGCAATGTAAGAAAAAAATAACACAAAGGGAAGAGGGAGTGGATCCCCAATCATCTGCATCATGTCACTATTAGACAGCATTGCCTTTGCTTCAGTTCACTCCAGCTAGCTCTTTTCAAGGCAGATCCTCCATAGGGGAGACAAGTCCTAAGATGGCATGATCCAGTCATTTGCATTTATGCTTAGTACTAATGGCTCTTTCTCAGCCCTCCTTTACTTAGTAGCATGGACATAGGATGCACAAAACCTCACAGCTCCAGAGATTTTGGGAAAGCAGCTTACACACCACCACAAAACTCTACTTCCAAATCAAAACCAGTCCATTCATGGAACTGCATAGGACTACATCAAATTTTTATAGACTAATATGACAATTTTAAAGCTGTAAATATATTCAGCCCAGCATTTTAATAAGTTTTTTTAAACAGGTTTCTGAATCTTTTTGAGAAGAACATGGTCTGAGTGCAGTTCTGCAATATGCAAGATTTAACAGCTATCAAAGGCCAGTTAGATCTGAGGTACTTTCACTTAAAGTGACAAGTGAAATTATGAAGAGTCATGATGCAAATTGTATGGAATGTACAGTGCTCAGTAATATAAATAGAGACCTTTTAAAACTGACAGATTGAATTTGAGAATCCACAGCACTACCACTTCCCTAAAACTGTAAGTTTTACATGAGGGAAACGGATGTAACAGGATATGCCATCACCTTAACCTAACAGCATTCTTAACCAACAGGTTTCTGACTTCAATACACATCAGGTCTCTTCCTGGATTGTACCTTTTTTGTGCTACAATGAAAACTTGTTTGAAGATCCAAAGTTGTCAAGAACAGACACCATTAGTGATAGGAATCAGATTCCTATAATCCAAATACTGATGTCCAGTACTGGAGCTGAACAGCCACTCAACTCCCATTAGCCTGAGACTTTTGAGTAGCACTTGACCAAAGTCACTGCTAGATTTATCACTGCTTAAAAATAATATTTACCTTGAAATTTACATTGCTATTCCTTTTGCTTCTACATCCATTTCTCTCTCTCTGATGGATTCCTTTTGCTACCTCATTTATTCTAATGAGTTATGTTTCAGTATATATGGAATCATGTCATTTCTAGTGGCTCAGTATCTGCACCAGATACAGGAATATGAGACAAATCCTACAAATTTACTGGCATAGTAGTTGCACTGACTGTACTAGTTACTAATGTTTTATCAGAGCTACGCAATGTTATTTTACCTTATGAGTGTGCCTGAGAGCCAACAAAAGGGCTTTAAAAACCATGAGTTCCATTCCTTCATTCTATCTTTTTAAGTTACAGTATCCCAAAACTTTTGTGTCATACTTAGTACAGACAAGGCTGAATAGTTCAGTTCCTATTTCCATAAAGTCTTACACATATTGACAATCCTTGCCCTCTATTCCTCATTTTGAAATAACCACTTGTGTTCACTGTTTCCTCTTAAGTCCATGAAGGGACTGATTATATATGTTTCTCCTGTTTCTACTCTTTCTATTGCACAACACTAAGATATCACTATTCTGACTTTTCCCCCTTTGTGCAAGAGAGGACAATCTTTTAAACATAGATTTTGCTTATGTGGGAGGGTTTTTCCCAACTGTGGTTTTCCTGACACAGTTCTGGATTTGTAATTTAAGTACTTACATATATTTTACATATAAAGTGTGGATTGGAAGGATAGATTAGACAATATGCAGGCAAGCCAAGAACGGGGCATATAAACCAAGAAAGGAACACCATAATCAAGTGGTATTGCAACATACCTGTGTTTCATGGGTGCAAAAAAAAGATTTTCTATCTTTGTTTTACTAGAGGTCATGAAATGTAAATTCTAGCAAACAGGTGTTGCACGCATTGAAGATTTTTCTTGTTCTGGTTCAGCAATTTATGATAAGGGTGCATTGTCTCCTCCAAGGATATCTGAAGAAATTATGCCCTTTGACAAATATTATCTCCAAATTAAAGGCAGAATTTTGTTCTGAAAACATCATAAAGCAGATTTGTTTTCACAGTACTCCTTAAAAAAACCTTTTTTTAAAAAAATTATTTTTAACAGGTGCAATGCACATCAAGAGCTTTGAAGGGAGAGAAAGAATAAACAACAATTAAAATGGGTAAATGGAATGAATAAAATCACATAAATGAACATAAAATAAAGCATATTTATAGAATGAAAAAAGAAATAGAAGGAATAAAACCAGCTTTAAAACTAACTCTTAAAACTCTCAGGTGCTAAACCAAGAGTTCCCAAAGAAGAACTATAAAGCCAGTTGAGGTCATACAAATTACCAGTGAAGTCATGAACTTGATGGAAATTCTATCGCAAAAGTGGCTCTTGCAATCAAACCTGGGAACTAACAGCTGCCAAAGAAGCCTGGTTCTCAGGCTAACAAAGAACTTCACTTAAAATCAGAATCTTGAATACAGTGATAAATAAATAGTGCATTGCAGATAAAAATAGTTTATGTGTAAAAGTAGTATAAAATCAGAGTGTATGGATAATAAAGAAAAAACAAATGTTTGCAGTCAAAACTTCAAATATTAACTTGAATATCACTAATGAGTCACCATTTCATTGGAAAGGCAGCTAACTTCAGTTTAGAGACACAGTTTTAAAGACCCAGGGGGCTGAATTCAATGGAAACTGGAACCTGTTCCTGAACATAAGTTTAGTGCAAGGTAAACACCATTTTAAATCACAACATCTCCTTATAATCATGTCTGTAATGCAGAATTATTTTCTTACTCTGAATAAGTGAATATTATTATATGAATCTCAACTACATAGGACAAGTGAATACACATATTTTAAATTTTAATGATTTAAAATTATTTAATGTTTTTTAAAAAAATCTCTTGGTCTATTTTGAATTAAAATGCCTTTCAAACTTTACCTGTAAAAAGTCCTGACTCATTTATTATTTCTGGTTCTGCTTCCTGACAATAGTTTCCAATCATCTTATTTGCTATTCATGTAACTAAAACCAAACCGTGCCTGTATTGTCTGTGACTTTCATTTACACTTTGCTAAGCTTTTACCTATATTTATTAAAACTTTTTTAAAGACTGTAAAGTGAATTAAGGCTTGATGACAGATCTCAGAATAAGGTCTGAGAGACAGAAAAGAGACTGAAAATAAGGTCACCTGTGAATATGTTCAAAAATGCTGCAGTGGAGAAAGAAGAGCTCTTTGGATTGACAGGAAGCTTAACGAGCATCCTCAAAGCTGCTTTGTGTACATGGATTATTTAGCTCAGATACTAATAGTAACCCCATAATGAAGGAACCTTCCATTCCTGTCTAGATGAATAAAGAGAAAGACAGCTTCACTTGACAAGATTTCTGCTTTTAAAGATGCTTTGTGAACCACAACAACTTAGTATGGTCTCAGTACTAATCAGCAGTTAAACTCACTTAGACAAGAAGAACTTCCATCTTAAGCCCAGGAATTTAGCTTTGGCAATGAAAATTTTGCTTAAGGATCTCAGATATATTAGTTCTCTGTTCAAGTGTCATATGGACTATATGGTTTAGCACAAGTGTTAATAGCAGAGGACGATACAGAGATGATTTTCTGGAAGAATGCAATGCAAAGAAAATCTTTGTTGAAGTCCCAGAGGACAGCAGCACAAACAAGCTTTCCTAGTCGGTTGCTATATAATTTTGAAATCACTAAATCTAAATGAGATGTGGGAAATATGAGGATTGGGCCCAACATCACTTGTTGAGGCAATTTTCCTCGTGAACATATCAAAATTGTAGAGTTGTAATACTTGTTGAAACCAAACTATAAGTGGGTTTCATGAAACAAGAGAGGGGAAGGGATAATAGAAAGGATAGTTTGTCTCTCACAGACACAAGTGTCTCTGTGAAGAATCATCTAACCTCTTCCTGACAACCCTGTTATGCTCTCTTTTTCATTTATTATGTGACTGCCACACTCTATACTAAATTTGTATACTATTCCTTTTACTTCTTTCCCCTCTTCCTCCCCACCACCTCAATTCTCTCTACTTCTCAATTTTCAACTTGTACAATCCGCAATCTGAGCAGCCAAAGTAAGAAGTTCCATGTTGGATAAAAAAAAAAAATTATGTGCTGTCTCTGCCAGTCCCCCAGTTGCTAATACTAACAGAACAACTTAAACCCTGAAGCATAATGCTGGACATCTTTTCAAAATTAGGGCTGCAATACTCTTTCACAGTGATGGTATCCCTTCTGCCTACCAATATGTCCCTTCCTTTTAAAAATTTGCTGGTATCTTGATGTGTGATACTGAATTTGAGTTTTGTGTACACGAAGGAAAAGGGTGGGAAGGGGGAGAATTTAATCATTTTACTCAGAAAATCTTTTGATTTATTTCAGTCTCATTTTGCTTGTGTTGCTCTGTTTGCCCTATCAGCACAATATGCCAGATTTAATAAAGTCCATTCGTGCTTCACTGTCATTTTTATTTAAAGACTATTAAAGCACTGATATTTAGAAATTTCAATTTAGTTAAAGGTGAAGGTTTGGAGTTCTTAAGTATCCTCAGATGCTTAAGCAGAAATGTTAAGGTATCAAAGGGTGCCTGAATCTCAGTTTTTGGATTACTGGTCTTAATCTGAACTTTTGACATCTGGCATTTCACTCGACTCCTTAAAAATGTGCTTCAGAAGTGAAATTGCTGTGAAGAACATGACACAAGCTAATTAGCACCAACAGATGAAGTGTTGATTTCTCACCACAAGTGAAACCTGCTATAAGTAGAAAAATAAAATAACTGATAAATGTTGGTGATTAGCATTTGTAATCTTTGTTTTTGTGGTACACACAAAAAATATGGAAGCTTGCATAGATAGCCTATGTGAAAATACCTACACCTGTACTGTGGGGGAGGGAGGAAACAAGAGGCAGCAGATGGAGGAGCCACATGGACTGTTCACTGTCTTTCTTTGAACTAAGTGCTTTCTGTCACCAGTTCCATAACCCAAATCAGAAGGCATGGCAGGTACAGGCTACACCACAGTCCAGATGAACATATGGATTTCTAGTAACAAGCATCCTGTCAGTCTCTGTAATGGAAGGGATATGACTGTGTTTTCAGGTGTTGGAATAGCAGCCACAAAGGAAATTACACAGTTACCAGGTAAGCCCTGCTGATGGATGCTGTATTGATGCCTGCAGAGACATTAACTATGAAATCATCACTGGGTTGCCTCCTAGAGTCAAAAAATTTTAAAAGCCTTGAATTGTAGTAGCCCAATCCTTACACTAAACATCTATATTTTGGAGAAATAAAGGACTGGAGAAATAAATCCCATTCTTAGTCTAAATTAACCATCTACACTCCTCCGTATTGAATGAAGAGAGATGGACACTGAAGAAGGTAATTTATCTCATCAGTGTTAGGATGGAATGAATAGCTCTCTGGAGATAGCTATTTCTCTCCACTGACTACAGAGTGAGCCTGGATGACTACCTTAGATTAGAGCTGTATCTTTTGTGATGGCTGAAATAAAGTAAGATGAATCTAGGCAAAGATTACTAGAACCTCTAGAAGCCCATTTATTTTTCTTTCATCTCAAGTTATCTGCAATCACTGGGAACCATACAGGTGAGTACATTTTCTCTGCTCATTAATTTGAATTTAGTAATGTTCCTTACATAGCAAATATAAATTTCTTCAAAAATGCCATATGCTGTTCAACTCTAATAAATTCCTACTAACCCTTCAACTCTGTTTAATTTCTGAAATTGATTCTTTTGACCCTACATCATAACTTATGCACTATCTCAGTTTATTTTAATAGTCTGAACAGTGGTCTGTGGGCTCTAAAATCTCTGTTCATTAATTCTCTGTCACTTTTCTATTTTATCTTTTTACTCTTAATGGCTATTTAAAAGGCAAATCTATAGGAACTGTCATATTTTAGAGCTAGCATAAATTAATTAGTAAAAAAAAATGTTATTTTAATACAACAGAAAGGCTTCAGCAGATTTAGATTTCTTTTTTGTGCTGGAATAACTATTGGGTTTAGTTTAGTATCTATCCTGCCAGGGCCTGTGTTTCTTTCTTTGACATAAGATGATGGAAAAACCTCTTCTTCAGCTTGCAGAGAACAATTTGCATTCAAAGGCACATGGATAGGAGTCACTCCACATTCTTTCTGCTTATCTTTCTTTCCCTCTCCAGATGAAATGTAAAGGAGCGGTGAAGAATGAGTTGGACTTTGGTTGTGCATTTTGCAGAGCACTCTGCACAATTGAACTGATGCCAGCCAGAAGCTGGCAGACCCTGAAGTCCCTGAAGATGGACAGAATTTGAATCAATAGTATTTCAGGAGAACACATTTGTAGAAGACAACACAGAACAAGTAATAATAAGGTGAAGAAATTCAGCAACATTCTGCAGACCTGTTTATTTATGGCAGTATTTCGAAATCCCAAAATCTTTGTGAATTTTGGTAAAACACATCCTTCTCCAAAAAAAAAAAAAGTATTAAAAAGAAAAAAAAAAAAAAATGTTCCATTCGTCAAATCCAGAATTATCAGCCACATCCTTCTGATTAGGGGACACACATTGCTATGTAGATGATGACACAGTGGTAATAAATAGCATAAAACCAGGAAAATGGAAAGAATTCCTTGTCCAGAGAAGGACAGCAAAGCTGGTGAAGGGGCTGGAGCTCCTCTTATGAGAAGTGGCTGAGGGATCTGGGGGTGTTTAGCCTGGAGAAAAGGAGTCTCACTCTCTGCAACTCCCTGAAAGGAGGCTGTAGCCAGATGGGGGTCAGTCCCTTCTCCCAGGTAACCAGTGACAGAACAAGAGAAAATGGCCCCAGGTTGCACCAGGGGAGATTTATACTGGATATTAGGAAAAATTTATACCCCGAAAGGGTGTTCAGACACCAGAACAGTCTGTCCAAGGAAGTGATGGAGTCACCATTCCTAGAAGTGTTTGAAAAACGTGTAGTTGTGTCACTTGGGGACATAGTTTAGTGGTGAACATTATGGCTTTGGGTTAAATGCTGTACTTTATGATATGATATTAAGAGGCCTTTTCTAACATTAAAAATTCTATGATTCTATGAACAGTTTCGTGCCATATGTCTTGAAAATAACCTGTTTAAACTTATCTTTGAGCACAAAGGAAAGGTGCCTTTTTCTTGGCAAAGAAGCCACACTTGTGGTTCTCACAAGCTCAGTGAGTGCCAGCTGCGGGGCACAGAGGAAGGCTGGGCATTGACTGGTTTGCCAAATGATGTTTCACTATCTTCCCACCTTATACTACTTAAGTCAGAACTAGATTTAGTCAGGACTAGATTTAGTCAGGACTACTTTCATGCCTGCCTTATCACATGAACACTGGCTGACCTGTACCCTGAGGGCTGAGGTGAAAAACTCTCCCTGCAGGGTGGCCTGACGTAGGGGACATTTGAGGTCTGCTCCTGAGGGCCCTGCCAATGGGGTGGCCACTGGCAGGGCAGGGTGTCCAGCAGGGTGTTTGTGGTCAGCACACAGAGTGTGCAGGGCTGAACTGGACACAGCTCGGAGCAACCCAGTCACTCCAGGCCTAGCTGAGCAGGGTGTGGGTTAAGGTGGCCTCTGGGGGTCCCCTACCACCCAAATTATGATTCAGTAACACTGTTGTCACTGAATGCTGAATAACAGTCGGGGGTACTGCTCAACAACAAAGCAAAAAAGGTGGAGCCACAGTGTTAGAGTGATGCTTGGACACTAGCTGAGGCAAAGCTTGCGGCATGAGGTGATGCAGTGGGACAATGTTACTAATTTGATGCAGGTCTGAGGGAGCCGAATTCACATGTTAAGCTGCTTGGAAGAGTCTCCTTAAGCTTATACCTGAATGCAGACGACAACAGAGAGCTGAGTAGGCTGGAATCGCTGCCTTGGCTTGATGTTCACGGTGCTTGTCAGCACTCAGTGACTCCTCTACATAGGCAGGGAACTGGGAAAGAAACAGTACATGAGAGGCTGTGTGAATGGGGAAGGAAAAGGACCTATAAAATAAGAAAATCTTTGATACTTGAAAGCAAAATTCAGTGCTTCATCATTAGTTTTATAATAGATTCAAGCATAAATCCATTAATAATTTGAGTATCAGTGGAACTTCTGTAAATATGGATTATTACTTCACAAGTAAGAATTGAAAGACATTTCATTGAATTGAAATGATTGGGTTTGTTCTTTTTACTGGTGAGAATTTGTCAGATATTAGAAAGAAGTGGTACTTGGAGTCAGACTCCTGTTGCTCACTGTATGCAGGGATCTGCCAGAACCTCTCAAAAGGGGCATCATGTTCCCACTAGACAGCTCCCACATTTGGGCAGTTCCCTAGACCGTGTGCAGAAAGCTGCAAGGCCTTTCACACTACACTTAATTTTTCTAACGGAACTCTATGAACTAGGTCAGCCCCCACCCAGGCGTGTACACATATGTGAGGTGCATGAGAGGACAGAGAAGGTTTCTGGCTTCCTGTGGGCCACTTCAGCAGTTAAAATATGTTAATACGGGTGGTTTGGGTGGTTAACATCTCCCTCATAATTCTGGTAAATGCTGCATGAACAGCCTCACTATCTCAAGCCCACTGGTTTCTTTTCCCTTTTTTTTTTTCTTCCTGATAGAAAGAGAGCAATTGTTCATAAGTTTTGTACTATTATGGCTGGTTCTGCAGTAGTGTTTATCTAGAAATCACCCTACCCAGAGCTCAGCTGACATCAGTGATGAAGCAGGTGCACTACATGAGGAAATATACTTTGGCAAGATAAAGTGACTTTTTAGCTAAAATTGTGATTCTGCAACAAAACAAGTAATCTTAATTCCAGTTTAACTGGGGGAAAAATCAACAAGGTTTGTCAAGGCAGTGATAATTTTCAGTCTTCTTAAAGAGTGTTAGAGAGGAAAAAATTCTTACTTCAGACGGTACTCTGGTTTTACTTAAACTGCAGAATGCTTGCCTCCATTATAATGGATTTTAGGACTGAAGAGGCCTTAGCACTCTGATCTGTATACATTGCTCTACTGTATTTTAATCTTATGAATTCTGTGCAATACCTGGCTTCGCCTTTTAGTTTGGTAACTTTTTAACAGAAGAAAAAGGTTAATTCTAGAATTCTAAATCTTTTATGGATAACTCCTAAAAGAGAATGTATTTTTCACAAAGGAAACTTGGCAATGATAACTACATAACCTAGTGAATGCATAATTGTTTAATTCTGACTTCAGATTGGAAGAGTTTTAACTGTTCCTTCCAACCTGCTTGTAAACAATTGGCACAAATTTCACAGATTTCCATTAACACTAATTAGAATTAATTTGCTTTGTAGTACGTGACAATTTTGTCACTTCTTTAAACTTTCCAGACTTCTGCAGAGTTAGCAAAATAGAAAATTTGGAACTATGTGACCTCAAAATTCAACAATTATTTGATGCCAGCAAATGTCTATTCCAAATGGCATCTGTTTCCCTTTGAGATTAACAAGGAAGTATTTTTATTTACATTTCCCATTCGATTCTTGACTATAAGTCTAAAAAAACCTATTATAACATAAAAATAAATCAGATGAAATTTAGATGCACCTGTTCTTTCATAATTATATAAATAAGTCTGAAAATTCTGCATGGTTCCCACTGGTGTATTAACTCAGCTTTGTGTCCCTAGAAATGGATTAAATTAGATCAAATCAATAGTCTGTCTTTTCTTTTGATATATTGCAGAGACAAAACACAAAACAATGAGCTTACGGTGATTCCATCAAGGAGGTAGTTCCATTCTGATGGGTTTGCAATAGCAATTGACTCAGAATTAAGTCTTTCAATGCTCAAATCCCCTTCCAGTGGAAATGAAGAGTAGAGTGCTCATGCAAGACTAAAAGGCAGTTTTAAATATTTTTAAGACAGAAGATATGAATGAACAAATTATTGTTCAACTGGGACAACATCCAAATACCCAGTAATACCATGCTCTGGACGTGCATTAAAAACATGGGTCTTCACAGTCCATTACTTACTTCCATTAATTTACCTATAAGAAGTTTTAATTAATTTCCAGAGGTGTTGCAAATGCTATTACTTTTTCTCTGTAGAAATACCCATCTATCCTGATTGTTTTGAGACCTATGAATAAATAGAAATTCCACTAATCCTGCATGAATAGCTGAATCTCAGATAGTCTTTTCTGAAGAATGACTCAACACAATGAAATCCTACTAATAATTAAATTTAGCATACAATTAAGAATAGGAAGAATTTAATATACATTTTTAAAAGCTGTGATCTGTTGTCCAAGGATCTATCCACATAGCTGTTCCAGAAGCTGCTTGTACACCATTATCTCAGCAATGCAATAGGGTGAGCAATGGAATGAGAGATTTAGAGATTCTACATACTAACTGCGCCCAGAGTATCAAAGATGTCAGGTGGCAGAATTCAAACTTTTTATTGCCTTTTCTTGGCAGAAAACTGCCCTTAGAACTGGACTGTTCATGTGATAGCATCAGATATTTTAATTCAGTTTTTCGTACTAAAATGTAGCTTTCAATTTTCCAGTTTGTTCTATTCCAACATCTTCAGAAAAAAAATGTATTAAGACTTCCTTTAGACATTCTAAAACAGTTGTAATGTAGCTATAGAACATCTATATGACTATAATATAGTCAAAGGTTTACTAAGTAACTACAGGGTACATTGCTTTATCTTTAGCAAACTATAAGAACAGTTATGTATGTTTTTTTCAGTTCATACATGCCCACAGTTTCAGAGACCCTCACAAACATACTGCAAGTAGGAAGAACTGTTCCTTTGCCCCTCACCTCCCACCTCTGGTTGCCTTGACAAACAGGTTGATGTAAATTCAGGTCTAGTATTGATAGACTGACTACACAGACCTTATTAAATACGTTTTCTACTTAACTATTTGACAGTTTTGCCACAAGCTGTGTTGGGAACATGCTGCAACTTATTTGAAAAGTTTATTTTGAAAATGAGTTTGCATTATTTTATTGGAAAATTCAAATATGAACCACTGTCAGATCAATCATTAATAGGATAGAATAATTTAGGAACTACATGGCCAAACATGGCACCGATCATTGGATTGCCACAGACCTTGTTCAAAAAACTGTCAGGGTATTCTTTGAGAAATTCCTTCCTGATGGACTTCTAAGGCATTTTTAAAGGGGGTAGTAGTTAGTGTGTTACATACGAAATTTTCAGTACTTTGAAATGGTTGCCAGTCATGAATTTGAGGCATGGGTTTTTCAGGGAGAGAGTTAAATCTCTGCCCCAAAAAAATCAATATCAAATGCCATATGATAACCTGACTTTAGGCTGATCTATGCATCCCCTTATCCCTTTAACGTAGGTATAACCTATACTTACACCTGGATCCAGACCAGTTTATTTTTACCCATTATTAAAACTGACATTTCCAGTATTTTTAATAGCTGTTTACTGTGCCAGTGTTTGTTTTCCACTAACACCTGCTCCCTAATGGAAATAATTTAAGCTTTGAGCTTTTTGCCAGTCTGTTTTTTAGCATATGAAAGCACTGTCAATTGTCAGTTTTCTTAAGATAGGTTTAAAATAGAAAATAGCCAATACCAATGCAATATTTCTTTGTAAATAATAAGAAGTTTACATCTAAGTCTGCTTTGCTTCTTCTACAAGTCCAGTGCATCAGCTTTGGCAAATATCACTGAAAATGAGGCAGCAGGATCAAAGAGTCCCGCACAGGTGGAGTCAGAGATGTGCACTCCAAGAACCCAGTCTTCTAACACTAAAGTCAGTGATTAAGCAGCAAACATAGTATCTGAAAAACTGGAATCACCTTCCACTACTATAAGGTATGTTTTCTGCAAAAAAGTTATGGTAGGAAGGAAATGTCCTCATGAGAACATTGTGTCACTAGGGTGTAAGAAACATAAAAGTACTTTTTTCCCAGATATGAAAGCCAAAGTGAAAAAACACAACCTTTAGGAATTTCATGATCTCTAATTACTCAGATCAAGGGTTTTCCTTCTGGATTTACAATTTCCAGATGTTTCAGGATTATAATGCCAGCCTAAATTCTGATTTAACATCAGAAGGAGAAAAAAAGGATGAATAACAAGTTTCAAAAGGAAGCAAAGGACAAAACATGTTTGTTGGAGAGTTCTTCATACATTTTTTTAAGCAATTATTGCTTTTAAATGTCACAGAGATGTCCCTTCAAAAGTGACTCCTCCCAAATCGTTGATACTTTACACACCCAGACTAGGCCCCGAGTAAAATCACTCAGCTATTTCATGTCTTCATTTCCTCACTATAAGGCTCAGCAGGATAGGAGGTTTTCCAACCTCACACCCTTTTGGTTACAGAATGTGCCACTGTTTAATTGATTTATTTACGATTACTCCAAGTTTACATGGTTTTGATCCTTTACGAAGTTATATATGGGCAAGTACAAAAGTTGCTTCATGTTCTTTGTCCCAGCATGTGCACTCTGAGTCAGGGACACCTGGAAAATGGGGAAAGCTACTCCTTTCTAAGGGCAGCTGAGGGGAAGCCAATGGGAAGAAAGGGATACTCAGCACTCTGGTGGTATCATTCCAGGGTGGTTTCTTGGAATAAAAACACCCTAAACAATTCATCAATGTTTAGCCAAACTGGACACATATTAACTTTATATATATATATATGTATATATGTATATGCATACATTTTAAAAATTGCATAAATAAACAAATTTCAGATCACTTAATTCAGTATTGTCTTTTCTTACTTGCATAACTAGTTTGGATTTTGACAAAAATAACAGAATTTGGGGTCGTTGTTACAAACATGTTTTTTACTAAGCCTTTTGGGGATAAAGAAATAACGATGCCTCACCACTACAAGGCACTTTTGAGTCTACCACAAATTCTCTCAAGGCTTGTGTTTTTGTAGTCACAGCAAGTTTTGACATCTTCATTTTTTCCTTGACTTTGCCTCTCTCCAAATAAAAATACAAAACATTCCACCGAAATAGCTTCAACCTTTAAGTGATTATACATGTGCTTTTTATTCTATTTGGAAAATTTTATCTCATAAGTTCTGCAATCATAAATTCAGGGCAGGGCCACATTCTCACTCAGCTAAGTTTTTTAAGATTTATTAGCTTTGTACTAATAAGTATTGAATTTATTTCCTGTTTTTTAAAGTACACTATTCTGGATTTTTAAACACCATTTTTACCTCAGCATACCAGATGATCTTTAAGGTTCCTTCCAATCCAAACCACTCTATGATTCTAGGATTCTACAATAAATAATCATAATCATAATCGCACTTGCATATTTCAAAATTGCTAAATATTATGCCAAATATGATATAAATATTTTTTTACAAAGGTATTTATCTGAGTTTATTGTTGGTATTGAGACATATTTATTGCAGTGCCAAAAAAACCCTCATTTTTCTCTGTGACAAATTCTATCATTTCTCTGTTTCCAGCAGGTCTCCAGGTAAGCTTAAAGAGTAAAAAAATGGTACAGGCTGGTGACCTCCCTCCTATGAAGTGCAATATATGGCTTTGCTTCTTCTACCTTAGAGGACAAATTTGCGTCTCTTACATCTGTGTGTCCCTAGCTCCTAACCACTTCACAGTACTTCTCTGGGTTTTTTTTTCCCCCTGAGAAGTAGGTAAATGATTCTTGTGAAACAGGATTTTTTCTCCCAATTTAAAAGACGACAGCTTCTCCCTCCAGCTGCTTTCTTCTTTGAAAGTCTTACACAAATTCTTTTCATTGGTTTATATAACTTTCTAACTTTAACATTTGACTAAATGTAGTCAATTATATGTTCTCATACACACTTGTTCCTGTCACAATTTTGTTTAGTTTAAATAACTCTTCTCTCCCTGTTACTCTCACTCCTACCATCACGAATCTCTTCCCGGACTTCATTATACAAGCTTTTCCTGTTTATTTTCATCAAATATACATTTTGTTCACCTTCTCATTACATTCTGCATTTCAATTTCTTATTTTCAGATAAGATTCTAGAAAACATTCTTGCTTCCCACTAACCTGCAAGAAGATTTACTTAAGGACCTTTTTTGGGAAATAATTTAATGAGAAAGAAGAAGTTGAGTATTGTAATTCTCTTCTTTTGAATTTCTAAGGAAAACCAGACTTGATCACTGAAAAAGCAAGCAGACAGTAATGGCAATACAAACACACCCACATCTACCTTGGGCCATATTTTGGCAAAGAACTGTCAGTTATGGAGAAAAGTTTTGAAAAATTAAATGCTGTGGACATTGTGATAAAAAATTCACAGTAAAACTGAGGATTCTCTAGAATGATAAAGTAATAATCCTCTGTTTTCTATAGAAAGGTGAGAATTTTTTAAAATCTTCTAGCTGTAACCATATAGTCTGTGGTAAAGAAACTTTCGATTTTTCTTCCAAACAATGAAGACAAATAGACATCTCCTAACAGACTTTTTAATGCCCAGTTTCACATCCTTCTTGCTGTTTTACAAGCAGTAAGTTATCTGCTTCACATTAGTAGTTAAACAGGTACTTCACTTTTCTGCTGAATGAGAAGCTATCAGGAAAAACAAATTGTTATCATATAGCCCACAGTTTTTTCAGTCATGATGCAGCATTGCACTCAAGATCAGTGAAATTTCATGCAAACACAAAGACGTGTTTGTGTTCAGAGTGATCTGAGACCAGGACCACAAACTCCAGGACTCTGGATCCATTCTAGAATAATGTTCAAAAGAAGTTAATTCCCCCTTGTGATATTCAAATAAACTGAATGTGCAAGTAATTCTTGCACAGCCTGATTCCCACTCAATAAGAATGTTAAAGTTAAAATGTTTGTTTCTGTATAATCTTTCCAGATACTTCTGTCTCTTCTGAGTAGGGGATATAGGTTGCTTCTATCCTTACTATTAATTTCACATAAACTTGAGCTATTTGGCAGCTTTTTGGGTGCAGGCATATCATGGTATTTAAAATATTAGCTTTTTCAATCTACAGCTCTTTAAATTTGCTCTCTATCAAATTTTCAATTAGTTGTACCCCTTAAGTCAGGTTGCCAACAAGAAATTGTTCCAGTATAGAAGCTCCTCACCCACAGGAATGCAAGACTGTAAGGCTGGCTCTAAAGATCCTCATTATTTTCTGACAGCTTCTTAGGAACAGTTGTTTTGAAAACACTGCAAAATAGGTTACATTTAAATAATGTAGAGGTGTCTGTAAATGCAGCCTGATTCAAAGCAAAAGCAACAAAATGTCAAGGCTGGCTAATTTTAGTAGAGGTAAAACTGAATAGTTCTAAACTTATCTTTTCAGGTTTTCAGTTTCCAACTCTGCCTAGAGCCATCTTCATCCTCTTTTTCTCTCTCCAAACCTTTATTTCTGCTTATCCCTGTCCTTCTATTTAAAATACACCAAAAGCAAACCCACTCTAACCTCAACTCCTCAGCTCCAGCTCTGTGCTCAAGCCCCCGTGCCACCCCTCACTTTCTTGACGCCTACAAAGCCCCAGATGGGAGGATGCAGAAGGGGTCAGTACCTCCGTAGCAACCTCACTGCTCTTCAAATCTGGACATTCAAAGCAATATTGCTAAATGAGGCCATTCAAGAGCTGAAGTGTTCAGAAATATTTCGGATGGGGGGCAAGAAACCACTCTCATTATTTATTCCAGGATTGTTTGAATATTTTTTAAAAGTATAGAGTTTTATATACTCAAGTTTTTCCTCTGGGGGTTAGAAACATAATTCCCATTTAAAGGAAAGCTGAATCCCACACAACCGTGTGATTTGGGGGCTATGGCCGGTTAGAGACAAATATAATGTTTTACAAGACTCACCCATGAGAATTGGCAAAGTGAGTGGAATGCTAGCATTTCAATCATCATAACACAATGTTTGGAATCAAATATATAAAATCAGAATAAAATGTGACAAATATTTCTGCCTGTCTCAATTGTATAAAACTATGTTTATATGCAGTGTACAAGCCAAATCTAAGTTGGCATAGTCCCCGTAAACCAGAATGGGGAAGAAAGTGCTAGACAAATAAGAATAATACTTTTTAAAAACAAAAACTTATCCGAACCTCAATAAAAGAATGTTTCTTGAAGACAAGATAAACATTACTTCCTATTTTATTTTCCTTATGTAATGTATCCTTGATGATTATTTAGGAAGTCGCACAAATGGATTTTTAAAGACAGAAGAATTAACATGTAAAAATAAATAAGAAATGTAAGGCTTTGCTATGCTTCTTTTCATAGTAGAAAACATAGTCACACCATAAATTTATAATCACAAGCAATAACTTCTAAGAAATTGAGATCACAGTCTATCTATTTGTCTATATGATTTTGTTTTTCTTACACTGCTTAACACCACGATGCCTTATTGTGGCACACAGCTAAGGAGTTTACTTTTTGGTGACTTCAGTATGCTTTGAACTAGGTTCAGTTGAGAACCCTAACACAATATATTACATTATGTGAAACAGACGTATCTGTTATTTGAAAAATTCCAGCCACTTATAAAAATGATCATTTGAGTGCCCAGAACAACTGTTTGGAAAAAATATACTGAAAAAAATTGGTATTATTCAAATCAGTCTCTTGCATAAACACAGCAGTAGTGGAGCAAAGTATTTACTGGAAGGTAATTTGTGATCCAGCCTCCCTCCAGCAATACAGTTCGTGGCTGTAAGTCAGTCCTCACTCTGCAGACTATTTCAGAGAAATCTTCATATAACCATCTCTCTTAAAACACCTGCTCTTTTCTATCACTATTTCATTGCAGGCACTTTTAGGTATCATTCTATGTGCTATTTGAAGTAATCACCTGCATTTAAGCTGTACATGTACTGGTAAAGCACAGTACTGCTCACTGGTTTGTGCTCCTGACACACATTCATAAACACAATTAGTTGACACAATCATTCAATTCAAAGCATCAGAGCATCCTAGAAAACATTTTCAATAAATTTGTCTCTTCAGCTACCTTGTGAGGTTCAGAAATTGCTGGTTATTTGTGAAGGGTTGGCTTTTGGTGGAGGATATTAATGAATTGCACCCAGTCAGCAGGATGGACCATGTATTCAATGAGGAGCATGTGCCAAGATGAAAACTGCTTTAGTTAACTGCCCAGAAGTGCCTTGAAGGAATAAATGTATAAACGAAATGTGAACAATAAAATGAAAAGCTGAAGCTACACATGTGACCTCAACATAAAAATAGAGCGAAGGCACTTCCTATTCTGGTTTACACTGAAGAACTAGTTCTCATTTGGTTTGCTAAACATTTTCACTCTCATTTAACATGATGGTAGGTGTTTTTAGCTTTTGTACTCCCATGTCAGATAAGTGACCTTTCCTGTAGTGTACAGGGCAGAATCATGTACTGGAGATTAAAATAATTTAGAGATGCACCTTAACATATTAAATATATAATGCAAAGATTAGTAAAGTAAATGCAGAGAAATAATAAATATACAAAGCTTACCTGTAGATTTGCTTGTAAAATAATGAGTACATTGTATAGAGCTAGAGCCCTAGAGGGTTATTTCCTCTGCATGTTATAGGAACATTATAGAAAAGTTAACATGGAAATGATTGTATGTAGCACTAACAGCACATAATAGACTCTGCCAGCAGTGAAAGGCTAATTAGAGGATTTGTCAATGAACATCTATGGACCCACACCCAGTGTTAGTAAGACCGGTGCAAGCAGTGTTGTATCTTCTCTGTTGTCCACAGATGAAGGATGTGAAAATGCAAAGGCAGTTCAAAGGAGGGCCAAAATAATGAACTAAAAGATAGGAAAAATAAACTCCATTATATGAGTCTTAGAGCACTCAACTTATAAAATAAGTGCTTGATCATGAATACATGAAATAGTGGGAGGCCTTTGAACCTTGCTGACAATGACATAACGAGATCCAATGACTAGAAATGGAAATTAGGCAACTCGACATCAAAGTAGCTGAAATTTCACAAAAGATGAAATTTCAGAGAAATGGCAAAGATTAAATACTTCAACAACTTATTTACTAACACCTTGAACCTGTAAAGTGAGATTAGATACACGTCTCCAGAACAGAATTAATTCATCTTTTGGAAGAAATTCCTTGGCTTGTGATCATGATTTGAAAGGATTAATAAGACTGGAGAATCTTCCTGGCTTTTAACTCCTTGAATTGGATTAGTATCAGTCATGTCTTTTGTTTCTGAGCCCCAGGGAGACCAGGGCTTGTATGCACATCCCCCCCAAGCTCTGTAGTTCTGCATTAAGATAAGGATTACAAATTCCATGCTTTGGGATTTTTCAAAATGCATGTAAAGGATTGAAAACAAGTGTTTTGCCATGACTTTTTTTTTGGTGCAGAGTGGAGCAAAGGTTCTTACCTGCCTCAGAAGCAACAGAGCTTAGCTGTGGGCAAGGATAACACACGGAGAAGTATCACCCTCTGAGCCTCCCTATTAGTATATTTTATTAATTAATTAATTAATTAATAATTTAAGTTGATATAGTAAAATAAATTTGCCCTTCAGTGAGGATGGCATAAACACTCATTTTTCATAATTTTACAACTTCAGAAGAGTAATTCTGCTTTCTCCATGTCCTTTTCACTGCAGAAAAATCAGTTCATTGTTATATCTAGTAAGCATTTATTTTCCAAGTACTGAAGTCGTTGGTCTTGTGTATTATGCTTGATAATTTGTAATATAAAAAAATATCAAACAAGTTCTCATGGACTACTAGTCTTTGACCTGATTAATTAAGTTAAATTAATTAAAATTAATGTAAAAATCTTAAATATTGTATTTAATATTTGGCCAGTCAGTGCAAGCAAAAGGTGATACACAATACCTACATAAATATATATATATGAAAATATGATTACCTAAGTAGAGCAATTTTAATAACAGAATCTTCCTTTTCTTGGTGCTACTAAAATATGATCAGATTCCTGTATGTGCTATTGCACTTAGAAACTCAGAGAAAACTAAGAAAAACATTTTAATGATTTCCTGCTGTGACCCAAATGACTCGGTTATTTCTAAGGTGGATACTAAGGATTATAATAATATTTTACCCATGTAGAAACACCTTTAAATGCATTTTAACCGTGTGAAAATAATTTTCACCGTTTTATGTAGAAATCTAGTATTCCAGCACTCAAAATTTAAAGCAAGTCTGTGACAGGAAAATGACATTTATATATAGATCCTTTTTCTACTGGCAAAAAGTAGATGTATTTCGAAGTTTTCTGCAAAATTAGTAGTCTCACAAATCTATAGGTGCTTAGATGACTGGAGCTGCAAGATTTCTGAGGGACTTCTAGAAGAATCTTGCCAGATGTGACTCTGAAAAATCCCGTCCTTGCAGAGTACTCCAGGGTCCTCCAATGTCCTAAGTCGCAGCTTCTCAGCAGAGCCTAGAAACAGGGAGATGTGACTTATACTGGGTGGACTCCCAAAACTAATGGAAGTTTTTACCTGAATCCCTCAGTTCCTCATCAGTCAAATTTGGATAATAACATGACTCCACCTCCCAAGGGTGCTGTGAAGATTTATTAGTTATTCCTTATGAAGCACTCAGATACCGCAGTGATCATGCCATAGAAAAGCTGTCGGGTAAATACTCACTCTTCAAAGCAGGTCAACAACAACATGAAGCAAAAAGATGAGGGACAAAGTGAACAGCAGAGAAAGAATAAACTATTTCTGAGCAAATCCCACTCACTGTATGTATTTAGCAAGGCATTTTAATGGTGTCTCTTTTTTTTTTTTATCTAAATAAGATATTTAAATGGGGAAAAGAGAATCTGAATACGTTTGCCTACACAGAAAGTACAGCATTTCTTAATTCTCATTACAGACAGTACAACTTCCAGAAAGCTCTTCTCAAACTGAATTTTTGTATAATCTCTCAGAGATTAAAACATGGATATAGTTTACCATATATCTTTAATATCTTTCATGTGTCACACATCCAGTGATGTGTTCTACTCTCTATTTTTTATGTAAACAAGAATCTATTTGCTAAGCTCTACAGTAAATGTCTGTTCACCAAGTAGTTTTAACTGAAATTTTAGTTCTAGTAACCTTTTCTAGGAAATATGGCCAACCACAAAAAGATTAAATTCAAAAAAGAGTACCTAACAAAAACGATGAGCATACACAGAGGTCTTCAAGTTTTTTCAGCTCAGTGTTTTTGCTGACTTCTCTACTTCTGCAATTGGTCAACTCACATTTGAATTTGTTCAATTCCAAGTAAAATTTTGAAGTACTTAGTCTTGGGTCAGACACAAGCATGGGTTTTGTTAATTTTTTAAGAAAAAAATCTAAAATTAAAGGGTCTTGCAAAAGAACAGCTGTGCCCAGAAATCGGTCTCAGCCATTGACTTTTCTTTCTGAGCAGAACATCAGCTAACTACCACCTCCAGCAGAAAACAGCTGAACTGGGGATGTGTGCAGGAACCCAATGAGAGATACTGAGTTCTCATCTAGACAGGTGATCAAGCTGTCAAGCATTACAGTTCACAAAGGAAAAGTTAAAAGATTGTCTTGTCCACAGTACCTTGTCTTGGCTTGGTTCCTGACTTGTGCTTCCTGCTGAGTTTGGAGCTTAGCATTGGCTGAAGGTCTGCTGTACCAGGGGTGGACACTGGATTTGGATAGGCAGCAAGTTGTACTTAACCCTTTTTTCCAGCTGCATGTCACATCAGAAGCCCAAACCTCCTCAGGGTGGCAAAAAGTCCTCAGCCAGCCACCATCAGTGCGATCCTCTGCACTGCACAAGTTAATGCAGGATGAGAGCTGGGCATTCATTCATTCAGTGTTAGATCAGTGCTATATTGGTGAAATACTGTATTTCTGTCTTCACCTGGTACTGAGGTATGCAATATACAGATGGGCTAATTTTAACTGCTTGAAACCCTCCATATGAAAACATTTCAGAGCTGGAATAAGAAGTAGCAATTTAAAAAAATTAAAAATAAATTTAAAAATATATAAATCATGCTTCTAATCTCTGGAATTTGGAGTCCAGGTTGACTCTATTGTATGAAAATTGAAAGGACATAATATAACATGTAATACCTGGGGAGCGTGATTGTGACTCTGAAACACAGATGAAAGAAAAGAAACAGGAAAGCAACTGCCCCAATAGGTCAATTTCTCCTTCATGTACCAATTAGACATAAGACACTAAATGTTGTCTCACCATATTAGTTGAATTGGAAGAGGCAGAAATAAAGTAGACTTTTAGTACTTTTTGAGGCAGAGGAATCAGTAGCATTTTGCTGATCCTTTTGACAATCCCACATTAACACCAGGCAGCCCTGTGATAGTGTGCACTCTGCTCCAAAAGCATGCTCATGTTTTTGGGGAATTTCAAAATATTTCACAAAGGTATCTTTGGGTTTACTTGAAATGTACTATTGAACTTTTCTCCAACCTCAAACTTGGTTAGAGAGATATTCTTGCAATTTACACAAACTAACCTGAACACTCTTCTTCCACGAATCCATTGATGTCAGCAACTTTTACCCTAGTCCATATTTGATAATTCTGCTATTTAAACCCACAAGTTGAGTACAAAAAGCTAGCTAAGTTGAAAGTAGCTAAGCTGCTAATGATTTATGCTGGTGTTAATTAGTATATTCTATAGGAACCTGAATTGGAATAAAATATTAATAGATATTATTTTCATTCTTCAGCAGGCCTGATAGGTTTTTATTTCTTAAACAGTGCTGAAACTTTCATCTGATTTAAGTCACATTTCTTGACAGCACAATATGCAGATTTCAAAGCCTGTGTCTCTGGAAAAACAAAATAAAACCCATGCAAATTAGTGTAATCAGCATAATAACAATGAAAACTTGATTTATTACCAGTCAAAACCTCTATCATTTGTCTCAGGAAATTTTTATACCTCACAGACAGTTTTGCTATATGCAAATATCACATTTCTAATCAACTTGGAGAAAAGGGGATGACTGCAATGGAAAGGAGACCAAAAATATTGATAAATTTGACCAAAGTATAATGTCCTGGTCTATAGATAGAAGAATTTATTTTAGTAAGAAAAATAATACTGTACTGCAACCTCACCTGACCAGTAATTAAGCAAAGGCTTCCATTAGGCTTCTCTGGAATTATGGTCTTTTAGTTTAGCTTTGAAGAACAATACTTTTGGATTAAAAAGATATGTTCTAACTGCATTTATATTGAAGAGTTGATCTATTACTGTAGAGTCTGTGACCTTGATAACACATAGCCATTTTAATATGGACATGATGTCCATTCAAAAAATTGCAGAGGCACATTGTACACAGAGCTTCCCCACCTGATACACCAGCCTTATCTATATTAGCATTGCATACAGGAGGATTTGGCCTTGTAAATGACTCTGAGGAATATATAAAAATAAAATTGAGAAGTCAGCAAAATGCCTTGCAAATAGGGGTGCATACTTTGCTTTTCAAAGCAGTATTACAAGCAAGAGTAGGGTGAGAACAGTCTATAAGTGATTGAAAAATAACCTTCCTAGAAAGGTTTAATTACAGTTCTGTAATGCTACAAACACCTTATTATTGCTTTAGGGAAGAGATTCGGAATATACATGTTCCACATATACTAGATATTCCATTATGAATAGGACTTGTCCATTAAACTATCCATAATCAAAACATAGCTTGGGGGAAAAAAAGATGAGCAAATGTTGTGGGTTTTTTCATTGACCAAAACACAAGGACAATGTCTGTCTGACAGGATGTCATCTGTAGGGTGCAAGCATAAACAGTGTATAAATAATAGGTCTTACCCTGCCATTTACTAATTCCTTTCCTCAGCACAGAGTTTGAATGAACCCAGGCAAGACAGAAGGTTCCTGCTAAACACTAATACTCTTATTAAATATTTTTATAGCCTTGCACTGAAATTGGAAAAGCAACAAGATTTCAGCCCGTTTATCTCAAAGTTGACTTTATTCATCATTCAAATTGTGTTGTAAAGGTTGTCTTTCCGTGTTTAGTTTCCCATCATAATTGTACTGTTAGAAAACAATTTTGGTGATTCTGGCATTTCATCCTGTGCTGGTGGCTACCTGTAATATTTAAGAATGTAAGGAATATTCCCATGTTGTCATGACTAACACGATAATTGACTAAAAAGAAAAGCAGAAAATGCAGAAATTAATTGAAGTAAATTGGAGATATGAATGTATGGCATTTAATTCTTCATCTAAGAACAAAAGGCAATAAACAGAAAAGAGAATATCCTCCAACACAGAAAAGTCAGTGTTCTCCAAAACAGAAAAGGCAAAGTACAAGCTGTTCTTCTCTCTGTCTCATAGAGAAAAATGCTCTTTGTCTATGTAATTCATGAAAGGGCACTTCTACTGACCCTATTAAGACTCAGCTCTTCAGTATGGGAGGTCTGCAAGAGTGGCTTTACCTGGGACAGGAAGGTCCCCAGTATAAGAGAACTTGCAGGTCCAAGGCTGCCCAGCGTGTTCATGTGCCTTAAGCCTGTCCCACGGGCAGCCTGCAGCTCTACCAAGGCAGCCATGCAGATGGAAAGCTGGCAGGAGACGAACCATGCTGTGTTTACATCTGTCCTGGGATGCTGCACTTTCAGAGGCACAAAGACACGGCCATTGAGTCCCTCCACTGTAAATGAGACATTTTCTCACAGTGAACAGCTTGGGTATTAAAGCAGTAATGTACCATTTACTAAAGGCAAAGTACTATTCACGTTAATTATAAAGCTAAAACAACATTTTCTGAAGAAAAGAGACTTTGAGGGAGTTTAAAAACTAACCATTTTGAGATGCTGAGAAATTTTCTAGGGAAGTAAGATGTTTAAAATTCCCCTAATTGAAATAGGAGTTCAGCGGTTACAGATTTTAGCTTCTGTCAATGTCGGTTGCTGGAATGATGGTTACACAAAGAAATTGTGAGACTGGTCACTCCACAGCACTAGCATATATTCTTCAGCCTTAAAAAAACCCCACATATTTGTCACAAACATTTTGCATGATCCACAAAGTCATTAGGGAAGGTTTGTTCCCTTGGAATCAAACAGTGCTTTTAGAAATGGTACCTTTGTGAACTTTCTGAACTTAGTCTAACAAATGTTTAATTTCAAAAATATCAAGACAAACTGCTTCCAAAAGGCTGATGTCTTCTCCCCTACCTTTTCTTCAGTTGAACTATTATTGGGTCCTAGTGGTAACAGAGTCTGCAAGTAGATGTAGATAAACTGAAATTATTTTTATCAACAACTAAAGCAAATAAGTCTTGTCAAAAGAATACCACAGTCATAGAGTCATAAGCATAGCACAAAAACACTGTCCCTCAGAAAGTGCCTCACAGGTCCAGAACTTTCTGTTCTGTAAAACATGAGCAAGAACAGACTTCTGGAATAAAACCAAAAGTCGCATTATTACTGCTTCAGTCAGATGAAACCCTGACCCGAACAGAAGAGATGATGAGCAGCTGTGAAGGCACTCCTGCAATCTACATCGCAAAGATCCATCCTGCAATAGACACTACTTGTATCACCACTCCATCAAAACTCTTCCTAAGAATTCCTGTAATTACTCCTCCTCAGCAGGATGCCAAGGACTGCCAATAGCACAACAATAAAAGAAGAAAACTGAATTTGCAGAGGTGTTTTGCAAAGGAAGCCATAGTGTGCATCTTCATCCCCTAGAGCAACAATTCATGAGAACAGTGGGACTCATGTTGAGTCCAGTTTATGCTAAACTAGCACTCTGCAGTTTTAATGAAAATAATTATAAATGTGTTATAATGGTGGTTCGATGAAACATAGTAATTATAATATTTTGTTAATGCACAGAGTACTGTCAATGTTATGACTTCAAATATTTGCATTAAAAGGTACCAAATAAAAATATAGCATGTTTTCCAAACACAGAAAAAGTATCAATTGGTTTATGGGCTGATCTGATTGAGAATAGGAAATACCTATTCCATTTTTGACTGATTTCTTGCATGAAAAGCAGATTTTCAGATAAAATACCCTTTTTTCCTGAGAAACAAAACAAGCCTGTAGAAATGCTATTGGAGGAGGAGTCAGCTTACAACAGAAGCATTTTTTTGGAAATTTTATTAAGATTTGTTGGACCTATACTGATAGTGCCCCATGCACATTAGTTTCTGGGCTCTCTAAAATGCTGCCATGCTCTTGTACTGAGACATCATTCCTGTATACTATGGTCTGATGTTTCCAGGATATGCAGTTTTCTCTCAGAGCAATACTGATATTGATTACAAAATGTTATTTTTAGTAGAAAAAAATATTTATTAAAGTATATCTTTTTAGGAACCTCATATATATTTTCTATTTACATATAGGTCTTATGGTTTAAAATACAAGGAAAAACATTCTTCATGTTCTCCACGGTAGTCCTATACACATATACAAACGCTTACTGAAATCCCTTGAAACCGTTGCGTAAGAATAAGCATATTGCTCCCAAATTATTAATTTTGTTCTGAGAAATATAAAATGGAAATAGTTAAACCTACCTTGAAATAGCACGTAAGCTCTTTGAAAAGCTTTAGAACATGACAAAATTTAAGATTAGGAGACATATTTTTCCCCATCAAAATTAAGCAGCACCCTGTCAAAACAAAAAGTTTTTCTCTGTGTTAACACATGAGATGGCTACTGCCACAGAGACAGAGCTGCTGAACATGGGTTAGGGTAGGTGAGAATGAGAGACCATCTCATCTATCTTGTATCACTTTGAGGTATAGTCTTAGCGCGGAAAGGCTGAATATCTGCCAGTCTCACAGAGCTGATTGGTGCCCGGGCTGTCGTGGCCGTCCACAGGAAACTCATCAAAACCCCACAGAATATTTGTCCACTTGCACTGTTTCAACCTAACAGTGCCTCTGACCTCCAGACAGCTTTGTGGAGCATTTAACAAGGCTGCAAAAATTTGCTTTACAGGGGAAACCACCTGGGGGTTGTGCTAGCTCCAAACTCATACACCGTGAACGAAGACCTCTGTGAGTTGCCCTTCATTCTTCCTATGCACTTCTGCTTTTAAAAGGTTTCTGTGGGAGAATTTTATCCAAGAGATTAACTTGTGTTCCACAGTCTGCTTTTGCTCCAGTAGATGCCTACTGTGTCTTTAAACCTGTGAATTTCATGGGATTGGGGTCCCAGAAATAGCCTGACACCTTAGGTGGTGGCATAGAGCAAAACTTTGTGCCTGCATTTTTTAGCTGTTTTCTTCTCTCTTAAGAAAATCTATAGAGACCCTATAAAGCAACTGTGCTTTTTTTGCCTAATTCTACTGCATGTCTTTTTCTACATTGCTAATTTATGTTTCTGGGTAAAAGTTATGTATTAGAACTGCATTATAAAGTTACACTTAATAAACTGATGCAAATAGTTTTCTAAATAACTGTCTTCACAGAGGGCTTTGGCAGCTCCTATTAGAGATATATTTTGTTACTGTGAAGCTTCTGCTTGCATTTCTGGCAAGATCGGGAATCAAATTAGTGCGCTATTAAAATAAATTGAGCAACATGCTAATTATTGCCAGAAACAAATCAGTGAAACCAGATTGTATTCATTTAAATCAGATAAATAAGTACTTCCTCCTACATGTGACTGTTTGTTGTTGCTGTAAAGACAGTCTTTGAAAATATTTTTGACAATGCCTTTTGACAACAGCTTTTCACTTGTTGGTGAAATGACTGTTTCAATTTCTACCACTGTTCCCTATTGTACCAAATACAATTGGCCCAGTGCTATAAAGCACTTCAAAAGGAGATTGAGCAGCATAAAATTTAAGTTTCTCAAGAATTCTCGCACCTTAACTGTAACCTCACAACTGACTTTCTCAACCAGGAATATAGTAGTGTCTATGGCAGCTTCTACCCATTTCCATTAAACTTTAACGTGAGAATACAGATGGCCAAATGAGCAAGGATAACCAGTGAAAAGTTTACAAGATGATTCTGTAGTGTCACAAGCTCTGCATGAAGATCTAGCTCCCGGCAGAAATTTTTAGCTATTTATAGGTTGTGTTAATTATTTACAGAACTGAAAACCAAATTCTTCAGTTCTTCCTTCAGGAGTACTTGACAAGGAGTCTGGTTGTGCTGCCAGTAGGATTTTCAAATCCAGTTTTCAAAGGTGTCTAAATAATTTTAGAAGTTTATGTCCCATTTTCAGAAGCAAATTACGTGTTTGTTAACTCATATTTGATTCTAAGAAAAAGTTTGGGGTTTTTTCTGCATCACCTCCATGTAGGTTTTGTTTTGTTTATTTCCTGTTGGGTGTGCAATTGTTTGGGGTTTTTTAAGAAAATACAAATATCCTTGAAGAACTTGTACATTTTCTTCTTAGTCAAATAACAATGGCAAAGAAACCTTAAAGCACTAACTAGCATGTACTGTCTAGATATTAATTAGCAAGATATTAATAGAACAAACTTTCACTAACTATCCAAACAAAGAGACAGGGACCTTCTAGATAATAAAATGAAGCATTTTAAAATGCTCAGCATTTTAATATACTAGGTCACCCCAAGGATAATGCAGGTTCCTCTGATTTGCTCCAGTCTGATGTTTGGACAAACAACTCATGAAATTTCCTGCAGGGGCCTGAAATCTGTTTGCATTGCACATCCCTCTTCTGAAAGTAAAAGCCCCAGGAAATCTGCTGTCTTTTGTGCAACAGAGCTAAACCAAAAGCAAAGCTACACATCTTCACTTTTCCCTGACTTTCATTTTGAAATTTCATTTAAGTAACAATAATTGAAAGGTTTTGATCATTTTTTATTGTTCTTGGCAAATAGTACTTGGCTGAATTTTTAACTGTGCTTCATATGTTGCCTAGTCGTTTTTTCAGACAGCACATAAATGCTAATTCTCGTTTTCTCATTACCCTTGGTTACGCTTTTTACAAACTCTTGGTGGCCTGGGGCCTTTTATTTTTCTTGCTTCTTTTTAAGTTGCATGGAAGCACCCCTTCTGACTAGTTTATGGGAGACTGGAAATTTTTATTTTGTTATTTTGACTAACATGGTCCTTTGAGGACAGGGGCATGACTGGCATGTGCCCTGCTTCACTTTGCTTGGCAAGGGGCCTCTGTACCACAGGGTTTTAGCCAAAAGAAACAGCCAATCTCCTTGACTCCTGCACAATGTGCTGCATGTCCCTGTGTTCCTCTGTTGGATGGGCAGAGGGAGAACGGTAGCATAAAGCACATCATGAAGTCCCAGGATTTTTGTTGTCTGCAAAAGATTTTTGTGTTGCTGATGAAAAGCAGACACACAGTTACCATTTGTTGTCACTTACTCCTGCTTTCATCCATGGAACATCTACATTTACAATCTGGGCCAAGTTTACTAGTCTAAATGATTGCAAAACCTTTTCTTAATCAATAACAGACATGGTTGGCAATCTTACTAGCTGGATTTATTGCAAGGATTTTATTTCCAAATTTATTTCCACACCCTCAGTAAAGGCAGCCACCCAAATTCAGTAGGTGTAAACCACCAGAAAAGTGGCTTGTCAGAACACCTGTGAAGAGGAACTCAGGATAGTGTTACTTCTGCACTCTGAGTGATTTCCAGCTAGGTTAAGTTTCAAGAAATAAGGAGGTATTTTTGTGATTCAGCTGAATAGGGTTCTCAGCTGAAGCTGCTAATATATTCCAAGTTTTCTCCCTACTACATTTTCCATTCCTTCTACTGACAACCTCAGTCTTTTACTACTCCCAAAGAAAAATAAGGGGCTTTAGAAAAATAAGGGGCTTTCTTTCCATGTAAGTTTTCTCTTTTGCTCTCCCTCTTAGACCTTTTATTATAAGACCCAAACTACATCAAAATGCCTATAAATTTTCCAAAAAAGGGATTATTACATAACTATGTAATTATTAAATTGATAACAACTCACTCATTTGCAATATTGTGAGTTATTACAAGTTTACAATTTGGTTAATGCCATCTTTGAATACTTTGAAATAAGTTTTAAAAGTGCAAAACACCAATGAAAATGTTGACCAAACTTCTTCATAAGTGATCTCACATTTGATAACCAATTTTCAGGTAGCTTTCTTCAGACTATTAGGGACTTTTCAGATGTTTGAAGCATAATGCCCAGTATTTAAGGCAGGAAAAATAGCTTTTATTCTTGTAATATGTGATAAGAGAAGTCAGCATTCTTTGGCAAAACTTTAAAAAACAAGCTGTTTAGAGAAAAGTGCTGTTTCTTGCACATCTTCCAAAATTTTAATCCTTTCTTAATTTTAAAAAGTAATTAAGGGACTCCTTTCCTCAGATGTCCACCTGCTTCTACCAACACTGCTTACTGTAATTCACAAGCCATCATTGGCAATTTCCACTATCACAAACCCATTACTGCGATTTCAGAGAAAGAGCAACCTGCTCTAGAAATCTACCAAGAATACCAGAAACACAGAATAAATACAATCCATACGAAATAACAGCAGGAGAAAATTAACTGTAGAAAAATAAAACAGTTTGGTTCACTACCAATACCAATCAGCAATAGCTAAAACTGGGTCAAGGCATTTTATACTAAACTGAATGTGCACACTCATGGGTAAACAGAAAGCTTAAGAATTTTTGTCCATGAATTTGTGGCCATGCATCTAAAAAAAAAAAATGTAAAATAGGGTGAGGATAATAGAAAGCTCAGTAACAGTTGATATATGTACAGTTGCAAGTCCCTGCCATTTGACAAGTTGCTGCACATTAGGAGAGCAGACAATAAGACTATTTTTTACTCTCACTGCAGTTATTAAGCCGAGAGAAAGTAATGGCAGCGGACAGTGATAGAGACAGAGCAAATGAAAAAGTTATAAATTCCATTTTTATGTCTAAATTACGTGACTCCTAAGGCTTCTATTAGGAAATATCAGGCAGAGACAAGCAGACAATTGGAAAATTGATTGAGTCATCAGCTTAAAAGTCTTGGCGATACAAGAGCTGACAACTCTGAAACAGGTTTTAGAATTCTAGATTTCTGCAACAAAATGGTAAAACTAAACTTTTGAAAACTCTGTGTGTGTGTACACACATATTTTAATTCTCTCTTTTGTGACCAAGTAGTTTCACAGACCCATAATGCTTAGATTTAGTTTTCAGAGATACTTTTCAAAATTTGTTTGGTTTTTAAAATTTAAATTTCACTTCCAAAATTCTCATATAAATGCATATCTGTATGTACAAATTCCATTACTGACTGCACAGACAGTAATGGTAGAACAATGTGTGCTATAAATGAAAATCTGTCATTGTACAAATGGAGATCACTAAGACCACTTTTAAAAACATGACCATGCGAAACACTGTCTGATGCTGCTCATAGTCATCATCACATCTTCAAACAGATTAACACTTGCCAAAACTGAAGCATTTTCTCCTTAGAATAGAGCATAATTCAAGATAAATTCTCTTCTAGTTTAGTAAAAATTAGTCCAAAAAAAAAGACAGAAATGTACTGAAAATGAATATAACTAGATTTTTAAGTCTCTAAATAAACAGCATATTTATTTTTTCATCACAGACTCATTTGAAGATATGCATTTCCCTGACTCAGGAATCATGAACAAGAAGTAAGTACTGTACCTGCATGTTTGTCAACCTCTCTTTGATTCTCCATACTTAGTTGTTATTGCATTCAATTATTGATGTTAATTTTATGCTTCACTCAATGTTATACTTCACTCATTGCATTTGATTATTGATGTTAATTTTATGCTTCACTCATGCTAAAGGTTACATGGCAGTCTCACAGTCTTTCCACATCTTCTAATCTGTTACTACCTTCTACTTTTGTCCTTTCTGAAACTGCCATGTCCTACTTTATCTCCAGGTTCTCAAATCACGCCTCCAGGATGGTTTCTGGAGGGTGACCTGAATTCCACTACACTTGCCTCTATATAAACTGAGTAAAAAACTCTAAATACTGAGTATATAAACCTCATCTGTCTTTCTAGGAGGGTATTTCAGGATTTTTAAAGAAGGCTAAAGAGCCGTCAGTCCCATGCAAGTTATGCCAGTGCTGAGGAGATCTGTGGGAGGAAGCAAAATCACAAATTACACACATGCAACTAAGGATCTTCCAATACCTGGGAAAAACAGATGTAGACTGTAGAATCACTCACTCTAGACTCAGCCTGTAGGAACCTCTAGTAGTAACTGTGGGCAACAAAACTGAGGATTGATTTTGAAACCAGTTAAAATACATTGAATGCATGGCCAGACCCAAGGTCACGTAGAGATTCAGTAGCATATCCTAGCAAGGAATGCAAGGTTTCCAAACCCCACTTGGATTGTCCTTCACTGTGAAACACTGCCTCCCGTGTTTGTTTTCAACTGGGACCTTTGAACACAAAGTTTTTCAAAACAGTTCTAGAGTCATGTATTACTGAATAGCTCCAAGAATATGTTTTAAATAATCTGGAGCCAACTGATTCTTTCCATGGGTAATAAACGGACTTTAAAATTATTATTGTGTCACATTATCCCTAAAAATACTTCTCTTGTGTAAGCATCCAAAGTGAACAACTCATCTGGAAGATGGATTCAATAATTTTTCACTTTCTTTATGTGTTTTTTCTTTCTCTTGCATATTTCTTCAAATTTATGTCTGCTTCTTGCAAAAATATTAAGACAGAACTGAGAGGTAAAGACTGAAAAGGACTTCTGTGTTTGCTGTTGAGGTATTTTCCCCAAAGGAAATCTAATTGTCTAAAAGGTGACCCATCTTTCTTCTATACTATGTGGTACCTTGCCTTTTACCCATAATGAGAACTTGAACTGCTGCTCAGGTTACCTCACACCACTTACACTGCTATTGCAACATTGTACCATCGATGCAATCCCTTTATCTTAATTTTAGGGTGGCTTTGCTTCTGGGTAGCATCACAAAATTACTGTCCATTTGCTGCACTTAGCCATCCCCACCCACATCTCTCTGTAGCAAACATCTAAAGCACATTGACTCATACCAGCTGCCTGGGAGTGCATGTGTTGCATCAGGATTCAACAGCACACACAGAAAGGAAATATTCAGCACTCAAATGTATTCCCTTTGCTGCAAAACAATTCAGTTATAAGGAACAGAGCAATTCATATGCTGCCAGGAATGTGTGTTTTATTTCACAACATGTCTTAGGTAGTTGAGAGCAATTACTAAAATTGACAAAGGAAATAACTGCCCAAATCAGTCTTTTGTTTTAGACCCTCGTATCTCAGACTTTAAAGCTTTACCTTCTTTCTCCTTTATATTTCTCTTGCTCTACCCTTGACTCTCCTTCCACATTGCCTCTTCTCCATGAGTTTTTCCATGTTTCCTTCAGTGCTCCCAAATTATGGGAACCACCACACAGGGTCTTCCTTTAAATTTAATTCCTTTAACTGATCCTCTGATTACTAACATGAAAAGTATTTTTGACAGTTGGAAAGCTTTAATTTTATGTGATATGTAAGTGAACCGATCATAGAATGGATGAGGTTGGAAAGTACCTCTGAAGGTTACCTCGTCCAGCCTCCCTGCTCAAGCAGGATCAGCTAGAACAGGTTGTCCAGGGTAGTGTTCAGTAGAGTTCTGAATATCTTCATGGATAGAGACTATGACAAAACCGTGCTAGTGTTTGACACCTCTCCCCCTCTCCCCACCCAGGGCAAAGGTTTTCTTGCATTTAAACAGAATTTCCAGTGTTTTGGTCTGTGTCTGTTGCTTCTTGTTCCGTCAGTGTACACTATTGACAAAAGCTTGTCTTCCTCTTTACTCCTTCCTGTCAGGTATTTATGAATATTGATAAGATATCCCCAAACCTTCTCTTTTCCAGAGGAAACAGTAGTAGCTCTCTCAGGTTAACTTTGCATGAAAGATACTCTGGTCCTTTAATTATCTTCATGGTCCTTTACTGGACTCACTCCAGCAAGTCCATCTCTTTCTTGTACTGGTTAGCCCCAAGTTCCATACTCAAGATGGGGCTTCACTGGTGCAGAGCCACCATCCTCAGCCTTGCTGGCAACACTGAGGGTGTATCTGACCTTCTTTGCTGACTCATGCTCAACTTGGTGTCCACCAGGACCCCTGGGTCCTTCTCTGCCAAGCTCAGCTCTTCCAGCCTCAGCACGGATTGGTGAATGGAGCTGTTTCTTCCCATATGCAGGAGTCTGCATTTCCCCTTCTTGAGCTTGGTGAGTTCCCTCTCTGCCTATTTCTCCATCCTGTTGAGGTCCCTCTGAATGACAGTACAACTGACTGCTGTATCAACAACTCCTCCCAGTTTTCCATCTCCTGAAAGCTTGCTTAGGCTGCACTCTGTCTCATGGGTCACTAACAAAAACATTAAACAGTATTGGCCCCAGTATCAACCCCTGGGGTACATCATTTGTGACTGGTCTCCAGCTGGAATTTGTGCCACTGATCTCAAGCCTTCAGGCCTGGATATTCAGCCTGTTTTC
Organism: Orthonyx spaldingii; assembly: GCA_013397795.1. Taxonomy (NCBI): domain Eukaryota; kingdom Metazoa; phylum Chordata; class Aves; order Passeriformes; family Orthonychidae; genus Orthonyx; species Orthonyx spaldingii. Next base: position 186,255 of record VZTJ01000149.1, read on the forward strand.
AATACTCTTTACTGACCATGTGTCTGACTCACATTCAGCTTGCCAATGAGAACAAGTCATATAAGTATATGCATATTCTATTATGCTGTAGCTCTTTTTTCCTATTCTCTTCCCATTCTTCTAACGTCATGTTATCACATCCTGTACTTACTTTAATGTCCCTGACATTCCCAGAGTGGGGCTGGATGGAGCAATGCACCCTGTAATTGGTGTAGGGACTGTGCAGGTCGGGGAACAGTAATTTTGCTTCAAGTATTGAATTTTGCTAATTTGTAGTTTTCTTCAAGGGGCAAAACCACATTTCATTTTTTTCATCTGTTGGCTTCAGGGAAGAACTCAAATTCACAGGGAACATAAAGGAGGCCATGTAATTTCCCGTTTAAAGGTTTGCAAAACCCTCAGGTTTTGCATGTCACAGAGGCTACAACAGAAGCCACACTTCAGAAGATGTTATTTTTGGCAGCAGCAAGAGGTCATAGTTTGTGGAGGGGGTGAGGTTAGTGAGATTCTTTAAGGTATGACATTCTTGTTTAGACTTGGCTCCATCAGTCAGGATCACCTCACAACATTTCCACATTTCCACAGACAGCAGAGAAGCTGCAGCTTCTGTCTACCACCCCAATGGGAATTATAAGGATCTGTGATAAAGGGGTTTTTTTCTGTAGAAAAGCTCAGCCTCTACTTCATTTTCTCTTGTGGTTATTTTTACACACCCCAGACACCAAGAAAGTGTCACTGCAGAAGCATCCTACAGCTACCATGACTTGTAAAGAAACAGCTAACTCAGCTTGAACTAGTCAGCTCCCTACTGAGAGTAACATACCAACTGCAGCCCACTGCTCAGTGAAAGCAATCTTGGAGGATTTACCTCCATAAGCAGGAAAGGCTCTCAGTTCAAAATTAGCTCTAGCAGATTCACCTTGACTGAAGTCACTCTAGTAACTAAAGATATGGAGGCAGGTTTTATGCATAAAGTCAATTTGTGTGTGTGTAGGAGCACTGACATAATAACCTAGTATAAATTTGTGTTCTGACAGATAATGCTGGTCAGCTCTTTACAGTAAAAAAAAAAGTTTGTGTATAATACCCAGTAACAAGTCATTCTGTCTGAAAAATGATACCTAAGCTGCTCTTGCAGGTTTTTTCTTCTCCAGATGGAGAAGGGAATTGCTCAGGTTTAGCTAAATGAGAAGACTTCATTAATATCCATTTTCTGAGCTATCACAAAAACACACTTCACGTTTAAGGAAGTTAGATTTTCATAGGGCACTAGACCTACAAACGAGAAGGGGCAAATCCAAATTAGAAAATTAATAACCATTTATGAGGTCCTAACAGGCTTATATGTACTTTGTTATAGCTTTTATAGTTGTCAAATACATAGCTAGACAGCTCTCTATCCTAGCTTACCCTTGTTTATTAAACTGTGATCCTTGTGGTTCCCTTCCAATATACGATATTCTATGATTCCATGATTGATCAGTGTAATCAACCAGTGTGTGTCTATAATTTTGAATGTTTAAAAAAATCTAAAAGAATGGCAATGTATTAATTTATTGTGTAATAAGAAACATATCAATCACTGAATGAACTACTGTAGTTCCTTCAGCTGGCAGTAAAACACATGCCTGTGGACCTGACCAGTACAACTTTTGTGGAAAAATCCCATATGTTCAAAGTCATTTAGCATTTGTCATATCAGAGTTATAATCAGTAAAATAATACAAAATAAGAGATTCACATTTTCTCTCCTATCATAAGAAAAATAAAGCCATTTATTCCCTCTAACGTGGAAATCTATTCAAATAACAGCTTTAAATGCATGTTAAAGTCAACGTTCTCTTTCACGCTCAAGCAAAAGATATTCCCAAAATCTCTCAAAACCTTGCTGCAGTCAGTGCTCTGGTACGAAAAGCAAAGACATAACCCATTATTCCTGATATTTTTAACTAAGACCACGAATGAAAATAATATCTCAAATGGAACTCTCTTTGTACATCATAAAATAACATCAAAGAGCACAAACAACCTTTGTGGTTCACCCTCCACACAGTCTCGCTCTTGGAGTGCAGTACAGAAATGGGGTTAACACAGAGTTTCTGGAACAATGCACTCATCCTCCTTTCTGTTTCCTCATTTCATTTTCTCACAAAGCTGACCAGGGGGAAGGAACATGCAGCTGCGATTACTCTCTTCAAGGTCTAATAATAGCCATGCAATATATCACTTTAAAATACATTTTTTAAATGAGCAAGTTGCCCTCGAGGCTGAAGACTGGTGAAATCTCCCATGCTAGATCAAACCCCCGCTTTTGGTTTCAGCTACAGCCCCTGCTGCTACTGCTCCTTTGAAGTGCTCACAGGTAGGGGCAGCTCAGCAGAGAATGCCCTGCTGTGCTAAACCAAGGAGCTTGAACCCAGAGATCTTATTTTCTGCTTGTTCTGGAAAAAATCCTGCTGAGCTGCAGGCATAGGTATTCAAATAGGAGGGCTATAGGTACATTAGAAATACTGCAATTGATTAAATGACATTTTGCATGGGAAAGGAGCTCAAATTTAAGCTAGGGTCTTTGTGCCTAAGTGTAACATAGCCATAAACTGAATTTCAACCTGTGTTTTAAAGCTGGTGGCTTACTTTTGCTGTGGGAGTGAGTTTTAACTACGTCTGAGACTGAAGATGTGGTATCACCTGCCTCTAAAGGAGATACAGAGATGTCTCTCTGCATTGAGAAACAACTCTTCAAGTCAAGTTCCAACTAAGCTGCAGCAAATTTAAAGCCAGTGTTTTAAGACAGTGTATTTCTTTGTCTGCAGAGAGGATCTTCAACCCCAGCTGTGAGTACTTCAAAGGCATAGATTCCACAGCTGGTACTAGAGCTAGAATTAAGATGCCAGCTTCAACATATGCTAGATTTTATGATCCAGAGTTTTTCATCATCAGTTTTATTAATGTATACATTTTAATAAATTGGAAGTCATCTATAACACTAATTTGCAATTTTAAGTACAGCTACACTCTAAAATATTATTTAGATGAAGGAGACATTTTAGAATTTGTGAATTATTTACATTTTTCAGAGGTTTTCCTTTCCAAAGGATAAGACGTATACCTCCTGTAGTTTGGTAAGGTGCTGAAAGTAACACTTGCCTTTATTAGCATGTCTAGGAAGAGCTTTCCTATGATTAATCAAGGCCTCTGAAATATTTATACTGTATACTGAGGAATGACTCCATATCCTAGCCAAATAAAATGTTCAAGCTGCAAAAAGGCCAGTGCTATTACATGGAAAAATGGCATTATTTCCCAGACTTTGTTCTGAAATAACTAAAACACTTCCAACACACAGTTTGGCATGTGAAGGGAGAGCTGAGAGTGAGACTGCAGCTTTTGCCACTCTGTAAGTGTGGCAAAGCAGGTGAGAACAAGCTTCTCATCACAGAGACACTGTATCCAGGGGAAGCTTGGCTCACGCTGGGATACAGCACAGATTTCATAATACTGCTTTAAAAAAAAAAAACCCACTGATACATATTTAAATAGTATTTCCTAGATTAATTCACAGACCCCCATCTTAACCCTGATCCACAGATAATGTGGTTCTGCAATTCTCCATCTTCTGAGTTTGGAGTCTAAAGAGAGGATCTAGAGGTGGGCAAGGGACACAATAGGAAAACCCCTGCTGGTCCATTGTCTACAATTGAGCCAACAGGACTGGAAAAGTATCTTAAGAACAGGCTTTTTGGGGGCTATCAATTCCATTTTTAGTCATGGGATTTATTTCAACTGAAATGAAGCCTGCTTTGAAGAGTTTGCCCTTTTATTTTTAATGAAAAATCTAAGTCAATAATTTACAGCCTTGCTGACAAAAAGGTCTCTTTAAAAAATCCTTAGGATTTTCTTGGTGAAATAGCTTTATTTCACTTTGTCTGAATTATTTCATAAACAAAGCATTCTAGAGTATTTGGCTTTGTTTATATGTTTCCTCTCCTTCAAAATGAAAAGAGACAAAAATGTAGAGAATGAGATGAAATAAGGAGCAAAAGCTAAATTAAACTGGAGACAGCTCAAAGCTTGCTGAGAGTCCTTGCTGCATACTCATTACACCTCCTATTTCTTCCCTCCTTTCTCTAGGCAAGAGGCAACACTCCATTTTATTAGCCTACGATGAGAAGCAATGCAATGTTTGCTATCTGGCCAGGCTGGAATTACTGTCAATTCAGCTGCTCTGTGCAAGAGACATTAAAGAGTATCTCTTGTTCCATACTGGGGTTTATATTTTGTCTGCAGCTATGAAGCTTTTTCAGTCTTTTTAACAAGGGCAGTACAATGTCTTTGGAGGGATTATATGATTGCCCTTTTCTTTCTGCAACTTAAAGTATAATAGAGAACCATGGAGTAACTGTAATGCTGTAATTAACTGGAGTGGCTCTGCTGATGTTATTAACCATGAGCGTATAATTCAAGTGGCTTCTGAGTGGCCATAAAGCCCCAGGAGTGACATACAGCTCCATATTCACTTCATAACCATCTGTTATTATCAAAATAGGTTGGATTTTCCAGTTTATGGTGAAAGTTTTAAAATAATGCCTCTCTATGAGATGTTGGAAAATGCTTTTCTAGATGGTCTGTGACTAGGGGAGTAGGCAAAAATTATACTTTTGTACTAAATATTAGTTTTATTTTACTCTATCAGGGCCAAGACATGCTTGTAATTCTTATTACCCCTTTATTCTCCCCAATGCAATCTTCTTTTTCATTCTAATTCTTCATTCTGAGCAATTTATGTACATCTGAAATAACTGTAGCCTGCATTAGGGAGAAGTGGAAAACACACAGTTCAAAGCCATTATGACTCTCCCTGCCCTGTGGTGCAGAGCTCAGCTTGTGTGAGTTGTTATAGCTTTATTAAGGTCAACGTTCCAGCAACTGGTAGAGCATCTGATGTTCCTATGGTTTTGATCTGAACACACTCATGATTTCCTTCCCATCTGCTTTCCTTTACATGGTAAACATTTATATTCCAAAAACTGTGTGCTTAGAATTTCACCTTTTAATTCACACACAAGCACTTCAAAGTTTTCAAGGGGCATATGCCATCTTTGGCTTCTGGGAAAGCAAGATAGGAACCACGGCTGGGAGACCAGAGCTTTAGCAGGCATCAGTCCTTAAGTTTTTGGCAAAGAATTGGAATTTCCTGAATTTTTTTTTTTTTTTTTTTTTTTTTTTTTTTTTTTTTTCCTCCCTTNNNTTTCTTTTTTTTTTTTTTTTTTTTTTTTTTTTTTTTTTGCTGCCTCCCTTATATGAAATATCACTCTAATTTTATTTTTAGAAATCAAAGAATTTTAGGACAAATTATTAAAAACATTAAATGGGTAACAAGGAGTTAATAACTCAACGGAATCCAATAAGCCTGGCAAGGTGAACTTTACTACTTCCCTTTATCAGCAGTCTGCCCAAATGTCTCAAGTACAGCCAAGTACCCATGAGTCTCTGCCAGGCCATTGTAGCTGTGTGGAAAGAACTGGAGGCTGCGTTGAAAACAGTCAATAGAAGTGAATTCAGTTGATGGCTGAGGTGTGGAGATGGGGTTATGGAGCATTGTTTAAATTTGGGACACAATCAGATCTGGGACTGGAGTTTGAAAATAAAGTAATCAGAGCTTGTTTATTACAGGTGCCTGAAAGGTATTTGAGGTTAACTGAATGCTGCTGCTGCAATGGACAAGAACTTCTGTTGGTCTGAGGCGGTATTATAATTAGCACTAGAACCAGAGTTAGTGTAAAGTTATCGGAGAGTAAGCAGTGAGAAGATGTTTGTGTTGATGAATCACAGTGAGACCCATAGGGACAGCAAATGCACATTACCAAAGGTGATTTTACAAATGGATAAGATTTGTTGAGACAGAGTATTATCTGGGACAGAGGTGAGGGAATTAAATGAGCATGAAACAAATTTAATATGATGGTGGATCAGGCTGGTAGAGCTCAGATAAAAACTGTCCCGAGGGACGCAGAGCCAGGAGTCAAGGGAATGGATAGGACTATCACAGCAAGGGCTTTGCTAGGTAGTGATAACCAGACTCAGACCAGGGTCTGGATCAGACAAACTCATGGCTGTGAGGCAGGGGCAAGGCTAACCTGGGAAGTCGGTTTGCTGTTCAGGGTTCTGACCTTATCTGATGGGGGTAGCAACAGAACCGTGGTTACTGGGCAGGATCAAATCATGCTGGGAAGTCCTTTGTGGATTAGGGTATCGATCAACAGGGTCCATGAACAGACATGGCATGGCTGTGGCTGAGCTGGAGTTTGGAATTTTGTGAATTTATTGGAAGGGTCTGACAGCCCCATTGGACTGAAATGGGGATCCTGGGCCAGTGTGCTGGGCTCAGCCAGTGGTCCCAGGGTGGCTGGCTGATCAGAGCCTTTAAGGACTGTTAGTGCTATCAGGGTCCTGGCAGTAGATGATGAGTAGTGACAAGAGCCTCTGAGCGACCTTTAATGTTCCAAATTGGGGTTGAGGCTAAAGGCATAGGTTTATGAGATAACTTTAAACTGTGTCAGATAAACCCCACAGAACTAGGATGTGGGCTAACAACAGCAGCATAGTGGTTAGGTCTGTGAAAAATTTCACTCAAGTACAGTTAAGGCTAAGTTCCACTCAGAGAATAAATAAATATAGTAAAAGGCACAGTTTATTTATGGATCAGTATAGGCTAGGATAAGAGCTGTGAATGAGTTTAGTTGCCTAGTGGGTTAAAGCACAGCAATGGGAAAAAAAGATAGATTTATTGGGTTTTTTATTTCTGGGCATGATCAGGAATAAGTTGTGGATTGACCGAAAGCGAGGACAAAGGGCTTCCTTCAGAAAAATAGATGGGGTTTTGTGCATGTGTCAGTGGTCAATTTAGCATGGGCAAATATTGAATGTGGGATCCCCCTTCCAAAGAGGTTTTGGTTGTAATTCACATTATCAAGTGTTAGATATTACTAATATTATGTTTGAAGCTGAGACCAAAGTATCAGCTTCAGCAAGTCCAGTGATCTGTTGAACTACATGGAAAATTGTCCAGTCTTTCATAGGACTTTTCTGAAGTCACCCCTGTGGGCACACCATCATAGTAAAGCTGGCTGGGTACTGCACCACTGATCTTGGCCTTGAAAATCAGTTTGTAGTGCTTTGAATACCCTCAGGGACAAGCAGCAGTCCCTGCACTGATGCTGTGCCAGTGGGTTAGCTGAAAGTATGAGGGCACTATATAGACAGTGAAGAACCTCTGAGTCTGATGTTACTATAGCAAAAAAAATCAAATTATGCAAAACATTCTATATTAAAAAGCATGTTTTTAAACAAATACATGAATGTTCTCTTCAGTAGGAAAGGATGGAGTAAGTCCCCAGACTCATCTAGCCTTCCTCTGGTGTTACATTGAAAACACATTTTGCTTTTTTTGTTTTTTGCTGTAATAGACATTATAGAATCCTTAAAGACTACTGTGTTACTGGACCATGTTTACAGGATTAATGGTGCAAAAATGTACTATAATGAACTGAGTCTTAGTATGTTAATTCATGTTGGTAAATTAAAATAATTTTCCCTTCTTCTAGTACATGCTTGTATTTGGCAGCCTTTAAGCTTCTAAAGTTCTCCTTCTTCTTTTGGTAGTATCCTGATGATGGTATTGGTGATATCTGCAGAGAAAAGTACAAGACTTTTTCAGTCCTCTTTCTCCAACATGAAATTTCTGATCTGTCAAAAGAGAGTACCTCTGTGGCTATCATTGACATCTTGGCAGCAAGAAATAAAAAAAAAAAGACTTATTGACTCACATGAATACAAATGTAAAATCAAGATACCTGAGAATAGATGTTTTTATTAACAGAAAGTAGTTCCTTTGAAAAAGTGCATACACATACTGAACAGGGTATGGAATTTCTGGAAGAGGTTTGTAGTAATAGCCAAGGCAGGAGAGGATAAACGGTGCCTTCCTCTTGATTCTCCTGGACCTCTTTCTCTAGGTTCTGTCCCATATTGTAATGGGACAAAGAATGCCAATAATGGTAATTTTGGATGTATAAGTTATATTGAATGAAGCTCTCATTTGTTATAAATGGATTAAGTTTGACTTAAACACTCAGCATAACTCTTTTCAGCTTTCACTAAGGACACTGCTGAAGTATCTTTTTTCCTGCAGTGGAGCCTACCAGTTCTCATTTGACTGATTTTCCCAGAATAACTTTCTATTTGCAGATATTTTGCACATACTTTCTTGACATTTAATCTTGCATTGTTTAACTTGGGACTGGAGATCAGAGTTGGGTTTTGCTAGGCACATCATCTGAACAGTGGACACTAGGGATAACATTTTTTCAAAATGCCTTCTGTTTGTGTTATCAATCTTTAGTTCATTTAGCTGTATTCCTTCACTTGTTTGGAATGTACATCTACACATTAGCATGTGCATACTGAAGCATTCTGCAGTATGCTAGAATAAGGGCATGCAGTAATGGTACCACTATTGAAAAAAGCATGTTGGAAAAGCAGTTTGTTTACAGTCCTGCTTTTTGACAGACTTCTATTGCAAAGAAAAGCATATACAGGAATCTGATCAAAACCCTTTGAAAGTCGGTGGGAATTTTCCCATATTTGGCATTCATTAGATTATGAATGAAACTGATGATGAAATGATTCAATACTAATTTTCCATCATGAACTGCAGAAGTAGTAGAGATGAAGGAGATTTTTTGAGAAGGTTATGACATTAAGTTAGAACTATTAGTTTTTACCAAGTACCCTAATCACTGTGCTCTCCCCAGATACAAAAGCAGTATTTTTGCCCTCTGCTCCTCTAAGTGATATCTGACAGCAACTAAAGATGCAAGAAATAAATACAAAAACAAAAAATAAATTATTACAATTAGCTGGAAGAAATTAGTTAGCCCAGTGTGAGGTCAAGCCCCATTCCCAGCCTAATTTCAAGACTACTTCATGAACAAATGATGGACAACTTTAGGACTGTTCAAGTTTTATCATCTTCAAATCCCCAGACATCACAGACAAAGTTCACCTAAAAAATTTGTGCTGATCCTTTATGAAAATCCAATTATTTACAAAATAGTTTGTTTGTGGTTCCTGGACTCTGTTTCTCTTGAAATGCCTTCAAGGAGAGAAGAATTGAGACAAAGATTAAACATCAGGCTGCAGTTGAAAGTGATGATTTAAGAAATCTTTCTTAAAAGTAACATTGTGCTGCTTGTGGAATGTCTGGTTTTATCTTTGCCAGCTACCAGAGTCAGGTACTTGTTCACAAAGGCTTCAGAAACAGCAAGGTCTACTCCCCTCCAGTCCCTCTCCTTTAGTGAGCTTTTCATGCAGACACCCAGCCTTTCCCCCAAGCAGGCGTTTGCTGCTGTCAGGCAGCGAGAACTGAAATCCCAGGAAGCTGGGGGATCAGGCAGCCGGCAGCGCTGAGCGGGTATCCAGCCGTGACTTCTGCAGAATTTGTACCTCCAGAGTAGGTCTGAACCATAGAAGGGTGGTCAAAAGGGAGAAGGGGGTTAGTCTGGGATTAGTCAGGGACAGACACCAATTGCAATGTAGGATACGTCAAGAACATAAGCTTTTATGCCAGGATGGATAACGGAGAGAGAGGAAGGGAGAATTCTGAAGTGGAGGGCTTTTGGTGGTCTGGTTGTTTTTTTATTTTCAGAGGCACTTAGATAAAGTCAGAGAAAAGCTGCTCTTTTCAACAATGAATGCTGACACTGAGACAACAGGTTAATTCAGCCATGTAATTTATATTTTAAAATTCCAATCTGAATAATATGAATGTTTAAATAAGCAAATATAACCTATTCAGAACAGTCTCTTCACTTTCTCCCAAATTAAGCATTTCTTACATTTGATTTTTCAATATGAGTTCTACAGGTTGCTAAATCAAGACATCAAAATACTCTGAAATTTACGTATAATTAATAAATAAAGTTTTCCAGTCGGAAATCCCCTGCAGGTTTACTATTTGTTGTTCTCCCTTAAGATCTTTGTGTTTAGGAAATGCCAGTGGTTATTTTCCTAAAAAAAAAAAAAAAATATAATGACGTAATTTAAAAAATGAAAAAAAACTGTGTTTTGCTTATGATTCAAAAACTCCATCAATATGCTTATAAATGAAAGAAATAGCTATGAAGGTACTTGCTTTCATTTTCACTTGGGAGAATTACCACTAGGCTTACCTCTAATACAGCATGGAAACCACTCCTGTGAGAACACTTGGAGCAATCTTTTTCATCCTTCTATAAACTGGATTTCATTGGCAACCTGCAAATACAGTGTGACACTGTTGGATTCACAGACACTAAGAATGTGGCTATAGGTTTAGAGGACAGTAGCTGTGAACTGGAGTGCTTCAGCGCACCCTGCTCTTTTCACTAGACACATATTTCTCTCCAACCTTGGGCAGGGTAATTTTATTCTCCCTGGATACTAACAGCCATATTTTAGGCTATATTCTAAGTCTGTAAGGGAGGGATCAAGGACTTACATTATTACATTTATATGCAAATTGGTCCACCTTGACTCAGAGAGAGTGAAATTAAATTAAAAGCTGCTTACTTGTTAGCTCCTTCCTTCCTGACAGCAGCTATCAAGGAAGAACAGGAATGGCATTTTCTTCAAGTTCTACCTTGCTACTTGCCTGTCATATGCAGTAGGTAGACTCAGGTTGTTTTACTATTTGCTGTTGTGAAGAAGTGGCAAACCATCGACGTAATGGGAATAAGGAGAGAATTTTGATCCAGGCACTTAACTCTAAGTCAAACGTCTGCTGAAACAGTAGGTTTGCCTAGGTCTATGGGGAAGACTGCCAGACTCTGGCCTCTGGTATGTGCTAGAAAGAGGTACACACATAATGACAACACCCCAGGCAGTGCTGAGTCTCACAGCACCCCCGAGGTTCTCTGGCAAGTAGCTGCAGCCAGCACCAGATCCTCTGAGACACGATATCATCTGCCTGACTTCTTGCTTGCTCCCGGGGTGTTGCTCATCCGTGGAAGAGGGAGCTAATAAACCTTCAGCTCCTCTGACCACTGAGGCTAGGATTCCTAGGAATTCCCTAGGTGGATAGAAATAGTGGGAAACTAGAAGGCTTTAGCTTCCTTTTTCACATGAAGTAGTCCCCAAAATGTCTGGTAGGTGGAAACTCCAATATTTCAAGGACTAGTGAGAGATCTAAGTTAAATATTTTTCCCTCTAACTTCACCAGGTGAATAGGGATTTGCACCCTTCATTACAAGATGCAGGGACAGAGATAAGCAATATATTCTGAACTATTGATTTTCTAATACAGTAAAAATAACTTGGTAGGTAACAACACAGAAGAAGTCTGAAAACTGTACTGCCTGTGAGAGGGACAAAGGAGAAAATAATTTAAAATATATATATGAACATTCAGAAAGACATACATTGTAGGTAAAATTATCTTTAGGTGGCATGTTTTCAAATTCCATATGTCTTCTGAGACTGCTTTTGTTGCAAGGATCTTCATGAAATAGTAAAACATATTTGTTGCCAATTCATGCCTTTTCATTCCAGAAGAAACCCTCTATGATTTAGATGTGAAATATCTCAAGGGTTTGCATCAAGACAGAGAATGCAAAAATGAGTGTAGTCGCAGTGATGCAACCCTAAACCACTACAAAGTGTTAATATCATCCAAGGAACAAATTAGGATGGGGCATTGTAATTCAATGACTTCCATTTCTATGATCACAAACCACCAGTGCTTCAAAAGCATCTTTTTTACTGGTATTATGTTACTATAAACCACTTTACATGCGTAAAGAATTCCCTCAGTCGTGTCCACTCAGTTTAGTATTTACCAGCTTGGACTGGAAAATGTGAAAACCCTGTCCACATGACAGATTTGGTTCTTTTGTAGTCTTACTCATCTTCTCATAGAATACATGATTTTCTGTGAGTTTAGCAAAATTTACTGAGAGCCAATTTTTATTCATTCTTAATAAGCATTTCTATTTCAATCCACTGCTTGCCTAATCTCTCTGCTCTATACTCTGCCACGGCAAAGCTGTTATTTTAGATAAGAAAGTGCTTGGCATAAGCAAGGACAGTAATATGAGCAGTAATTACAGGTAGCCAGACCTCCCAGCAGCATTCTTCCAAGTGCCAAACATTCGTGGTTACCTTTCAGGTACCCACAGCCCGTCTCTCCTGACAGCATCATTTCAGCCAGTCAGTCACTGCCTGACAACTTATCAGTAGTTTGAACTACAGGAACCTGACTAAATTGGGATTTTCCTGTGGTCCAGGAGTAGAACTGGATCATCCTTGTGAGTCCCTTCCAATATGCTATGGATTCTGTAAAAGCAGGTTGATCTCAAATGTGTGGGCTTGAGGTGAGAGAAGCTATGCTTAAACAAGTACATATTGTTAATGAAGCTGTGGTACTACCTTATGCAATGTATACCTTTAAGGAAATATACAGGAAGGATAATGCAAGGAGGGGGCAGGCTCGTTGTTCATACCACTTATTCAGAGGCAAAACTTTCATGACACAATTCCCCAAGAAATCTTTGCAATGTGGTTCAGATTATATTGCAGTATTTGGCTTGAAATGACCCATACTACTCTGTTGCTGTGTGAATATGTTTTATCTTATGCTGTACAAAAGTTGTGGAAAGAAAACCATGCCAAACACTGAATCTTTTCCAGGAATTTCTCTGCAAGGCGTGGTGTCATGAACAACAACAAAGATTGAATCTCAGTTCTGGAACAACAATGGTTTAACAGGAGAAATCTCTGGCAGTATTTGCAATTGAGTCTGAGTTAAATATTTTCCTCTCCTGAAAGATTGCAAGCTTTTGACTGGAAACATGCCTTAGGAGAATGTCAACCTTTATTTCAGCCACAATGGCTTACCATTTGTTCTCTTTTTCTTTCATCCACTACAAAGTCACCTGGCTAGGATTCATTACAGCAATTCCACATGAGATGATTCTGGAATACAAGTAAAAATGCATTCTGTGTATCCTAATTGTCATCCTGAATACCTGTACTAACCAGTACTAGAGAAGTGGCATTTGTAACATATTCACCAGGGACTTGGTTCCCTGATAAAGTTAGTTTCAATGTCTTCTACAATTTTGTATGTGGGACTAGAGCACTGTATCCAGTTCTGGAGTCCCAGCACAGGAAGGACATTGACCTGCTGGAGTGAGCCCAGAGGAGGCCACCAAGATGATTAGAGGGATGGAGCACCTTTCCCATGAGGAAAGGCTGAGAGGATTGGGATTGTTCAGCCTGAAGAAGAGAGGGCTTTGGGGTGGCCTAATTGCAGCCTTCCAATACCCAATGGGGGCCTACAAGAAGGATGGAAAAAGACTTCTTACAAGAGCATGTAGGAATAGGACGAGGGGAAATGGCTTCAAACTGAAAGAGAGCGGGTATAGATTAGATATTAGGAAGAAATTTTTTAGTAGGAGTGTAGTGAGGCACTGAAATACTTTGAGTATTTGTGGATGCCCCATCCCAGGAAGTGTTCACGGTCAGGTTGGACGAGGCCCTGGGCATTCTGGTCTAGGGGAAGGTGCCCCTGCCCACAGCAGGTTGTTTGGAACTAGATCATCTTTAAGGTCCCCATCCAAGCCAAGCTATCCTATGATCATATGATTCTTGAAAAGAGCTGGCACTTTGCAACTTGTTACTGCAGTTTGGTACTACAGAAATGTTTCTATTCCATACTTCTAAAACCTGCATTTAACCAGTACAATAATTAATTGCTGTTCATAATTCTTGTGTTTCTGCGGGGTTATCTGGACTGATAGTGTGCTGATTGGTTTTTGTATTTACACATAACATTTTAAAGGTTGCCAGGGAAACCTAGAGCACTCTTTTTGGAAGAAGAGAATCCAAATTAATTGTGCCAATCATAATTTCTAAGTAGTTTTGCAAGTGATCAGTTACATAATTTTGCTAAGATAATAGCACCTTTAATATTTATTATTATGTTCCTAGCATTTACTTTAGGAAAAAGAACAGGTCTCCTCCAAGATGGCACACTTAGAGGACTATAGTAGTTTAAATGTGGTAATCAAAAGAGCATCTGTTTTATGGAGTATTTTTCATAATTCACAACAGTGAGTACAATGCTGCCATGGATGATCTTATTACTGATTCATAAAACTGACCTTTAAAATTAAAAGAACCAAAAAGTTTCATTTTAGGGCAGAAGTTGGGATTATATAAAAGTGGTCAGGCCTTTGCCTTGAACTTGGATGATATTTATATGCCAGTGTAAAAACTGTGATCCTGAACCCCCTGTGATCAGCTGAAAGGTCAAATTGCTCTTTCCTCCCTTCCTGCAATTCCTACCTGCTGATGTGCCTGCAGCGGGCTACCCCTGGCTGGGAAAGATGGAAAGCAAGTAAGGAAACTGGTGGGTTGAGATAGACACCATTTAGTAAGCGAAGGAAAGAAAAAGAAAAAAACCTGAAACAAAACAGGTGGTATGAAGACAATCACTGTGAGCAGTGGCTGTCTTCCAAAAAGAAAAAAAACCCCTCACTTGTTTTTCTTGCTGAGCACATGTTGTGCAGTGTGGGATATCCCCGGGGTTAGCTGGGGTTGGCTGTGCCAGCTTTATCCACTTCAAGCCTCTGTCCACCCCCAGCCTACACACTGGGAGGGCAGACTAGGAAAAAGACAAAGCCTTGGTGCTGTCCAAGCCCTGCTAACAGCCAAAACACAGTGTGTTGTCAGCACTGCTCTGGTCACAGAACCACAGCACAACACCCTACAGACTGCTCTCAGCACACTTAACTCCACCCCAGCCAGAGCCAGCACAGCAAAAATATCTGACATACGTAGGGAGGTAACTGCGCCTCTCCAAAACTCCCACACTGTCCTTCCGCACGTAGACAGCATTCAGGAACAGGAATAGTTGGGCTCACCTGTTGAGAGATCCAAGCCCTCTTCATGGAAAGCACCTACAGGATGAGGACTGCAGGGTGTTCTGGTGAGAAGCATTCATCACCTGCCCAGGCACCGTGCAGAAGACCTGCCCTCCTTCATCGGCACATAAGCAAATTGTGAGGGAAGATCCAAGGGGTGCAGATGCCCAGCTGGGGCACAGGGTTCCACACTGGGTTCCTGTACCTCTTTTCCTTCCAGTGGAGAACAAATACATAAGCAAGACAGAGTAATGGCTACAGTACAAAGCTACATACCTTCCCTGGCTCTTAGATTATTTCATACAAAAGATGGTGGACAGCTAACTCTCATTTCTCCTCAGAGGAAAGTGTCTGCCCAATGCTCCCAGCTGTGCACTGCAAGCACTGGCAGCACGTCCCCTGCAGCCTGAGCAGCCACCAAGGCTGATTTCAGGCAGCTGCTCTTTGCTAGCTCACGGCAGCTCCCGGTTCAGCAAGCTTGAGATTTCAGACCCTGCTCTGAGGTGTCTGACTCAACAGGCACCAGCCAAAGTTTAATCCAAGATCTGAAAAAGACCTATAGCCCTCTTGAGCAGCATGTCAAGGCCAGGTAGGATATACCCAGGCACCCAGAAGGGCAAGGGACACCTGTGTTCAGCCAACATTGAAATCCAAGCTTATCTTCAATAGTGACCTAGCCCAATCAAGCCAGGCTCATAATCTCTCTTACTTGCAGGTATCATTTCCAAAAGTGAACTCTCTTCTATGCACTTCCTTAGAAGTTTTTGACATTAGCTGTTGTTAGATTTAAACTATTTCAAAATTACTTCTCCCCTCCTGACTGTAGTTTTGCTTAATCTAGGCCATAGCAGATGTGGCTAAGCCTCCTCCCAACCCAAGTCCTGCTATTAAATAACAGCATCTACAGACATAGATGTGACCAGAAGACAAAATGAACAGTAAAATGCACTTTCAAACCACCATGTGACTGAAGGACCTTGTGATTGCCAAGTCCCCCGAAGCCCGATCACGCTGACACTTGCAGTGCACATACAAACTTCAGTCCCTGTTTCAGGAAACAGGATGGTTTCTGAATCAGAGCATCCCTTAACAGTCACCCTGGCAACCATTTATTCAGAAAATAGCTTTAAGCCATGGATTGATATTATCAAAGTGCTAAATAGTATGATTTTTTTTTGTGTTAAGTAACCCATAAAATATAATACTGACCTCTTTCAATAGTAGGAATTGAAATGCAAATATGAAATACAAATGTGGTTTTCTCTCCTCGCTGGCCTGCTTTTCAAATTGGGGACTGACCCCCTTCAGATGTCTACACTCAGCACAGAGTTCCATGGTCCATGTGCTATTCCTTTCCTTCTAGAAAAACTCCTTTTACTTTCAGCTTGTTGTTTTATCCCCATTTTTCAGTTGCATTTACCTATTTTCTCTTGGTTTATGCATCCTTTGGACTCAGACTAATTTTACAATTGTGACTCATCTGTCACGGAGCGACTGTTCTATGATAGGAGCTCTCAAACATATCTGCAAAACCAAATAAATATGATAGGACCTCTCAAATATTTCTGCAAAACCAAATAAATATGCAAATAACTGTAAAAATAAGTAGCAACAAAACCAAATAACCAAAATAATGTTTAAGCAATAAGAAATTGCTTCTGAATATTTTGGGCCAGATTAGGCGATTTACAGTCTGTCATGAAGAAGAATTTGACATGAATACAGCAGGGCCTTTTCAAAGTAGTAACTGATTGAACAAAAGATCAGGCAATACTGAAGTGTTACATGCAAAGTATTGTAATCAGAGGAGAGCTAGGAAATATGATCACTGCTTTTATTCTTGTTGTTTCACTGTTGAAACAGAAGAAAAGAGAGACAATCAAGATAAGAGGATCTTGACTTTTGTCTCTTTTAATCATCTGTTCTTAGCCAACTTTTATTTCTAGCAAGTAAAATTTACCCTGGTAACCATCCCCTTAAATGCTGTGAAATAAATAAACTTTCAAATGGAGTGTCTTAAAATTTCCCTAATAATTTCATGACTCTTGGAAATTTTATGATGTTTTAACCAGACACTTTTATACAACCAATTCATCATAATCATAATTTATCACAAGAGGACCCATCAAGATGAATTTAGTTGACTTTAATGTAAATGTAATTTCTATTTGTGTAGATGCTCCATTACAATTGGTCTGCATTTACATATGAGTAAATCATCACTTAAAATGAAGTCTACCCTCACTTTTTCTCCCCTTTATGTGTTCTGGCCATACATAATGTAACTTGAATTTGAGAGGAATGGGTATTGCTGCTCTGTCTATGCCACTAACCTGCACTATCACAAACACACAACTTAGGATTTTGTACCTGGTCAGTCTGGTATGAGTATCATAAATGGAAAAAGTTATAGAACATGCCCAGCTAAGTGAACTTCTACATTTTGTTTGTTTAACTAAAAAGAGGTGAAAATGTCCTAAATTGTATTTTTAAAAAGTCCCATGTTTTTGCAGGAGGAAACAATGTTGCTGTAGCATTAACCAGGGAATGAAGAAAATTCTGTAAAGGAAAGATGCTTTGGCCCTATAATTAAACACGGGGATTTCAAAAATAGCATAGCTGTATTTTAAAGCAAAAATGGTGAATAATACTTCTTTTTAAGCATGGTGGGGATTTTACTAACATAGAACATTCAAAAGGTGTTAAATGTCCTCATGGTCTCAGCTATGATAAGTTTCTGATAAATCCTGAGCCATTTATGCTACTAGTTAGCAGTAATGTATATGTAGTTCTGATGGACACAGAGATACCAGTAAAACCTCAGCGCTGCATCTCACACAGAGACAAAAACTGTCTAAACAGACTAAAATAGTTCCCTGCTGCAGGCAAAGGAGAACCTGCAGAAGGTCACTCTGCAGGTGCATGTTGGGAAATTTGCCACAGGAAGGGGCAGGGAGGAAAGAAGCAAATTCAAACACACAAAAATTATGTTCACTGTATGTATAAAACTCATGCAGCAGCCTTTTGCATTTGTAATACAGACTGCCTTGGGGGAGTTGGGGGAAGAGTTTTGCAAGGAATGAAATTGTTCTTTTAAAAGACAAAAAAATTATACATGAATAATAAAGAGCACTGAGATGACAGAAATCAGTTACCTGTTCATATTCCACATGCTCCAGAGACATATCACTGCAGTATACATTTAACCACTTAACCAAAATTCTCCATAACTATAGCAACTGCTCAAGCATACCCCTCCTGCTAAATCCACAGCTGAAAATAAACATATCTTGTCATTCTTCAAAAATTTGCATCTTTGCAGTTGTGCCCTTTAGTTTTTCTATAATAAACTGTCTAACATGACAGTTAGAAAAATTCATTAGCAATGTGTGCATTTAAATATTGATTAAAGCGTGTGTGTGTGGGTGGCTGCTGTTTGTTTGTTTGTTTGTTTGTTTGTTTGTTTGTTTGTTTGTTTTAAATAGGTTTTGGGGCATGTTTGTAAAGAAAAACTGAAATCTGATCTGGCAACACTGATTATAGGATCTATGAATTTAAATGAGTTTGGGTAGGACTAGGTCCAAAAGGACATGACCACCTTTTCAATCTGTAGGAATTATTTGTGAGATCATCCTGACTAACATTTTGCTGAAAACACTGAAATGTCTGATAGTCAAAAGGTAAAAGTGGAAATATCTCAGTGTTTGTTTTAAGGATTTATAGATCAGTATTATTTCACCTGAATAAAATAAGCTCTGTTTCTATGAGAGGCTCAAGAGCAATCAGGAGTAGAGAGGCCAAGAGAACTGAGCTCTGTTGTTTTGGTAACTCCACCACTGGTGTTTAGCAACTATTTTACGAGCAATAGAGACCTTGGATAGGTGCCCCTGGGTTTTAATTCCTATTCAGTTGAATTCAATAAGTACCCTATTCTAATGTAACCAAAACAGTGGATGCAGGAATTCCGTTTCCAGCTTTTCATTCCCTCGGTAGGAAAGCGTTGTTCTTTTTTCCAAATAGCATAAAACAAAAAAAATCAGGAAAATATTCAGCAAATGAAAATGTTTGAGGTAGAGAAGAAGGTAATCATTTACCTTCATTCAATGCAATATGTGCATTGAAAAGTTTTGAAAATTAGCTTTCGAGTTCTGCTCGCACTCGCATTTCTTCCTCACTTATTGTTCCTCCCTAACAGTAAACTTTGTTCAATTCTGTCAGAACCAACAGGAAAACAGTAGAATATCACCCAGCAGATTCAAACAGCAGGAAAACAGTTTTGCCAAAAAATGAGTAAGTAAATAAATTACTTTTTAAATCACTTATAAGTAATATAAATAAAAGATTTTTTTATTGATGTGTCCATGCTATTATCACACACTCTACTCTAGTACACTCTTGTGTGGTTTACAGCCTGCTCACTGAACAGGAAACCACTCAGCCTCACCCTCGGCTCAAAAGCTACTGCAAACCTAAATTATTTTGTAATTGTAAGAGTGGGCTAGTTGAAGCTCGGAGGTTTGTGTTGGTATTTCCCAAACTTTAGGCAATTCCAAGAGTAGATGCTTAGATATAGATAAAATGAGTGCGCATTAATGCAGTCTTAATCCCCAGCCAAATCTTCATTGCAAAATAACTTTTGATGTTGCTTCTG
The DNA here is from genome assembly GCA_013397795.1 of Orthonyx spaldingii. Lineage (NCBI taxonomy): Eukaryota > Metazoa > Chordata > Aves > Passeriformes > Orthonychidae > Orthonyx > Orthonyx spaldingii. The sequence continues at coordinate 205,866 of VZTJ01000149.1, forward strand.
AATACTAAGAATGGCTACTGCAGTGATCCACAAATGTTGCTGGACAGGCTGATACAGAGCTATGGTCGAGTGGGTAAAGAGATTCATGATGAGAGAACCAACACCAGAGTAAGGTTTATGTGGTACTTCCACACTCAATATATCTCATACATTCTGCAAGCCAGAGTAATAGCAGGATGGAAGAATAGCACATCAGGACTAGGGGAAATGTTATACTTATTTGGCAGAATGGAAGGGAGCCATGTGGAGTGGCACAGCTGCATGTGGAAAGAGAGTTTTAGCTCCTATCTCCCTAAGGAAACTCATCCCTCCAACAATACCCTGAATATGCTAAAGCATCAATAAGGCTGTTACAATATTTATGTCTAAAATGAATGTTTGCAAAATGAGTAGAGCTCTCTGCAACAAACTTGGAGCTGTAAGTGAACAAAAATGTAAGGTTTGACCCAAGATTTTTGAATTTACAAATCTGCCAAGTGATTTCTCAAATGTAGATATTATCCTTGTAGCTTTCACTCATTAATTTAAAATGGACTCTTTGAAAAGTTTCATAGAACATTGGCAATTCCTATTATTTAAGGTTTTTTTTCTTTTTTTATGCATTTAGATCTTGCCCAAACATACATGAAGCAATGAATCCGAATATACATCCAAAAGGTAAAATTCTTCCACTGCTGAAAAAGGAAGTACTACAGCATGTCTATTTAGCCTGCTTCTTCCTCAGACCCAGTAATAGCCTGTGACAGATCTGAACATGTTAATATCATAAAAATTAAAATTAATTGTAAGAAAAAATGAAAAGCAATGGATACCCGCAAAGGAGATACCCAATAATGCAGAAAAGTAAAAGATGTTTATTTCCAGTGTGCCCCAAAAAATTTTTGGCTTCTTGATGGTATACACTGCCAAAAGCCATCAATAAGTTATACTCTTGATGCAGACTGAAAATATTCCTTTGGCTAATGGCTTCTAGAAAGCAACTGAGGGAACTTTCTTTTTTTCTCTGCTGCTACCTTTGCGGGTCTCTCCTCTTTTTGCTGTTTGCTGTTCCAACACAACAAGACAATGACACAGGATCTCTAAATCTGTTTCCATGACATTATAGTCAGTAGCAAGCATGTGTTTAAACTACGTTAATTTCAAAAGTAAAACACCACATTTATTTAAATTGCTGCAAATGACATCATAGTTCACAACTGTAGCTGAGATGAACTATTTAATGTAAAGCATATAAAATTATCTAACTAAAAAGTGGTGCAACTAGCCAGATAAATTAATTTGATGTACCATATGTTTATAGTGTTATGTGAAGTTTGTTTAAATGCATTCAATATCCATATATTTATTTTTAGGATTGGAAAAAGCAGGTCTGGGAAAAATGAAACCCAGCAAGCTATCATCTAACTGCAAATCTTTTATTCTCTGTGGATAGCTGGCCTTAGCACAAATGCCCACCATAACTGGTATTTATTCACATGCCTTTTTCACATCTCTGAAGTGAAACCTGCCTAATCTTTTACATGGTACTCTAATTAAACCTCTATTGTTAAGCAAGTTTCTGCTTGTTTATCTAGCCCCTCTATAGGCTTGAGGAAGATGCCTGTGTACCTGAACAGGACAAGGGTTTCGTTACAATTTTGGCTGAGACAGTAAAAAAGTGGCTCTGAAAATGTCTATGCAGTTCTTCCTTGCAGCATTTACAGCTTCAGGGTTTTTTTCTCCTGAAGGGGTTAGGACATACCCTGTCACAATTAAATCACAACCCACAATTGTTTATCACTTTCTACCTCTGGCTGAAACACCAGTGACTAAAAAATACCTGTGCATTCAGAGAAGACAAGGGGAACAGATCTACCTTCTGCTTTCCCACTTAGAGGACTATGTTTTTGACATCGAATTTTCATATACAAATTCCTAACCTGTCACCCTTTTACACAGAAATTTTTTAGGTCACTATGAAAAGTAGTAAAGGTTGCCACAAAATACACACACTGTTTTATTCCTTTGCAAATTAAAGAGAAGATAATTTTTCCCATTTTGTCCTTTGACTTGAGGCATTCTGTGTCAACTGGCAGAAACACACCCACATGTATGCCATAGAAAAATAACACCTTTGTATTAAGTGTTCATTTCTATTTATTAATTTCACAGGCAATGCAGAAAAGCAACAAAAAATTTTCAGCCTGAATAAAATATGATCAGTCCCTATAGCTTGAGGAGACTCCAACCTGTGCCAGCTCTAAATCTTTAGCTTGTAGTGAAGAAAATGATGCCTGAAGGTCCAGCTGATTGCAACTACCTGGCACAAAGATTCTGTCCTCTTTCATCCCTGTTCAACAGCCAGTGCAGCAGAAGCCAGAAAATTTGAAGATGTCTCTACTCATTGCAGATGGGTTGGGCTAGATGACCTTTAAAGGTCTTTTCCAACCCAAACTAGCCTTTGATTCTATAATAAATTGGATGTTCCAGGGAGATAGATAGATAGATAGATAGATAGATAGATAGATAGATAGATAGATAGATAGATAGATAGATAGATGATAGATAGATAGATAGATAGATAGATAGATGATAGTAAAGAGCAGAAATAGTCTCCCTTTAGGTGTTTAGCCTCTGCAATGGTACCTCTTCTAACATGTGGACAGTGTTCATCACTTCTTGAAGGCCTGATACGCACAGCAAGGCCAACAGAGTGAAATATTCATCTTCATTATGAAAATTATATTCTTAAATAATAGAAAGATTGGTTTCTAGCTGGTTTGCACTCCTCAGCTAGCACAAATATTTGGGCAGTGACTTTACGAAGAGTGTAGACCCAAGGAAAAGCAGCACCAGTGCTGCTCCCTTCACTGGGCCTGTGCAAAGGGGGCCTAAGAACAAAAGTAGAGGGAAGGAAGGCTGGAGTTCATCCCAGCTCCAGTGATTCACGCACAACAGAAGAGATGGTACACTAACCTGGACATCAAATTGTAAACTGATATTGGATAGCAATACATCACCCCAAAGGCTTATGTCAAACCTTTAACATTAAGCCATGAAATGCATGGGTAATAGCATTGATGTTTACCATTGTTATTCATTTTTTTTTGTTGAGGATTAAACAACTGCTTTTTTTATGAACAGAAATACAAAGGCTGCAAATTAAGACACTGCCTTTTTTTATTATTATCCTGGTACCACCTTTAACTGTGCTTACTTCTGATTTGCACGAGTATAACTAAACAGAAAATCAGACAAGTAGCTTTCACAAATAAGTCTCCTTTCCTGTCCCCCATGAGTGTTCCTCCAAGCAGCGATTAAAGTACTACATATATGGAATAAATGAACATTCAATGCCATCTGCTGGGGTATACAAAAATATGCAATACCAGGCTCACAGAACCAGAGCAACAAATGCAAGGAGGGTGTTTAGGCAGAAACTTGCTTCTTTCAAAACACAGCTGTAAAGGAGGGTTGTGGGATGCTGGCTGTCCTTAATACCCTTCACCACCTGTGTACAAACCCTGGGCAAGAAGCAGGTCTGATTTTAACTCTTTCCTTGGCATAAAAACTTTTCAGTGCACAATTATCCCTTTCTTCTAAGCATTAGAGCATGCTGTAATCATTTGATATTGGTTGGTCTTGACAGAGGACTTTCATGCTCTACTTTTGAAATCAGACCATTATGGAGCCAGAGATGCAAGATTTGTGAGGCTACAGGCAGCCTAAGAAAGGATTGAAATAGTCCAGAACAAGAGCACATACAGGGCAGGGTCGTACCATGACTGTTTTGCATTAAAAAGTCACTGGATTTGACGTGTAAATCAGGTTAAGTGCAGAATTTGGGGGACTCTGTGCACCAGCTCTTTGGCCCTGTAGCTCCTGCTCTCCTGGCTATACCGTGAGACAACGTCAAGCACCACCGAGAATAGTTTGCCGCCTGATACCTGGAATATTCTCAGTTTGGGAATTTTCTTCTGCTACTAAGAGAACAAAACACGTTTCTATTCACAGAGGGATTTCCAGACCAGGAGTCGCACAGCTCTCACAGTTTTGCACCAAGAAGCAAAACTCAGCAGAGAGAGAGGAGTTCAAGCACATCCTTCTTTGGGTGTTTTTGGTGGGCGGGCTTAGACATGCTCATGGTCATGAATCCCATTTCCACACAGCTACTTCCTCGTGCATTGTATAGGTCCACAAACTAGTGGGTGGACCTGCTTCATGTCCTTTTTCCAGTATCTCTAAAGTGCTGTAAATAAATACTCTAAAATCTGCGACTGACAGATTTTTATTCCTTTATATAAGTTATTAGCTACTGTATAACTTACTGCAGAATGGGACCTGCTGACAGCTTTTCTCCATTTCATACAGAAAACAGAAGTACTCCTGCTAACACCCATCATTCTGTAAGTACCACAAGTTCTTCTTAAAATTTTACTTTTCTTTCACTTCCTGATGTATGTTAATATAATCTTGGCTATAATACTAACGAAAATGGAATCGTCACTGGTTTTTAATGTAAAATAAGGCATGAGAATTGTGAAATATAGATGAGAACTTTTACTTTGTTTTAGTGGGACTGGAGAAGTGACTCACTTGCCAATTCTCCATTTATGGGCTGAATCTAAAATACACTTTTATCATAAAATCAGGTGAAAATAACAGGAGTCAAGCTGAACAAGTATGTAAATCATAAGCCTCAAGGTTAAATATGTAACCAATGCAAATGAAAGCTGAAAAGCAAACAGTACACATTTCAATGTCTTTCCATTTGTGTCTGGAAGCTGGGTTTGAGTTTCACTTCAGGTGTATAAGAAAAGAGTGTAAATAACTCTTAAATCACAGAAACATGAAAATAAAGCACAGGTCCATGTTTAATGAGCAAGTTGGACAAATCAAGGAAGACTAAAGAAGTTTGATGTAATCAATACTTTAACTGCTTCAGGTTTCACAGAAAGATTAATAATAATCAGACGCTATATGGGATTAATACCAAATAAAAGGCAGCAACAACACAGAGCAGAATGGAGAAAGAATGGTCAGGAGAATATTTACTTATGTTAAGACACTTAAGGAATTATTTAGGAAATTTCTAAGACATTAATTGATTATCTTTTGGAATTCTCCAAAGAGTCCTGAGTTCCTAAAATGACAGAAAAGAACAGTGGTAAGCACAATTTTTCCAAGAAAGAAAGCAAATCCTGAGAATTTATTTGGTACCTGGAGAGATTATTAAACAAAGTCAATCTGAAATCATGTTTTAGAAATAATAGGTCTGACTATGTAAGGAATTGTTCATGTGAACATGAAGAACATCTCATCAACGCCTTGAACTAAAAGTAATTTCCTTTTCAACAGAAATACGACTACAATAATGAGAAGGAAAATAGTAAATGCGATATATCTTGATTTTTGTTAGGCCTCTGATATTTCCCAGGAGACAGTCTCACAAGTAGACACCTGGAAACTTGGTCTAGATGAAAATGCATGAAGTGTTTGCAAAACTGATTGAAAAAATAGCCACTCTCAGCCTAACTGACAGTAGTCTGCTACTGAACTGGAAAGAGTTGTGCAGAGAAGGGCCTGAAAACCCAGGTGCCTTGTAGGGGTCTGTCTAGGGTGTGATGACATTTTTGTGTACTGTCGTAAAGAGAAACCTCGCCCTGCAATGTACGGTAAAGAACACTTCTTGGAGGTCTGTCTCGAGTTGTAACAAAGACGTGTACAACATGGAGAGAGTTCACAGGAAAGTAACACTAGGAATATGAGATTCAAAATCTTTTAAGTTGGTTGACAACTCAGGAAAGCTTTAAAGAAGCATATTTGCTTAGTGAGAAGACTAAAATAAAATATCATATTATAGGCATTAGCATAATAAAGGTTTAAACAAAGTGGATAGGAATCAATTTTTTAGTGCCCTTGGAGAGTAAAACAAATTGGTTTAAATTTTAGCACTCAAGAGAAAAAGCATTAATTGAAAGGGCAGTTAACTTTAGAAGATACATTAGGAAGCTATTGATTCCCCATTAATAATGAAAATAAAACAAATATCAGGGAATAAATCTGAGAATAAAATAAATTTGAGAATAAAACATCAAAGAAGTTCCAGAGAGTAACCAGTGAGAATGAAGGGTGGAGCAGCACTCCAGAACATAACCTTGAACAAACCTATACAAGTGTATAGACACATCCAGAGACATCCTGAGTCACTCTCAGCACCATATTTCCATAGACTCCTCTGTCCAATCCATACTCACTGCCACATTCACTTGGATTGCACATTTGCTAGCACAAATTCCCCAAAATATTGTATGCTTTTACTTTGAAGTGTGACATTTGTGATGAGCTAGTTAATATATTCTTGCAAGTAACATATGTAAACAGTCAGTACAATGCAAATACCACATGGATAATATTATAATAAAAGATACAGTTTCAAATGTCTGCAATGACCATAAAGTTAAACACTCTCATTATTTTTTCAAGAGCAGAGAGGCAAAATTCAGAGAGACATTTAAACTGTCTCCCAAATGGCTATTTTATGAATCAAAATTAAAAATTTAGGTCCTCAAACCACTTCCTTAACTACTTTCCAGCCTTTCAGTTTCCATCAGAAGATTTCCCATGCACCAAAATGTCTGGTTATGGCAATCATATATTTCCACATGGAAATTAATCTTGAACTTAAATCTATTTGTATTATCTGTATATCTCTTCTTCTGTCCAGAGCAAATACATGACAATGAAGGGCAAGAGTGACTTACAGTTTTCCTCCAAGTTGTCTGATGAGGAAGAAGATGAGTATGAGACTGTAAGTTCTTCCATGCTGGAGTCCATTCATTCTTTGAGAATCCTTCCTGCCAAACCTCTACAAGAATCTGAATATGCAGGTAACGTTCTCTGTGTGTGAAAACTGAGCAAAACCTAAAATTATATAGGAACAGTACAGACTTGGAGTTTTCAGTCCAGATTTTTTTTTTTTTTTTAAATTAAATGGTTCAACTAGAAAATAACACTGGTAGGCAGAAACATGAGAAGAGCTTTGTCTGCTTCTTCATATTCAACAGTTACCCTGATTTTCATTAGAATATGCTAAATTAATAATTACACACTGTTTTTTAAATTTTAATATTACCTTCACAGGATAAATTATCCCATTCCACACGGAATGTGCAAAAAACTGGCTGATCAAACCCACAACCACTTCAGAAAAGCTCACTGCTACTTAAGCCTAGAAACCTTTAAGATGGAAAACATATTAAAGAACACACTAAATTTTCCTCCAGATGATAGTGTAGTAGTCTTTCTAAAGGTGTTATTTGATGTTTTAAATAGCAGTAATAAGGAGATATAAGTAATAAGTAATAAGAAGAAATACACTTTGAGTGTATTTCTCAAGCATTCTTAATCTTGTAAGGTAGCTGCATTAATCACCTTTTGGTTTACTAAAGCCATTCTAAGCCACATTTAATGCCTAATCATAGAGAGCCAATTAATATCCTGCGTATGGACATGAAATGTCATCCTAGGTGTGCATTGCTCCAACTCATCATAAACACTTTGGAAATTTTAAATCGTTAAAAAACTGGGGGGGAGTCCTAGATGAGAAAGACTGGAAACCATAAACCAAAAATATCTGAAAATATAGGATCAATATATCTATGAAAGCTTGCTCTAGTTCACATCAAAGTCAGCAAAGACATTTTCTACTGATTTTTGTGGGAGTTTATTTGATGTCTAAACAAATAGATGGCTTTTAAAGTGAGCAAATTTATCAATGTGTGAAAGGATCACAATCAGTCTGAACAACCAGATTTTCTACATTATGTTCCAAGACTAATTTTTCCATCTTATTTGGAAATCTGAAGTGAATTTCAAATATAGTTTTCAACTTGGTTAGTAGTAAAAGCTTTCAGTTAGCAGTCAGCATCTTTTGTCCTTTATGTAAGACTGTCCTGAAATAGCCAAAAGACATAGTTTTTGTTTTCTGATTTCAGATAGAACACATTAAACAAAAAGCTGCTTTTTGCCTGTGTATTATGCCCAGTAACTATAGTGTGGCAAGATACAAGAGTTAGGAAATGACTGAAAATGTATTTCAAAAGGGTAAAATAAAAAACATTTTTGTCATCTTTTCTAGATAAATGCCAGTGTCCTTGAAATATAAAATTAATGACCAAAAACCACATGTTAGCATACAACCTGTGCATTTCTTTTTGATGTCCAGGGATGCAGTTTTTATTAAAAGCGAAAGTAAAAATTAAAATACTCCCTAGAGAATAAAACCCCTACAACCCTCGCAAAACCAGAACAACACGATGGCCTTGCCAAGAGAAAAGTTTCACATGAAAAACAAATTCAGTAATCTAACCACAGTTAAGGTCAAATGTCTGCCTTAACTGTTTACCAGCTTATGAAGGTGTTTTTTTTTTTAACCACAGTGAGAAGGTTAACCATAAAGCTATTACCAGGGTCATGCTTATGTCCTCAATACAGCTGCTAAAATGGTGGTTAAGTTCTGGGGGGAAAAAAAAAAAAAAAAGAAAAAAAAATTAAAATGCTGTAAATGGCAAGACCTGACCTGAAAAATACATTCGAACATTAAACCCCTTCTTCTTCAACATCAAATTACTGAATTACTAAGGCTTGATTTTTCTTCCTCTTTTGCAGACAAACGTTGCTTAAGGCCTTCAGGTACCACTTCCCCAACAAGCGAGAACCCATCTCAGCCCCTACAATACTCAACTGTAAGAAAAGATACTAAACCTTATTTACAGATTTCCTCTTTTCTGTAAAACCCCCCAAAGTGAGGTCTATTTAGACACATCACATTCATTTGCAGCAGGCTGCCCAAGTTCCTGTGAGCTGTCCCTGTTTCACTTTGCTTGGATGCCCTCACCTCTTGCATTCCCTCGTTGACTGCTGGGGTTCTCCTAAGCCTTAGAGGCATCCCAAGCAGGAGCATCATCCTTTCTGCTGGCCACACCTTCCAGAATGATGGCTAACATCACATCTTTATTTTGTTTTTTTAACAGATTAGCCCATTTGATCCGGAGAAGAGAAGAGAGCCAAGTGTAAGAGGTATAATAAAAGAAATCTACCCATTTCTGCAAACAGAAATAGTAATTGTTACTTCCATATTTACCTTTTGTACATAAGCAGAGATTACAGATGATAGAATAAGACACAATTCTCAGTACAGCAGCTGCTTTCCAAAACAATCATACTGCAAGTTTTGCAGTGCTGTTTCAACTATCTAACATTGAAGTAATTATTTACAGAAGGAGATATATTTTATCTCAGGGGCTCCCTGTTCCTACAGGGGGAGGAAAAATCCTTCCGTTTAAAAATCAGATTTTCCTTTTCGCTATATTATAAGGACATAAGGGGCAGGGAGAAGTCTGTCCCCTGAACTCATCCACCAAAAAGCTGCAAGATCTCTGCTGTGCTTTACTTCCAATTTGTCATGCTTTTTCACTCCCTATCCTTCTCAGGCTTTTTGCAGAAATATATTGTAAAGCATAATCTAATAACCATTTTTAAATAGTGATACCAATTTTAGCAATTCCCACTAGGAATTTACATCCTAGGAAAACTATTTACAAAGGCTGTCTCACAGTGTTCACCTACTCAGAATATGTTAATTGTGTGGTACACCACCTAGCATATTTTTTTTATCTGCTGCTTTACCTTTAACCCTAAATACGCTCGAAAATCCTTTAATTATGAGTCAAAAACGTACCTTTAATTTTTGGTCTCTTTTGTTTCTTGTGGTGAAATCAGAGATAGACTATCTTATTCTTCAAGAACCTAATGAAGTGTCCAAATATTAAATCCTCTGATTTGACAGTTTTACTCAATTTTAAGATTGTTTTAAAAGTAGGTTTATATACACTTTTTTATATTTAATTTACCTTGGATGTAGCAGTATGTCATGAAGTCAACTACTCAAGGATTAAATATCTGATTAGCTTTGAAAAGAAATGGTACTTTTTTATCTTACCATTTTCAAATCTTTGGCCCAGAAGGTAATATGGTCAAAAAGACTGCAATTGCCAAGCCAAGAAAATATGATCCTTTTGTGTTTGCTGTAACAGCTCATTATTAGATAGTAGTATAATCTGATCAGCCAGAAAAATAACTCGAAGAATTCCATATAAAACAGCATTTGCTTTTTTTTCATCTTATTTCGTACTATAATGCAAAACATAGAGACACATAATTTCTACAGATGATGAGAAAGTAAGCACTATATAGTTTGAAAATCAAAGGTCAGATTGATTCTTGTGAGCAAATCCCCATGTAGCCTGGAAAAAAGCTGAATCGAGATAAATTCGAGTAAGGCAGCTTCAAACTCTGCAGAAATCAGTAGGCAAGGACAGTTTGCCAGTTTATCTAAAGCTTCGAATTCCACCAGGATTTAGTAGGTTGGATTTACATGTCCCCATGTGATGTGTGCTGATGTTAATATGAACCAAAGCCAGTGCAGGAAGGTAAATTAAACTCTAGAGTTTGAGAACACAACTGATATTTATTTTTAATACTTCCTGAGTGAATAGTGCTTACAGAGGACACTATTATTTTTAGATAATAGCTACACTGTTTTTAAATATATCCTAACATTTTTTCTGATGCCCTGTGCTATTAAATAGCCTTGCCACAAGATGGCATGAATAGCACAGAAGACTTTTTGTCAGCACTATTTTCTAGAAATGTTAAACATTTAAGGTATCATTATTTTATTCAGAGCAATTTGTTATGGTTTACTTGAAGGAGAGCTTGAGATCAGTCGCATTTCCTTTGCATTAGTTAGGATTTCAGTATGTAGAACTCAGGAAAATAATTTCAACCTAGTGAAAATAAAGTAAGAATTTTTTTATTAGTAAAATGTTAATTTAAATAATCAGTCATATTTTGGAATATTAAAAAAAAATATTTGATTTCACTGGTTTTCACCATTTTTATAAATTTCTATACAAAAATAAAAACAAACAAAAAATGCATCCCTAACTTGATAAGCATATATATATGCATATAAAGGCTCTGAAAAATATTTAAATTTACAATATCTGAATAAATATCACCCTCAAATGTTTCATTCTGAAAGCCACAGCAGAATTATGGAGGTAGAGACAAGGGAGGGCAAGGAAAGGGGTTGGACTCCCCATAATAATAACAATACCAAAATTAAGCTGTAACTTCATTTGTGAATTATATGGGTAGCACTCTGCTAAGAATTATTAATAATTATTTTTAGGAGGAAGAATGAACACATATGGATACCAGGTAAGTGGAATCTCTCATCAATTAAAATTTTTACAGGTTATTTTGCCATTGAATAGAATTTTAAAAGCGGGCTGCCATTTTGCTAGCACTAACTAAAGGATAAGAGAACTCCTATCTGCAGTCCTGCATTATCTCACTTGCATTCACAGTTCATGAGGATGTCTTTTATTCCTCATGAACTTCCTTTCCTTCCTTTTATTCCTTTTATTCCTGCTGTTTATTTTAAAACAGCATATTAAAGCATGATGTTTTGTGCTGTAGAGCACATAAACCCTTTGACTCTTGACACAGGCATGTCTACTTAATCTAAATTCTTCACATTTCTCTTTAGTAAACCAAGGGGAGAAAAAGCTTAAAGAGATTTTTGTTTCCTCTCTTTTCCAGGAGCCTACACCTCCCCCACGGTAAGATCACAACAGAGATCACTTACCTGTGGTCCCCGGGGAACTCAGTGCTAATGAAGGCTCACAGCCATCTGTACTGCACATGGTAATGAGGTGACTGGAAGGGAGCCAGCATCCTTTCACTGCTGCCTCTCTTTGGACTTACAGGTTCTGATACAGAATTAGGGAGAACAAATCGTGAGCTCTGAGTGTTCATAGCAGGAGCTCAGGCCTGCATCTTCAAAACCAACTTGGCTGTGCCTACAGACAAGTCAAAAGCCTAGAAATATTGAACCTGGTTCAACCCAGATAGAAACGGCTGGGAAAAAAAATATTCCATCAATTTGATTGGTGCCTTAGGCTTTGTTCACTGTGATAATATTGACTTCATTCTCACTTAAATGAATTTGCCAGTACTTTTTGCTACACATACAAATCATGTATAGAAATCAACTGGAATATTTGCACTTACTCCCACAGAAGACAGACCAAGCTCTATTCCATAAATATATTTTTCCATGATATGCCCACAAATCAAAAATTAATCACTTCTTGATTTTGTCAACCTCAAATAATAACTGCCATAATTAAGAAAAAAATCCTTCCAGAAGGTCATCTAGGAATGACAAACTTATTCCTCCTTGCCTACACTGACTGTGCTAAAAGCTATAAAGAATGTTAAAATATGATTAGCATTACATATTCAGATTTGAGTCTAAAAAATATGAAATAGCATAAAAGAGCAGCAGAAATAAGAACAACCTCAACTTATTATTCTACAAAATTCACTGTTTCTGTTTATATTATGGTGGCCAGAATGGTTCTTAATTCTCTCACCTGACTTATTTGAGTATGTGCTCTGCAAATATCTCCCTCCCCAGGAGCCTGCCACTGAAGGACGTTCTGCCAGGCACCATGAACACACCTCCAGTTTTGTTCAGCCAACCTCTCCGTGCTTCCAGCTGGAGCTGGGCTGTGACTGCCCAGTCTCTGAGCATGGACAGAGAGTGCCCACATCCATCAGAAAACACCAGGCCCATGTTACCTGTGAGTTTTCTGGGACAAAGAACATTTTTTTCTCTGTGTCTGAAACTGCAGTGTGTTCCCTGGCTGCAGCAAATACACAGCAACACTCACCCAGAAATACTCACACTGCAGAGCTGTACTTGGCACACACTGGTGAGGCACACAAAAGCAGTATTTAGTGGCAAATAACACAGTGCAGTAATGTCTTGCAAATGTAGAATATTATCCAATATTACTATTGCTATTGAAGGGCCCTAAAGAGCTCCTGGACATGAGCTTGGCTCAGCACAAATACATTCAAATACTCTCAGAAATTTCCAGTCTCTTACTTCTAGAACTTGCACTTAAAACACAGTCCTTGCACCTCCTTTATTCCCTAACAGCTCTTCAAGTTCTTCTTTGACTTCTCTAGGCCTCGGAAGATGCTGCCAAAGCAGTATCAGCCACTTCCTCCAGAGCCAAGAACAAGCAGCCAGGTCTTTCACAACAGGAACACGCTCAGCCGAGATCCCACCTTTCCAACATCAGCCAAAGTCACAAGGTACAGTGCATTCCTCCTCTTCATTCCCTGAGAATCAAAACACTCTCCCTGCTCAAACCACAAGATTTTACTTCCATCACACCTCCGCTTTTACTTAAGAAAGTTATTCTTTAGACAGCTGTGAATAATTGAGAGAAGTGGTATTTAGTGTAATATGATACTGGCTTTTTTTCCTTAAAAAGGAACTGACAAAATAATGGTAAAGAAGTAAAGGAGCAGAAAAGTAGACAGAACTTTTATGAACACTTTCTTTAAGGTTTGTCCTATTTTTTTCCTTAATAACATTTAGATGTCTTGCAATCACTTTTAAGTAGAAAAATTATATTTTTAGCACAGTTAGTGAATCAAGTTATGGGGAAATACACTGACTGCGCCAGAGATACAGAAATACACTCCACATCTCAAGGACATTACATTCAGCAAAAGAAATGACTCATCTGTAGCCAGAAGGCTTCAGCCCATGAGACCAATGAATCCAGACTACAAATCACTTCTTGCCCTTTCCATCTTGCACTCCTCAGTCACACAACACCCAAGATCACTCAGCATCCTGACATGGCAGTGAGGACAAACCACCTGAAGCACAAACCACTTGTGTCCAGTTGTATGACCAGCACATGCTGATGCCAGGTGATGAGTCTGGTTGCTTTTTCCACATAACACGTATCTGGTCAGACGAGCACCAACATGTGCTGCTCACTGCCATGTAAGCAGATGTGCATGTGCTCTTGCTGTGTGATCAAAATGCACGTTCATAACGTTGGACACGTGCTGGGAAGAGGAATGACACAAATCCAGGGCCCACAGGGTATGATGCTCAAATGACTCTTGACAATAACCTATAGCAGCCAGAAGTTGGATCAATCTTGCCCATCCTTCCTTAAATGATTTCAATTTCAGCTCATCAGAATGGAATTTTGATTCATTTTACAGAGATCACTACAAATCCCTTGGGGGTAATATAAGCTTACAATCAAGGAAATAATCTTTTGCTTAAAGTTAAGTATATACTTAATGAGTAAACTCTACTTATAGTTTGTTGGGTTGGGGTTTTTTTCTGATGGTGCTTATATTTTTTCTTGGATTAGGTTCCAAAAGCTGTTGGTTGCTAAGACATTTTATTAATATGAAGTAGCTTCATATTCAGATGCAAGACCTGACATAGAGCTGCAAAGTTCCAAATCCCACAGCTTTGTGAGAAATGCTATAATCCGTGTCGCCAGTAGACATCAGTATGCACAGTACTTGGATTTGAAAGGTCCTATTATAAATAATCCAAATTCTGTCATATAAATACATGTCATGTCTATTGTACTAGGGTTTTTTATCACATGAATAAGACAGAAGTGGCACAAAACAAGACCACACATGATCTGGGAAGGCACTTGACAAATTTCCCACACAAGCACTTCACTCAAAATATTTCTCACCCGTCTTCAGTCCAGTTATAGCTTTGTAAGGAGAAAACACACATGTGAGGTGCAGAGGGAAGGACTGTGGCACTACAGCTTACAGTCCTTTGCTAGACTGTAAGCAAAGCTGTCCAACCACAGAAGTGGTTTAGGAGGGCAAGTCCTGTTTTGCAACAAGATTTGGGAGACTTATAAAATTTAACACATCATTATTTATACACTCTATAAATAGCTTCATTGAAAAAGAGGCAATTGTAGGATCCTGGAATGTATCTTAGAACCTTTGGTATGATTTAAACTTTTACATGCCTGTGGTAAGCAGGCCATGCAAGGGGCACGTCCCTTGGAGGTGCAGGCCAGCCCTGCAAGCACTGCAAAGCAGTGACACCTTTAATGTCACTGAACTTTACCAGGCATCCAATGGCCTGAATACGGGCTTTCATACATTAAGTAGTGGCCCTGGAGACCAAGCTAACAAACTGCAGAAGCTAACACAAAAGCAATTATGCAAATGTGAAACAGTTCCTCTCCTTTCTCCTGGCCTTCCTGAAACTTTCGCCAGACAGGTCATTCCCAAATTTCTTGCCTCAGGGCTCCATGCTGATTGATGTTTTCAACACAGACATGAGGAAGAGAGCCCTTGTCACTGTTGAGAAATAGCTCCCATGGTTTTTCCTATACCAGATCTTCCTTTTGTGCTCTCTCTGATGTAGCAAAATATCTCACTGTCATATTTTTTCAGTCCAGGAGATAGGCTAAACAGGGACTAAATCTCAGAGCCTTCCAAAAACTACTAGATGCTTATTCACACCTTATGTTGCTAAATAACATGTAAAATCTGGTCCTCTGTCTCTTTTATTATGAGATTCATGCTGCTAAAAAGCATAAGCTTTCAGCATAACCAGAACATCTAACAAAATGTGTCCGATTCAATACCTTGTCCATTTTTGGAAGGAGTATCATCCTTTCCTGGGGAGGAGATATTCTCCCGTTGATCAGGAATATCAGGAGAAGGCAGAAAAATACCTTAACACCTCCTTAATCAGGACCATGAGGAACATTCTCCACTCATCTTTCTTTGGTTTGCACCTCCTTTCTCCCACACTTTCCACTTTGCCTCTGAGTGTTTAATTTTTGAAACTCTTCAGTCTTCAAGAAACTTACTTCCATTTGTAGCTGACTCTAAAATGTGTAATAAGACCTTTTGGCACAAGATCAAAAGTGTTGAAGTTGATACTCCTCTTTTTCCTCTCCTCCCAGTATAAATCCTTAACAAAGTTGTCTTTTACCATAATGAATTCAGTGGATGCTATCTTTTTTTAAAGGAAGTCCAAGGTACTTCTCCTGAAAATAATTCATGTAAAAAGTAACCAGCCTCTGAACTTCTCTAGCAGTAATAAAATCCTTACCTTGTCAAGGGCTGTTAGTTTTCAGTGATAATGTAATGGAAGTATTTAAGTACTCAAAGTGATTTTTATGATAATTAAGTGTTTTGCATATTATTCTCTCTTTTCCAGACATTCATCTGTTAAGGAATCAAATAAAGTAAGTATTCATCTTTGTATATATTATGACCATATAAGCCAAACTCATTCCACAGCTACACAGCCTCACTTGTAATAGTATTTTAGACTATTAGGTTAAAAGCTATAAGAATCATATTAGCTTTGGGTCATAAAAGTGTCCATCTTTAATGTGTGCTGCAATTTGAATACTGCTACTTTCTGAATGGAGTAAGTTTCTGAATTTGTTTGTAGAAATAAAACCATAGGGATGGTGCAAAGCTACCTGTCCAACTGTCCACATAAAAGCATGTCTTATAAGTGCCTGATGTGGATGCCTGTGAAGAGGGAGCAGCAGGAGACACTCTCCTTCAGACAAACAGAGATTCCACATACATTTTCACAAGCAGAATTATAATTTCAAAAAACTGGAATTATAAGGTCAACAGAGAGTGTAATAGTATTTATGCAATATAAATACTTCAAATATAAATAACCCATTTCAATGCAAAACAAAAATGGACAAATTTTAAATCCAGTTTTAACAGTGCCTGCTAAACCCCAGTTCCCTTTTCCCTCTCCTTTCCCACTCACTTTCTACTCAGACCAGTGAAGTAAAGCAGAGGAAATTATTTTAGCAATAAGGGAGTTTATTTATGACAAGAGGTTTCCTATAAAACTTATTAAGAGATACAGTTCCTACAATCATGCAAAGTGTTAAAGGATGTTTGGAAAATTTGGAGAGATGTTATGATTTATGGCATTTTGTGCTTCGTACTGTATGTTTTAGTTACTGCACTAATGCGTTCCTACTGAATTAGTTTTAATTTTTTTCCTCATTGAAAGGAACAGAAGAAAGGAATCTATAATAGCTAACCCCAACTCTTTCTTTCCACAGCAGGTTGAAGCCCAAATCTACAGACGAGTATAGATCTGACTTTTAAATCCATTGAGTTTTCCTTCTCCACGGTTCTGACTAGGAGGCTGTTGTCCTCACTCCTCTCAGGGTTAGAAACTCCTTTAGTTTGAAAGGTGGTTGCAAAAACGTGGTTTGATAGCAATATTGTAATTAACATTAATGCTAAAAAAAAATGATATATTGGCATAAAGATAATATTTTAACAAAAAAAAGCTTTGTCTTGTCCCGGATACTGACTCATTACAAACCAAATATGAAAACACTCCCAAAAAAATAAATATCTTAGAGCTGTAATTAATATTTCTGACTGGACACTGTACAGCTGCACAAATAGCTCTTAACAGGCTCTTAGTTTGGTTGCATCTTAACGAGAGATATTGTGTGTAACATGGCATGGAAAAGATAAAATTTAATTTTGATCACTGTCCACTCATATAGATATGAAGACCTAAATAGTTTCAGCATGACCTGGAGGAGGAGAAGACAGAGTGTGCCTTCGTCAGGGTTTCAGACACAGAACAGCAGGTCAATAGGTTTGAGAGAAGGACTGTCCTTCACCATAACCCAGACAGGCTGCAGGAAAGGGTACTCAGGAGCCTCTTGAAACTGGAAAGGACAAAGGCAAAATCTTGTCAAATAATGAACTAAACCTTCTGCTCAGCTCAGAATGGGCCTGGGGACTGAGGCTGAACATGAGCCACTGGTGTATTCTTGATGGCCATAAAGGCCAACAGCATATCAAGCTGTGTCAACAGAAGCATTGCCAAGAGATCAGCGGAAAGGACTATTCCCTTTTGTTCATCACTCATTAGACAACACCTGGAGTACTGCTCAAGGCTGAAGCTGAGAGGAGAGGGTCAGCACAGGGTCACCAGGGCAGCCAGGGCATGTAGTACCTACCCTGTGAAATGAGTCTGGTGGGGCTGGGCTCCCTTTGCCCAGAGAAGGGACAGCTCTGGAGGAACCCCATAGCTGCCAGTCAGTGTCTGAGAGGTGTTTGCCAAGACGGCAGAGCATGGCGCTTTACAGAGTGCACCGTGGACATACAAGAGGCAACAATCTTGAAATTATGAAAGTTTCAATCAGAAATAGGAAAGAAAAATTAATTGTGAGAGTATTGGAAGAGGTTTCCCAGACAGGCTGTGAAATCTGCATTCTAGGAGATTTGCAAGACCCAGCTGGTCAAAGCTCTGAGGCCCCAGGTCTCACCTCACAGTTCTCTGTGCTTTAAGCAGGAGCTTGTGTTAGGACCTGCCTAGGTCCTGTCCAGCCTGAAAGAGACCTGAAATTCCTAAGTAATAGGTAAACATTGTTGGGGAAGTAACTTATAAGGAAGGCTCAAAGTACAACATCTACAAAGAATAAACTGTTCTTCTCTTTAATATTTATGTATTATAGTCTTACATGGATCAAATTAACAAACAAAATAATTGCTGTTGCCATGTGAATCAAAATAATTCAGAAATACAATGCAAGTTTATGAGTCAAACTCTGGTCTTCAGAAACCTTTCATTCTTAGTTTTAACATAATATGCTGGATTAAGACAGTGATTTTGAATGAAATATCTGCTGTGAAGGTAAAAATAATTGTACTGTCAGTTAAGGAGCCTGAAAAGAAGTGACTGATTTTAGTCTTTGGAGAGTGTCTCTCCAGTCAACCATAATCAATATCTTGATTTAGTACAAGACCAAGGAAGGAAAACCATATTGTAAGTTAAACTGATACACAATAGTCATCACGAAATGGTGATCTTTGCAGCAAACCACATATTCACTTATACCCCTAAAAAGTTCAATTCTCATTGTTGCCAGTGGACTGAGATCAGTATTCAGCTCAAGTTTTTGACAAAGTGATCAGGTATTATTGATTGAATGTCCATAAATTGTTTTAAAAGTGGCCAATAGTTGGGTCTGTTGGAATAAATTCAAGTTACTAATCCAAAGAAAAATATTTACTATGTTATCATTTTATACAGGTACCTGGAAGAGAGCAAGGTCAGTATTCAATAATATGATAATAATTTGTTGTCTTTCCTTTATTATTCCAAAACTAAAGTATTCTATCATTAAAATTCTAACTGAAGCAAAAGACATCCCCCAGGTGTCTGCTGAGAATGGAGAGAGTTACAGAACTCAACAGTTGCTGACGAGCAGCAGAAAAAAGGAACCTTAACTTGGCCTTTTACAGAGCAGAAATGGTTTTCACCGCATTTCACTGTTCCATTCATATATGTACCATGTTCTGATTTATAACTGCATTACATCTGTTTTTAAAACAAGATCCACTGAGAGCAGTAGACAAACAGCCATGATCTTCGGCAGGCAATCAGTCTGTTCAGGAATGAAACCACTGTTCAAAGGGCCTGGGACCAGACAGCTATTCTGGGAACCAGGGCATCACATTTGTCCTAAGCAAATGTCTTAAGATTTTGGGGAAAATAAGAGTTAGTGCCTAAAAATCCAAGAGAAGCATATCCAAAAGAGATCTGCACAGAGGACATCACTCCTCTCAGTCTTGCTGCTCTACCATTATTTAAGGATGAGAATTTTGAAATAAAGTTTTTTAAAAGCTTTAGGCTTTTAAAGTTAAAATAATTTTAATAATTAAAACCTCCCATGTTTTAAAAACATGTCAATTCTTTAGATGTACATACAGCTTTGAAAAAATGGCTTAAACCACTTTGTCCATGTGCACAAATGTCCATGAAAAATGTTATTCCAAAATACTTTGAAGATAGATACAGGTTACATGGCTTTTAAGCTGTTTACACTTTGTGTTAATGACTTCATCCTTTCCTCTGGCATTTCCTTTTGTGGATTAAGGTACCATTTCCTGATTTTCAGCAAGAAATAGATTTGACTGTATTAATAAAATCAATGCCTATCCTGTCCTATAAAAAGGATTTATGAACTCTCCACATACTTCTAGTTCAGCATTCAACATTATTTACTATTATGTTAAGCCATATTTGGCATCAGCAATCCCTGTAACGTCCCCCACGTAACATTCAGTATTAGTCTAAATGTTTCCCACTGAAATCATGAGCTGACTCATTCCAGTCAGACTGATTACAGCCCTTTAAGGTTTCCTATTGAACTGCCTCACCCTCATGTATGAATGTAGTTAATTTATTTCACAGTAGTTGCTAGATACAGTCAGTTACACAGAAGAGGGAATAAAAAGTTCTTATCCTTTTTACTAATAGTGGCAAGTTCGGGAAAGAAACCTGAAGTATCCTTTCAAGCACAACAGCATCCTCCTGAAGCCAGGTAGGAATGTAAGAATTTAATGGGTTTGTACTGGATGCTCCCAGAAATGAATAGTCTGCTCTAGAAAATTATGCTTCACTGTGCAATAACACCAAGATGATACCACTTTCTGATGCCATGCAGTGATATATTATGTTTTGCCCTGATGTGTGACAAGAACCCTCTTTGGGAATTGCTTTCAAGCTACTGTAATTGCACAGCCAGTTTTTATCTTTAACAGCATGCTGCTGTATTACATTTCTGCTGCTATTTCTGTGATAGGGTATTAAATATACTGTATAAAGAAGCTCTGCTATCTCCAGCATCAGCATTTCCTCTCCCCCTCATTTTCTATTTTTATTTACCATGGATACACACCTGGCTTTCCAAAGGCTGATTATTCTTCCGTAGAAATCTGCCGTAGTTAGTCCTGTTTTGCTTTTCTAACCTACCCAAATCTTCCTTTTCTAAATCTATTAGATTTAGATTTAATCTATTTTCTCCTGAAATGTGTAAGAAAACCCAAAAATATAGGAGACAACACAGGAAGTATACGAATGATTTAACATCTCTCCTAGACAAATACAGAATCTCTCATGTAGTGTTGTTTACAATAACGGCATTTCTTGGAGATAAAATTATTGTATGGAGTAAATATGACCATATTTGTGACCCCTAGTATTCTGTTTCTTCTTGTGCTTCTGTTATGTGAAGTTATTTGGTCAATGTTCTTCCCAGTGTAACACAACAAAATACTAACTGGGCACTCAGGAGCAGTCTAGAAAATCAGAACAGGCAGAGGAGAACTGCTCCCTGGGTCTTCCTACAGAGGCACTGGGAACATCAGCTGAAATTAGCAGGGAACAAAAGCAAACTTCACTACACATGCAGTTAAAATGTGGAACTCTTATGGAGAGTAAAAAAAAAACATGTATACAATTTGAAAAAGTGGCTTGTGAAAATAAGGGAAAAGAAATCTGTCAAAAGGCACTAAATACAAAATTACCACCCAAAACATTGAAAGGCCCAAAGCTGCCATCAGTAAGAGGAAGGGGTATTCTAGGGAAGCACAGCTATGCATTGCTCTCTAATGTGATTCTTACACTGCCACTAAGAGAAATATTTTTCTGACATTACTTTTATTCATTGGTTTATTTCTGACATTACTTTCATTCATTGCTTTTTCCTAGCCCTCGATGTACACGGAGCTCTAAAAACACTTGCAGGTCAGGTAAGAACCAGAGATTGCTTTGAAAGCCAAACCAAACATGGAAAAATAAGACTAAGAAAGAGATTCAGGTTGCTATGCTTGTGTGTCTGCAGAGTATTTTCAATACACTTCCTACTGCCCTTAACTACATAGCATACTTTTACTCTCCCATAACTGCCTCTGTAAATGCCCTAAGCTGTTCCAAGAACCTATGAGTGCATAATACAAACTTATGGTAAAAGAAAATACCACCAGGAAGAACATAGGGACTGCATTATTTGCTCAGATCAAACAGGATTCAAATTAACTCTGGTCACTGGCAGGCTAACCAAGCCCACCTCCCCCAGCTTTGTTTCACAGGCCCCAGCTCTCAGATTCTGGTGGGCTCCCTCCATTGAGCTGCTTCCTTCTTGTGCTGGGGTGCACACCTTCCTGTGGATACCTACTAAAAACCATTATTCATATCATCTGCAAAACTCATCTGGTCTCTGTTTGCTGCTGCCACTTCAGACACTTCCTACCATCCCTACCAGGGCTTTTGCTCATTCAGGCTCTCTGCAACAGCACAGCATCATTTTTCCTCTGTCAGTTCCTTGCCCTCCTGAAGCAACAGGGAGAGAAAAACAAGTAGCCTTTCCCCTGCTACCCTACGCCCTTAACGTTTATATTTGGCTTAAAAAATATTTTAAGAACAAATATTAATATTATTAAATTTAATTTCAACACAAGCTGTGGTTAGCTCCATCTCAGACAGACTTACTACATAAGCATTGCAAGGGAATTTTACTCTTCTTGTCCCACAGCTTTAGATAAACCAGGAAAAAAAATCCTGCAAAACATACACAGCACAGGTCACAAAGCAACTATGGTCCTAGCAGTGGGGTCTCTTTCAAAAATAAAAGTTTCTGGGCATAGCCACTAAAAATGCAATGTGAACAAAAATGCTAAAATCATGATCCAATAAGCTGAATAGTAACAATATTTCACATTTTGACAAGTCAAAGTCATTGCAGAAACAAAAGGTCAATGTCTGGTCCCAGGCCCTTTGAACAGTGGTTTCATTCCTGAACAGACTGATTGCCTGCCAAAGATCATGGCTGTCTGTCTACTGCTCTCAGTGGATCTTGTTTTAAAAACAGATGTAATGCATAAATCAGAACATGGTACATATATGAACGGAACAGTGAAATGCAGTGAAAACCATTTCTGCTCTGTAAAAGAAAGTCGTCCAAGTAAAATTTAATATTGTCATATGCTACACACCAGCATAACAATAATAAACTGATAAAGCATGAACAGATAAAGCACAATGAAATACCACTCTGACAAAGAGCACTGTCTCTGGTGACAGTAACCAGAAGGAAAAGATGTAAGCCATTGATAACCATATTTTTCTCATTTATTCTTAAAATGGACACTGGGTCGTTTCTCCCACCAGCACTGCATGAAATAAACAAAACTGTTTTCAGTTATACAGCAGGATATTATGGTTTTTATCTTCAAGTAACAATTTTTCCCCATGTCACATATCTGAAAATTACACTTGATCTTCACATTGAAAGGAACCCCTTGCTTTTCTCAAGCTATTTCTGCTGCATCCTGATCAGAGTCAGCCCAAGCCTCCCGTATTACACTTCTTGTGTTCCTGACCCAACCCCAGCATTTCGTTAGCTCCACAGAGACCTGGGTAGCTGAGTCTAGCTAATAAAGGGCAGCCCTAAACATACAGACAGCAAATCATATCTGCTTTGGGAGAAGGGTTTCAGCTGTTCCAGGCCCCTGTATGGAGCAGGCACACACAGCCAAAGACTGACACCTTCTCCTTAATGCAAGAGAAACCTCACCCCTTGGTCCTGAATTTGTTAATTGAAACAAGTCACAGAGCAGATTAAAATTCATCAGCATGGTAGAACTTCTCAACACGTTGGTAGAAACAATGCTAACTGGCAATGGAATAATGAGAGCCTTTAATATGATACAACATAACAGCAACTGGGATCCAACACAAATAAAAGGGGCTCTAAAGGTGAAAATAGAACAGAATGAACCATTATCCTTGTCCCATATTTAGTATTTTATTTAGCATTTGCTGTTTTATTAACAGTTTATTATTTTGCTATGTGAACAATAGCCTGTCAGATTGAAGTCAATTAAAAACCATCAGGAAATTAATGTGTTAAATCTCTGGGGGCATTAATCTGAAATCACTGACACTGCATTAGCACATGACTGCTCATAACTGACAGCTCTGAATTTTAAAGGTTAATATCACAATGCTTTATTTCTAAACTAGAAGTACTATTCTCAAAATTACTAAGTAAAACATAGTGTAAAATTAAATTAGAACTTCAAAGAATGAAATTTTTTCCTTCTGAATGTACTTTTACAGGTCCCACATTAAGTGCAGATAATTTGACAGTGAAGAAGCCACCACCTCCTACATCATATGCAGCATGCAAAAATACATCAAAACATTTGCTTGTAGAACAGAAAATGCAATCTCTTACCCAACCCACTGAAAAGGTAAAGACCGGCTTTGCTTCATAAAAAAACAAAGGAAACGGGATTAACACTATATGGCACCACCCCTGACCCCCTCTGAAAGTTGTGGGTATTCAGAACCCTTGAGAAAGTCCAATACGAGTTCTTGAAACCATGGATAAGAATTTAAATGTCTAATTTGATTAACACTTCCTAACAGGACTTCTCAATATAGATGCACTACAATTATATACTGTGCTGAATGTGCTTTAAAGGCAGATTAGATACAACCTGTTTTCAGTGGCATTTGCTTCTGCCAGTTGTTGTTAATTTCTATACACTGACTATGCTATCTTAAAATTAAGGATTTAAACAAATGTGAATGGTACGTTGGAGAATATGACCGCCATACAGCAGAGAAGATACTGTTACAGAAAAACATTGTAAGTGGCATTTACATCAAAACCTGGGATATAAACTCTTGGGGGAAAATTTCTGTAAGCCGTCCATGATGGCTTACAAGTTTTGTTGTGAACTAACCATACAATCCATAATTTAAATCTGTACCATATAGGATGAGACATTCTTGGTTAGAGACTGTTCAAAGAAATCAAAGGCTGAACCATATGTTTTGGTTGTTTATTATGGAAGAAGAGTATACAACATTAAAGTACGTTTTCTGGAAGAAAGCCAACAATACGCACTGGGAACAGGGCTCAGAGGAGAGAGTGTAAGTAAAATCCCATCTGCTGTTACAATCTACAGCTTTTATGTTGGACTTCACAAGTTCTTAATACCAAATATTAGTTACAAACTCTCCCACATAACAAACTTGCTGTTTCATGAAAGTTTCTTTTACAATACCCTCATTTCAAGTATGTCTCAAGTTCCAAGCAGTTTCAACATAATAATTTAAAACCAAATTTTGCATACCATGCTCAAATTCAGACTTAAATCAATGTAAAAATTTCCTAAGTACTTACAATATTCCTATCTACTGTAAGTAACACCTGTAAAGTAAAAGAAAAATAGAAGTTCTATCTTTTCAGCTGGACATATTATTTTAGCATATTTTTAAACTTTTGATAATTTAAGCAGGCATTTTCAAATATTTACAACTCCACATATCTGACAGCAGGACCTGGTGCTATGAAGCTATAGAACAGTTGCAATGGATATTCAGAAGCAATTAAATCATGTGGGTCCCCAGCAATCAGTCTTTCAGATACGGTAAATTTGAATTAGAAAATCCCTTTAGACTAGCAATGCTTTTTTTACATAATTAAATTCAATTCTATTCATGATAAGAGTCTAATCTTATTCTACATATGTGGCTAAATAATAAACATTATATCTGCAAGTCTTTCACATAAGAAAAAATAAAACATTAAAACCGAAAGTCAATTCCATAAAAATGTGATACTTGCAAAACAAAACAAAATTTTAAAAAATCAAACTAAAAAAAAAAAAAAAA